>JADDOH010000924.1:0-477818 GCA_016648135.1 Agrypnia vestita | reverse complement strand
ATATATATATATATATTAGATTTATAATTTTTTTATTTTGTATATTTTAAATATTTTATAAAGGTTTTAATTAGTATTTTTTAATTGAAAAGGTAGTAACTTTTTGCTCAAAGTATAAAGCGTTGATATTTAAAAAAAAATCCTTTGTGTACGTTATATCATGTGCATTGACACAGAATCATGACGTGAACCGTATCGTGGTATCGCTAATGATAGCCATTTAAGATTTGAATATTTGTTCGATGTGATATTATTGCTTTTCTGTGACCAATTATTCTCTACTCTATTGACGACTGAATAAAATAAATGTAATGTTTATTGTTTTTAAATTAAAATATTCATACAAATTCAAAAATAAATTCATTTCAAATGCATCTATAAAGGCTGAATTGGATTATATTAACCATTCGTTCAAGTCCAGATATTTTTTGACAAAAATCAGCTAATCTTTCAATGCCCGCTTTGAATTCTTTGGCCGACGAATTTTAGGGGAATGTGAGACACTGCCATCGGAAAGCTATCAATCTTTCTTCTGGTAGGTAGGTTACAAAGATCGTTAATATATTACAATATGAGTAAAAGGGTTGGTCCTGGAAAATTTATTTGTAGCACATAAGTAATTGGAATAAATAAATTATTTCGGTTACACGCTTTGTGATATATTTTTTTTATTTTGAAATCATTTTTGTGACCCTCTTTTAGAAATTAAATAAAGAAAAAGAAAAAAAATGTGTTGAAAAAAAAGAGTGACAAATCAGTTCTGATTCTGTTTTTTTTTCTGGAGATTCACTCTGAGATAGTATTCTGATAGAAAGATTGATTGACTGATATGTATATTTCTGTTAAATATTGAAATATTCTTGCAAATTCTTTTAAGTAGAATACAAGATACATGTAGGTTAAGATGATTGATTCAAATTTGAGCTGATGGCTTCAAAATATTTTAAAATAGTTCATTTTTTCATTTAAAAAAAAAAGTATTTGATTATTATAAAAAGTTTTGTTAAACTTTTATCTATCTAAACAAAGAGATTTTATGTTATGTTGGTAAATGATGATTCTACTACGAAATAATTAATGTAGATGGTGTTAAAGTCTAATGTAAAATATTCTATATTTTATTTGCATGATCCAATCAATTTGTTGACTATAGAGATAATAAATATATTTTTGATTATAGTGATAATCAAATATAATGAAAGGTGATTTAAATAATTAATGATTAAAAAATGAAAACAAATTTAATTTGAAAAAATTCAGTCCAGGAACCGATATCAGGGGAATTACGATTACCAGTTTCGTTAGATTAAACATTTTAATTTAAAATATCACAAAAGTACAAAAATTTGTATGTAATAAAACTTGTTTTCATTTTAAAATAAAATTGAAATAATTCGTTTGGACGTTGGTTTACTTTTAATGGCGAATAAAATTATTATGAACACATCTGACACTTAATCACTCGACTGGATATTAAATATATTGGATATTTCACTACTCCAAACGAATCAACTAAATTTTGCGAGTGATTTTTAAGATGAATCTTTTTTAGGCACGTCAGAATAAATTCAAATCGTCAAAGCGTTACAGGTCTGTGACTTTTTCATGTATGAAAAAATACATAATATTTGTTTGTCCACGCTACATTTGACTCGTTCTGAATAACAAATAATACTTCTTTTTTCTGGTTTTGAATATTTGCAGAGTCGGAATAACATAATTTTTTAATTAAATAAGTACACAGACCTCATTTATTTTAATTACGGTAGTATTCAATATTCATAACTTTCTAAAAATTCCAAAAAACCTTTTCATATGAGACAATTGAGCTACTCGAAATCCTTTTTCTCCAGCCATTATATATGCGTTTTCTCCCAATCATATTTTAAATATTAACATATTAATATTCAATGCTTAAATACTAATTATGAAAAAAAAAACTAAAGGTCTGAAAAGCCAGCACTCTGAAGCAGAATCCAGCAGCGCTTTAGAATGTTCTACAAAATTAGCATAACTATTCTTCACACGGGTGGAGAGCGGGTGCAGGGAAAGCCCCCTCACATAACTCACGAGATCCTGCCCGCACACTCAGATCTTCATATTTCTTCCAATTTATATTTGAGTCTTTAATTTTTCAATTTTTTTATTGTCTTAAGTATTTTTTTAATACAAGCAGAATGAACCTATCATGTTGTTACATATTTTTAATTATTTATTAAAATGGTTTATTAAAATTTATTAAAGTTTATAAAAAATATTTATTAAAATTTATTAAAAAAAGGACCAACAATCCTCTTTTTTGATGAATGTATGATCTACAAGCCGCCTGCACCCGGCGTTGTCCGGGATTCTGTTATAAACAAAGATAGAGACTTAGAGGATTAGTGGCTATTGTTTTGAGTGGGTTCTAAATAATAATGGCGTCAGCAATTTGGTTCAGGCTGCTGTAGGGTGAGATATACACGGACTGGAGCCATAAGGGATGTGCTTACTTTATTTTATTACTGAGTCACAAACACCAAAATTTAGCATATATAGAATGTTTAGCATTCAATTTAGTTAGGAATTAATTATATTTATATCTTGGCGAGCGAACGGGTGGCCAGGGGGAAGACGGTGGTACCTGTTTAACGCGGGGTCCTAAAGCTTTTTAAAGATTTTTTAATATTTCTAATGTATAGCATTTTATTTAATTTGTAGTTTATTGTAGTAATAGTAGTAGTAAGTTAATTGTAGTAATAAGATAGATACATAGTAAATGGAATAGCAAGGGGAACGACAATCGTGGTAATATGAAATTATCAATTTTTTTCTTCAATTTTTTAAAATTTTTTAAAAACGTATATATATTTTTTTCAATACTGATTAATTAATTTTTTCTCCAATCATATTTCCGCTGGAATATTTTATTTGACTTGGCTTAATATTTTCATTGAAAACCACCCCACAAAAAGTTAAACTGATGCATGAAAAGTTTCGCTTTGATGTTCCGCCAGTATGACATAAAAAATAAAAATAAAATCCATATTGCGGAGTTTTTTGATTTCTCGCGAGTTAAATTGATCCTCTTAAATTGAAATGAATGTCTTCGTAAATTCGACATTTATTCATTACCAAAATAAAAGTACGTACCTACTCATTTGAAATCTCACGAAAAAATGTTTTAGCCTAGAAGTAAAGTAGCTTACAAAATACATCTCTTGAGGAAAAAAACACCAAAAATATATTGTTAATGAAAAATCAACGGTAAAGTCAACTAAAACATTTTAGGTGAATTCATTAATATTTAAACGTTTTATTTGAGTGTATATTAAAGTATTTGTTAGCAGGCGTCCATACACAAATCGATGATCTCTACGTATAGATACTGTCGAGTTAAAAACTAACTATCCAATTTGAGGTATATTTTCGGAGAGCGTTAAAAAAATCGAATTAAAAAGCAAATGTAAAGGAAAGGCAAGTTTTTTTAAAGCATTTATCTTAAATATACATTAAATAAGATTGTTTAAGATATAAAATCAATTTTTTGAAGATTCTACAGTAAGCGTACAGTATACCTACAGTCGAAATTTGTATATAATAAAATAAAATGAGACATGTGATTGGAATATTACAGGATGCGTTCAGTAATTTATTTCGATTTATTTCACAAAATTCTTGTTACATTCAGCTAGCTACAAAATACTATATAATAAATTATGTTAAAATCGTTCTGATAATTGGCAATGATAAAAAAATGTTTCGTTTTCCAAACAGTATAATCTCACCCCCCTCCCCCCTTTGTATTTTATGATTCTCTATGACTTAAGATAAAATGAAACATTCACAATTCTTCACTAACAATAAAGTATGTCTTAAATTAGTAAAGCCACTCATTTATTTTTTAGAAAAATTAAAGATCCACAGTTTTCTGAACAATATTATTTTTTCCAACACAACGGAAATTAGCAAATTTGTAAAAAATGCTTAAAAAATTAATGTCGTTCGTTTGGCATTAACATTAATTTTAAACCTCAAAATACCGTAAGAAAATATGATGAATTCTTCACATAGAACTTTCGATTATTTAGTGTTTCTTATAAATAAAGATGTCTCGAATTCTGTAATGTATCTAACATCCATTTAAATGTAATAATCCAAATTAAACCAAAAGTATCATTTCTTAATTTTGTAATTATATAACACTTTCATTTTCCGGTAACTCATTTAACTCATTAGACATTTTTAAAAATAATATTTTAAGACTGAATTTTCACACCATTCATGATAAAACTAATCATTTGCTCAGTCAGTCCTTAAATAAACGCTTTTAATTAAATTGTTAATCCAATCGAAATGGCCGAATCAGAGACTATTCAAATCTCTCTTCAATTGGTTTATTTACAAACATTTCTACAATAAAAATTAAAGACAATCAAAAATGATCGCTGCTCAATACAGGTATACAGCTAAAATTAATAAATAAGTAATAATATAAATAAGCAATAATATAATAATTGGAACTCTTTCAAAGAAGCTGCCTTCGGGGGTTAATCGATTTCCCGGAAACGACCAAATAAAGTACAATTAGTTATATTTTCGTCATTATTATCAATTTTCTGATTTAATTCCCAGGTCAGAAAATGAAAAGTGAGAAATTTGTGTGTTGTTTCTTATGAAATATTTTGATTGTCATAAATTGTGTTATCTATAATATATTAATAGAGATTGTTATATTGAACGAACTTATTTAAAATCTGTTTATACTGTACATAAGTTTTAGCAATACAATCATTTTATGTGAGCTTAATATGTTAATTATATATATAATTATATGGGTAGCTTATCAATGGGGACGAATAGTGGAGGGGAAATGTAGTGGGATTGAAATATATGTTCTAGTGATTATAATAATTAGACATATTTGAACAATAAACCATTGAAAGCAAATTTTAAAATATTAATTTTTTTGTCCTTTCTATCTTTTAGTTGTCTGTTCACTTTTGAGTCAATAATGATAATATAGGCCCACAATTATTTAATATTTTGTTATATAACTTGCTGTACAATGCCTGAATGGAAGAGAAATTTCTTGAAATGGAAGAGATGAAATAAATAAGACTAGTTTGTATCACAAAAGAAGTTAACAAGTTTTTCAATTGAAACTCGGTGAGAATATTATTTTTATCAACAAAATATTGTTTAACAAATTTATTTATCAATTAGAAAATACATATAGTAAAGTCAAATTAATCAAAAAATATTTTAGCTGCTACCGGGATTTGAACCAAAAAATGAAGACGCTGGCAGGTGACAGAGAGGAGTGGAGAAATCGAGTGCCTGTTGCAGAGCAATCCTAGGATTGCGACCCAAAAAAAAGTATAGGATAGTTTGTATGCATCTGTACTGACGAAGATACAGTGGTATCGAAACCGGTAGACGTAAAGTTACTCTTTACAAGGTTTTTAATTAATTAAACTTAAAAATTCATTAAAATCACAAATTAAACGCTTTAGATATCTAAAATATATTTCAAAACTTTTATTATAAAAATAAGATAATATTTAGTTATTGTTTAATTGAGCATGACTATTTTGGATTTATCTTACGAAATTATTCAAATCTAACAGTATAAATGCTACCAATCAAAAATAATACCTATAATATATTATAAGTATGAACGTATGCAATATATGTGTATTATATGCAAGTAATAGAAAGCAGATATCCGCCATAAATTTCATTGCTACGGGAAGTTTATTTTATGCTAAATGCCTTCGTTCTTTCGCTAAAACTCTTTTCGTTTTGCCATACATAATCTAATAATGCAGTCTTCCGACTGAACACAATAATATTTGTATTAAATATATTAAATAGTTTTATAAAATTTTAATGCATACAAACGCTAACTAATAGTGTTTAAAAAATATATAATTTTAATTAAATTGTGTTAATTAAAGTGCGTGTACATGTCATTCAAAATTTTTTGAAAAAAATTATGATTCGGTAGCGTATTGTGTTCCAAAATTCGCCATTCTTCATGGCATTAATAAAAAAATAAAAATATTGAAAAAATCGAAAAAATAAAATAATAATATGGTCCATAATATAGACAATAATAATATAGGAAACGAATAATATTCTTAATACTCACGAAATGATATCCTGTAATTTAAACGTATTTATTACAGCTTTAAATAATTGAGTTTTGGACCGTAGAGAGTTTTTCTTAATCGCGTCTTATTTCATTATTCGAAATCTTAATCCTATTTATTAATTCTTCTTTACAGTGACTACGTTTTTGCTTTTTGCTTTTTAAGTGTTCTCAAAGAAAAAATATCAGATTAAAAACGTTTTCATGGAATCGGTCCACCTCGTCCATTCCATCTGTGTCGGTATTATTTGATTGTTTAGAAAACACTTTTTTGACCAATTATAATGACAGCATTATCTTTTTTAGATTACCAATATTTTTAACCGCCTAACAGTTCCGCAGTTAACATATTAATAAAAAAAAAGTATATAGGTCAAGTTCACCAATCCAACAATGTGAATATTTAAACATGTGAGAGAATGTCGAAAAATTATTATAAAATACGATAAGTATTTTCATCAGTAAAGTCATAATGGCATTATTTTCTTAAATAAATATATGAGATCACGCTTGACGCAATGTTAAAAATACTGTGTCAAGCGTAACCAGGTTAAAGCAACTGTCATGGAAGTCAATAAATAACAATAGGTATACGTAACAATATTACATTCAATATTGTACATTTTAAATGGAAGGAGCGGCAGAAGAAGACAAGGAATTATTAAATACATTTTAAAAATTCTAAAAGTAAAAAAGCAGAACAATACCTATATAAAAATTTCAGTGCCGGTAAATCAGCGTTTATTAGATACATGATCAAATGCTTTGTACAAATGTTAGTAAACAAAAAATATATTAAAAATGGTAGCTAGAAAAAAAAATGTAAAAATATAAAAATAATATGCAGTATGAAAGAAAAAATGGAAGAAAAGGAAATCCAGAAAGTAATTTTACAATTCATATCAAAACAGCATCTGTCATATACTCGTATATGTAGGTACAAAAGATAAGTGACCAGCTGGAATAAATATAATACAAAAAATATTATATATATGAAGAAAAATAGAATACAAAATAATTAAACTTGTAATATTAGGTTGACGCATGATTTCCATGTAACGCATATATAAATATATATATATATATATATATATTGTAACGCAACCAAAACGAAAAGAAGTACAATTATCTTTCGGAGCCATAGTCACCATCAACGTCGGACACTTCTTCCCACTTGCATGGTTGAATCGGGAAAAGAGTGTTCAGTATCCAGTGTCCTAGTGGTGTAACATTCTTCTAAAAGAGTCTAATCATCGAAATCTGAAAGTCGTTCCTTTCTTATATTAGCCGTGCAAGCTGGGTTCGCAGTTTTGATGCGAACAAACCACTCTCGGGTATCCTGTTGCTAACAGTACCTTCGCTGAAGGATCATTTTTATCGCAAAACAACTCAGATTTCCACTCTTTTTCGATGGGTAAAAGCGTAATTTGGCGTACTTGTGATGGTTTTCTAGGCATATTTTAATTTCCTTATTCCATTCGAGAATTGTATTATAACGAATATAATAATTTTACATCAACCTAACTAACTAACTAACCATCACGCCGTTTCCCCGCAGGGGTAGGCAGAGAGGATTGAACGCCACACTCTTCTATCCTGACACACCACTTTTGCTTCGGCCACATTCATACATCTTCTCATACACGTTCTACGGTTGTTGCGGCTTTTAACAGGGCCATCCTCAAATACTTGTAGTACCTGATCGTGCCAGGTCTTTCGCGGACGCCCTCTATTCCTGTTTCCTTCAACACTCGACTCATATATTTTGTTAACCATCCTTTCCTCGTTCATACGTTCCACGTGACCAAACCACCTCAGCACTCCTTTCTTTATTCTATCTACCACACTACAGCCAGCATTGCATTCACTTCTAATTTGATCATTCCTCACTCTATCGACCAAAGATTTTCCACACAAGCGTCTTAGTGACCGCATTTCCACCGCATTCAGTCTACTTTCAATCCTCTTTTGCCAATTCCAGGCTTCACTTCCATACATAAGGGTTGGCACTAGAACGCCATTATGTACCGCTAGTCTTGAATTAATCTTTTCTTACTTCAACTTAATACATTTTAAACTGAATTTTTATACGAAAGTATGTTCTAAGAACACAGATACTGGATTTCGCCCTAAGAGGGATGATTAAATAATTAAGGATAAATTGTAGAAGTCTCATAGAACGAATCTAATTTAGGTATAAATATCTCAGGGCTTACAATCTGTATAAGCTAGCTTAGGTTATCAGTCTACACAATGCATCAAATTTAATAATGGAATTGGTGAACGTTGCATAATCCTTAATTAATTAATCATCCCTCTGGGGACAAAATCTAGTAACTGTGTTCATAGAACATTTAAAGGAAGCAGCAGAAGGCCAATGACACCAAACGGTATCATTGGCATTCTGTCACTGATTGAAGATGTGGCCAAAATATTTGTCTTTTTTTTAACATTCAACTGTTCAGTCTGTTCAACCGCAACTGTTTAGCCACACATGGATTATTATCTAGCTCGTTCCCTTACTAGAACGCCACTCCTCATCCCTTTCTTCGATGTTTCTTTGGACGCTTGTAATTGTACAATAATTGATGACTCCATCCACAACTATGCATATGTATGTATGTATAAAATTACAAACTCGACAATCACTTTTTTTTGCTTCTGTGTCCAGTACTAATAGGACTCATCTACACACATTCTGTGTTCAGGGTTCTTTGTTATGTTCTAGTTTTCTGAATTTTATTTTTTTCAGTAGAACTTACGCTGTCACACAACTGATTCCTATTAAAATCTTCAACGATAATCCGGTGTGCGTCGTCTTTTTTGTTTTCAACTACAGCGTGAATTTTTACTAGGTAACCTGTGATTTCTTCAAAATTTCCCGAATTTCAGTATGTAAACTGATACTATGAAAAGAGATTCCATGAGTTCATGCGCAGTGCGTATATAACCGCTGAATGAAGCATTTTTCAAATAATCAAAATCAATTTTGATAACATCATTTTTGCGGTAAATCTGTCAATGATGTACTTGCATTATATTTTTGACATTCATAATTAAAGCACATAGAGCATAGCACTTTTGAGAAATATGTAATTGGAAAAAATATAAATAAATATGATTTTGGAGAATGATCGTAAAAATTAACCAGACGGGAAGGAAACGGAAAGCAAAATTTTTGAAAAAATAGAAAATAATATAGAATAATAGAATATGAAGGAAATATGGAAGTAAACAATAAGACAGTCATAAAAAACCGAGCAGAAATAAAAGAGAAATAAAAACCGAGAGGTAAGAGAGGTAGGGGAATGTGTGTTAAGAAAAAGAAGATGCGAAAGAAAAAACGTGTCACTGAAAATAAGTATTTAACTCACTTTTGGGTTATCTAATAGTGTTATAGTGCGAAAGATATTGGTAAATTAAAAAATCTCAAAATATTTCCAGATTTACCGAAATTATCATCAATACACGTAGTCAAACGTAAAGGTTGTATCACAGCGATCCATTGAGGACACTTAAGCCCCTATTCTGAGTTGTTCGCTATTACCTTAATCTGAAGCGTATTATTGTAGAAATTTCGGTGAATCAAGCTTGTTCCTAACAACGCGTAGTTTTAGTTTAATTTTGTCAACGTGAACAGAATTTATAATTAATGTTTGACTCTGAGTATAAATACCTAATAGGAAATGAGACGACATAGAGACCCTAAAGGCCACAGAGTAAAATAGGAAACGAGATTAAGAAATTTTAATTGATACAAAATGCTTGGATTTTATAAAGACAAGGAAAAAATGAACATGTTTACAAAAATATGAAAATAGTGTTAACAAATTAGGAATAAAACCGCATTTACTTGAATCGTAAGAATTTAACATTGAGCTTGGGGGCAAGGGACATATTTATTTATATTTAATATAAATAAATTTAAATTTTTGATTGTCCAAATCATAAATCTCCCATTATTCTTTTGAAAACAACGTTGCATTCGATTCTGCAAAAATTATTTGAAAAAAAAAGCGGCAGGTACCTACCCTTTAATTATTGATAAATATTTAGCTATAACATTTTTCAAATTCAATTTTTTGATAACATTCGGTCGTCTTTGCTTAAATAAAACGTTTGAACCGATGAGAAAGTGCAGCAATCGTATCGCGATATCTATACCTATAAAACTCAATGTCTGTCTGTTTTCTATACAAATCAACACTGTTTCTCCGATTCGTTTTGCATACTTATGCTTTAGGACGTTTCCCCCCTTAATTTCTCTGTTTCTCCTCCCTCTGATATATTTACAATCCAAATCTGCACCGTTCGAACGATCGAACTCAAAATTTGGAAACTTATTCTTAAGGACCCGGCGGGTAACACTAGCGACATTTACTTTCTCCCCTTTAACCCTTTCCTCTCCCCTGATATATTTCCAATGCAAATTTATAGCGTTCGACCAATCGGACTCAAAATTTGCAAACTTATTCTTTAGAAACTTCCCCCTCCTCTTTACCCCACCACCTCCCCTGTTATATTTTCTGTACAAATCTACACCATATGACCAATCTGACCCAGATTATGCATACTTATTTTTTAAGATCCGGCGGGTAATAAAGACAACTTTTCCCCCCTCCCTTCTTAACCCACCCCCACACCTGATATATTTTTTGTACAAATCTATAACGTTTGTCGATCTGATTCAAATTTTGCATTCTTATTCTTTAGGTCACGGCAAGATACACAGGTCACAATTTCTTACCTGGACATCCCATCCATCCCAGCCTAGATTAAATGGATCCTTTTTTTTTATTAGAGACTGCAAAGCAATGAAATCTTTGTGTGTCCCCATAAACTTATGTTTAACTAAATCCTTCACCCGAGCAATGCCGGGTATGAACAGCTATCAATATATAAAAATGTAAATATTCGTTTGTTCAAAATCTTAAATCTCAGAAAGTTCTTCACGGATTGACTTTGACACAATGCTGCATTCGAATACGCGTATGTATACCTAGTACATTTTTATATACCTACTATTATACAGATGTCAGATCTGTGACAGGTAAGAACATGCTTTTTTTGAAAAGCAGCAACATCAAATACCCAAAAGCATTATAAAATTAAACATATTAGAAACGTGTGCTTTCTCTTTTCTTTCTTGCCTAACTATTCCTTTTTGCCTTACACTTATTCTCTCACACTCCCCTTTATTCACTTGTAGATTGTTTTACATAAAGAGTGTTATTTTTAAAAGTGAAAAATTTGAAATTGAAAAAAAAAATACAAATAATATTCTTAATATCCATGCAGTAGGCTTTCTTTGACAGATAATTTTATGGCATTAATATTTGAGTACGATTTTGGGCGCCGTGGCTGGCGCGTACGTAGCGTAATCTAGAGGTACAATTTTCACACTCTCTTCGCATGGATATTAAGAACATTTTTCTGTATTTAATTTTAATTTAAAGTTCTATCTCTAGAGTGACAACTGGAAAGAAAACTGTCTCATGCTAAGTTAAGTAATCACTTGATAGTGTTCAAGCAAGTTCGTGAGGTAAAATCCATGAAAGTATTTTAAAAATATGATATTATTCTCTGTTCACTTATCATTCCCAATCCTTTTCGGTGCTTCCCCCGGTGTCGCACTTGAGTAATGGTTCGTCTCCCTTTTTTACTTTGGTGACACGACGCTACCGGAAACATTAAGAAACCCTAGTAAAATGGCGAACGGACATAAGGCGAAAGAAAGTATGTAAATCTTCGTGGAACAGCTTAATGATTAATGTACGCACAAAGATTATTTTTACTTTATTTAAATCAAACTCTAATGTTACTGATCCGGTTATTTATATTCTTCAGTACCTAACCAACTTTTGAAATTTCTTACAATTGAACACGGATTGTCATTTTGTCTTTTCTCTGAATACATCAATAACTGATAAAAAGTTTTTTGGAGCCAAATGTCGAACATAGCAAGTAAATGTTTTGTAGATGAATAATTTGCACATTTTGCACAAATATTTTGCATTATTATTGCGTTACATTACAAAAATTTGCACAAAATAATTTAATGTAAATTTAGAAAGAGGATAGATCCTTTTGGTTTTGTCTAAACAAGTCTTAAATTGAAAAAAAATTTCAATTTTTTGTTGTGTGCCTGGTAAATATGTACACACAAGAAATTGGAACATCGTAGGTTCCTTTTGACTACATTTTAAAATATTTTTTACTCTAATTCTTAGCAAAACAATAAGGTTAACATAAATTATAGAAGTCTCACTGAGACAAAGCTATTTATATAGGAAATTAGGTTTGTAAGTCATTTGGGTGTTTATACGACTAACGACATAACATTTAGCTGGCTTAGGTGATCAGTTTGCACAATTTATCGTTCATCGAATCCATCCAAAATCGCCCACACATCTTTGTATAAGTACATTGTGTAAAGTGATCACTTAAGCCAGCCATATAATAAGTCGTGTGCCAGCTAACACTCAAAAGACTTCCATACCTACTTTTCCATATGTAGCTTCGTCTCTGTGAGACATCTTTAATTTATTTTAATTAATGATAATCTCTATGGGGACAAAATCCAGTAACCGTGTCCTCAATAATATGAACGTATTAAAAATATATTAATTTGGCTTAATTACTGTAGAGAAATAACAGCGACATATGACGAGCTTTTATCAAATGGATCTCGTAAGATCTTTTTTCAAAATTCTGCAGATACAGGTATATGGCTTAGATATTTCAAGTTCTTGTGATATTTTCCAATGAATGAATACGCAGAGTTGTTGAAAGTCTCTGGTGGTTTGTTCCCGAACCAGCGTTTTCAAATACCACCTATGAACGCTGAGTTGTGCTTGTAGCAGGTGAATGCTTTCGACCCGAAATTTGATGTAATTTACGCTGAGTCACCGTAATTGAACATTGATTTAGATCCGATGAGAATATCTCCGGACATGCAGGGCAATTCAAATCTATATATGCTCTCAAGGACACAATACGCATTTGAAATACATTTCAACCAGAAAAATCGACTGCTTTAGTTGTTTTTTGGATCGCCTCCTTCAGCTTTATAATTAAATTTTATGAATTGAAGGGTATAAAAACAAAGACAACAATCATCATCATCATCATTCTTGGCACTACAACCTTGGTGGGTCTTGGCCTCCTCAATAAAGACAACAATATCCATACAAAAAACTAAATAAATAAACAGAGATGGCAATTGATTTTACGTGTTTTTTATTTACTGTTTTGTCTGTTGTTTGTTGTTGAAATCTTATAATTGATTTTTCACCAACTTTCCAACTAGCTAATGCTCTGAAAAATTCAACATTTATCTAAAGCGGAGGACGTAACATTATTAAATACTTTTAGACGTGATTTGGTCATTATTATGATAAACATTATTAATCACCTCACTCACAAGCAAGAGTCGCATAGCAGCTGAAGAACATGTCATCCGAAATTCTCTTTTAATCTTTAAAACAACGTGTTTAATATTTGGATACTGAATTGGTGATGTAAAAAAAATTGATTACGAATGAAACCAAATGAAGCACATAAAAGCGCGTCCTCATATTTTTTTGAACTACTTCTCAAAAACATATTTTCAATAAGATGTAGGTTTCATAGATTCCAGAGATTTGGATGTCTCAGAAACACCTCATTGGAATACTTTATTTTATTTTTATTTTATTTTATTCGGACATGTAACAGGGAGACACAATCGCTTGGTAAGATAAAATACGAAAAAAAAAGTTAAATGTCTCCCACAATTGAAGGTTAATACAAATAGGACATAACCATAGATAAGTCAATTTGACAATGACAGATAAAACAACTTTACATTAAAAAAAATCCAAATGACATAAATCTTTTAAATGCATACAAAATGTTCAGGAAAAAGTGCAACCATTTAGTGAAGATCACAAAAGATGCTTATTACAAAACTAAAATCAAGGAAGCAAAAACGGATCCTAAAAAAATATGGCAAATTATCAAGGATTCAACTAATAAAAAGAAACAGAACAATTCAGACATAACCAATATTGAAGTACACGACGTATTACAGTCAGTCAAAGATAATTCAAAGCTCATTGCTGACGAATTTATTAGCCACTATACTAACTTAGGCCCCAAACTAGCAGAAAGCATACTCCAATCCAAAAACTTAAACAAAACTCACCTATCCGAAAACACAAATCCTCAACACACATCACAAAGTTTTAATTTTTACCGAATTTCTTCAAGCGAGTTGTCATCTCTAATTTCATCTCTACGTACAAACTGCGCAAATGGACACGATATGATATCAAGTTTCACAGTAAAAGAAATAAAAGATTACATCTTGAAACCTCTGCTACATATATTTAACCTCAGCCTAGAAACTGGAATAGTACCAGCACATCTAAAAGAAGCCGTTATTAAGCCTATATACAAGAGTGGAGATAAAACAAAGATTATAAATTACAGACCGATCTCTCTGCTTAGCTGTTTCGCAAAAATACTTGAAAAGGCAGTAAAAAAGAGGCTAATGGAATACCTCGACAAAAATAACATCTTGTCTGAAAACCAATACGGTTTCAGAACTAAGATGGGAACCGAAGATGCCATTTCCAAATTAGTCGAAATCACTGCCACAAATATGGATAAGGGACGTAAAGTACTCGGCATCTTCTTAGACTTATCGAAGGCCTTTGATACTATATCACACTCATTGCTTTTATGCAAACTCAACAAAATTGGTATCTCTGGCACCCGTCTAAACTGGTTCAGAAATTATCTTGAAAACCGAAAACAAACTGTGGAAATAAATGGTACACGTAGTGACCCAATGTTTATCAAATATGGTGTGCCTCAAGGAAGCACACTAGGTCCGATACTTTTCATTATATACATTAACGAGTTCTTAAAAACAACATCTGAGAACGCAACAAAGATTAGTTATGCTGATGATACTGCAATCATTATAAATGGTGACACATGGGAAGAAACACTTAAAAGGGCCGAACTAGCTATTGCAGAAATAAAAGGTATTCTAGATAATCACTTATTAACACTCAACTCAAAAAAAACACACTTTGTGGTATTCTCGATAAGAAAATCAGATAGCCTACTCTTCCCGAAAAATATCAAAATACATACATGTGACTTGGAAACAAATCATATATGTGACTGTGATACCATTGAAAAATCAAGCGAGATAAAATATCTGGGTCTGATAATTGATGAAAATTTTAGATGGGTTTCTCATATTGAGTACATAAGTGCCAAGGTGAGAAGATTGATTTATGTATTTAAAATTTTACGCGGCTTTATGAATATAACACTTTTAAAAATGGTGTATTATGCACTTTGTCAGAACATAATCAGCTACGCAATCTCCGCTTGGGGGGGGGCGGCACGTACCTTATTGGATTCTGTAGTGAAGGCTCAGAAGTGGGTTGTTCGGGTGATAAATAAGAAGACGCTTCGATATGAATCTGAAGAGCTATTTAAATCCTTTAAGGTGCTGGACATACGGCAGCTGTACACCAGATCCATCCTAATTAATTTTTTTAAGATCCTATCCACACAGGCACGTTCAGAGGCCAGGGATACAAGGAGCAAGATAAGTGGAAACTTCACGGTGCCGAGAATGAACACAAAGTTTGGACAGAGATTTTTCTTTTTTTGTGCTCCAAGAATATACAATAACCTGCCATTAGACGTAAAGGGTCTTAAGGTGTTAAAAGAATTCAAGCATAAAATAACAAGGTGGCTCTTTGGTGTGGGTAGGACAAAAAATGAGACCAATGTGTCATCCATATTAATATAGACAATACAGTCCATATTAATATAGTCACAAAATTGTTTTGCAATGAAATTAAATCTGTCATGTATGACACATTGCTTTCGTTTTGTAGTCTGCCTACATTTGGTAACCGCTTTGTTGGCTTCTGTTTGAATGATTTTACTCCCTATATACAATGTCTAAATGTATAATTCTTTAATATATAGTCTTTTGTTTGTGTTTTATTTCTTACAGACAATTTATAAATCTTATTTCTAATATTATATATATATATGTGTGTGTGTGTGTGTGTGTGTATGTATATGTATATGAGTGTATATTTCTATGTATGTGTGTATATATGTGTTTTATATATATTATATCTTGCTAATGTTCAAACTTAAAAAAAAAAAACTGTACAGGTAGTTGCTTCAGAACAGACATTGTCTAGTGAAGCAACCACCTTCATTTATATGTATGAATAAATTTAAAAGAAATAAATAAATAAATAAACACTTTCATTTAAGGCTGGACATTCACTGAAAATGCATACTTCGGAGTTCCCCTACGAAAATGTGGGATTCTATCATTCATCCATATCAAAATGCATAGTCTAGACTGCAACTTTCTCAGGGCAATAACTTAGATATAACCTTTGTTATTACATAAAAGTAATAAACTGGACACCATTTTTACAATAATTAATAAAATATAAGCATCAATCAGCCTTATTATTTTTTTATATATATTTTATTAGCTTTTCCAAAATTTGTAAGATGTTAAAAATAGAAGGGCTTGACCATGCAGCAGCGTAATAATAATAATGACTTTAATTTAAAATTTACACGTAGCCATTACAAGTTTATATAATTCTCCAATTTAAGCAATTTTATTCTTAATGGCTTCATTTCAGTGTGAGTGGTTTCATTATAACATTCGCCCTGTGTTAGTTAAGGGTTGACCCGGCAAGTCGCGTGCCCCCGGTGGGAATTCTATGCTGTAGCGATAATATGAGTTCACATTAAATATTCAAATGTATACCGTGTTGTGAACGGATATTTATATATTCACTTACACCGCGTTTCGCCTAAAATATTCTAACGTGTTATATCATAAACTTGATATTTTAGAATTTTCTCAACACAGGAATAAATTTTATACATTTTAGAGAAAATGCAATCGATGTCATACCTTAAAATATATTTTTCAACAAGTTATTTTATTACCAGAACCATCAGTCTTTCCACTTCTTCAGTAATTTCTTATGAAAAAATAAAGAAATAACTTATGTAGGTTTGCATCCAAATATGGAGGAGCTTTTATCCACTCAGTACAAATATAAATTTTAATAAACGCTCTACACAATTCTATGTCCGCAATTTATAACATGAAACATTTAACCAATTTATATTATTTATACCAGAGATCTTCAAAAAGTGCATGGATAGAACAAATAAATATTTTTGTATATAACGATGCGACGGTTCCTACGTATACCGTAGAATTTGTAAAAATTCGTTTCTTATTTTACCATACCTATTAAATCATCCGATTTAATCTTCGAAAAACTGCTTAATTTTCCTTGAAAACATGATATTTTTAAAGAAAATTTTATTTTACACAGTCAAAAAAATTAAGATAAAAAAGATTTTTTACAGATTAGATAGTACCTATACGTATGGACCGTTATTATGTAGACCTTTTTTTATTTAAGAAAAAGATGAACATTGTCCATTAATTTTACAAAATTGACGTAATTTACCGCAAGGGAGGAAAAAATACCACATTCTTATGATCGCGGCACATCGCTGCTGCCTCATCCACTTTCTTATATTTAAAAATAAGATTTCCGATATTATTTATAGCATATATTTGTGTTTTTAATGATAGAGAAAAGTGATTAAAAATAATGAAATAATTAAAGCGATCTAAACTAGAAACCGATGCAAAAAATGATTTTTATATTTAACATTATTCAAAGTTAAAAATAAAATTGATTGAGCGGTGCCGAGCCAGTTGAGTACCCCCAAGAGAATACACCCACCAGCGATCATCGCAAAGGCGACTTTTGTATGGCTGGTAATATTCTGTACTAATAGCCGACATTAAAATAATTTTATGAAAGGATTTATATTACAAAATCGTGCTTTTTATAAAGAAGGCGTAAATGAGCTTAATTACGGATACATAATCATCAACCTGTGGTAACGCTGAATTATCCGAATATAAAATAAAAACTCAAAGCTTAGCATAAATGTCATTAATTGATTGATTCAATAACATTTCAATTAAAAATTGAAAAAAAAGGAATTGTTTTTTTTAGTTTTGTTCAACTTTCATAAATACTTGTAATAAAATAGTACTAATGTTTATTCAAGCATGTTATGGACTATTTCGAGGGTCCCCGGCCAGAAGGACATCAATATTTATTTTATTACTAAACGAATCCCATATTGGTTTATCCAAAACAAATTTGGAAATCGTTTAATTATAAAATAAATATTGACAAAATCAGATTGACAGAACTTTATTTTGCTCTCCTGTAAAGATTGAAATTATCACTAACGCCCTGTTATCACTAACGGCTGTCTCTCCTCGATATTATGTTTCACACCCTGATGTTAAATTTTTCATCAGTACAAGTATTAAATTATTGTGATAATTCAAAAAGAATTTTATAATTTTGTATTCAGCATATTTAGTCATGTATTTACAGCAATATTCTTAATTAAGTAAAAAGATCATTCCTTATGTGGGTTTCCGTTCACAAAAATAAAAACTGATGATACAGGTTGGCATATTTAAATATTATATCTTCACAAATAAAAGTCAACTAACTAACTAACCATTACGCCGTTTTTCTGCAGGGGTAGGCAGAGAAGATTGAACGCCACACTCTTCTATCCTGGCACCTATCCATATTCATACATCATCTCATAAAAGTTCTACGGTTGTTGCGGCTTTTAACAGGGCCATCCTCAAATACTTGTAGTATCTGATCGTGCCAGGTCTTTCGCGGACGCTCTCTATTCCTGTTGCCTTCAACACTCGCCTCATATATTTTCTTAACAATCCTTTCCTCGTTCATACGTTCCACGTGACCAAACCATCTCAGCACTCCTTTCTTTATTCTATCTACCACACTGCAGCCAGAATTACATTCACTTCTAATTTGTTCATTCCTCACTCTATCGACCAAAGATTTTCCACACAAGCATCTTAGTGACCACATTTCCACCGGATTCAGTCTACTTTCATTCCTCTTTTGCCAATTCCAGGCTTCACTTCCATACATCAGGGTTGGAACCAGAACACCATTATGTACCGCTAATCTTGCTTCTTTTGACAGATTCTTATTGGGCATAATTGCATTTAGAGCACCATTAACTTTGTTTCCCGAAGTCACCCTCCTTTGGATATCATTCTCAGCCTTGCCATCTCTACCAAACATACTTCCCAAATACACAAACTCGTTCTTAGTCACTCATCCGTCTCTCTTGAATACTATCACTTTCGATTTGCTGACTTTCATCAGAAGTTTACTCTGCATGTATGCATCGGACATCCTGAATACCACGCACTGCAGATTAGCTTCACTATTAAGCCACTAAAACTGCATCGTCTGCGTACAGTAGGCAGGATATGGTGAATCCGTCCATTTCCACTCCAACTTCTAGTTCCTTAAGTTCTTTCATACAACTATCCATATACAGGTTGAAAAGCCATGGTGACATTACGCATCCCTGTTTGACACCTTTTGTAATATCAAACCATGATGTGAATGCCCCATTAATTCTCACGAAAGCGCTTCTTCCTTCGTACAGGGATGCAATTGCCTGTATGAGTTTACTCTTCACCCCGTATTCAGACAAAACCTTCCATAACTTTCGTCTCATCACTCTGTCATACGCTTTTTGGAGATCCACAAAGGCACATAAAAGTTTATGGTTCTTTGCCAAAAACTTTTCCTGACGCGATGAGAAAATCTGTTCGACGCATCTTCTTGCACTCATGAACGCTCCTTATATATCCCACACTTTTTCTTTCGTTATCAACCTCACTCTTTCTATCAAAATTCTCGCATACAGTTTGCCAACAGAGCTTAATAGGCTAATGGCCCGATAGCTCGTGTAGTCTATTCGCGACCCTTTTCCTTTGTATAGAAGCATGATAACAGCTCTTTTCCAATCCTTTGGAGTGCAGCTGCCGTCTAAACATTAGTTGAAGAGTCTATGAAGCCACTTGAGTATTACTGGACCACCACCCTTAATGTACTCGGCAGCAACATTATTATAACCCACAGCCCTGCCATATTTATTGCAATATTTAAGAAGAAAAGAATATGTCTTTCCAAATCTTGTGATTATTACATTTAGATATTTTTGTACGAGTTATTAAAATATAATATTCAGGAGTATTGTCAATACGTATAATATCGAGGGTAGCAAGCTAAAAAGGCGTAAGTGATTATTTAGAACCTTAAAGGAGAGCAAAGGAAAGTTCTGTCAATCTGATTTTGTCAATGTTTATTTTATTATTAAACGATTTCTATGTTTATTTATCCAAAACATATATACATAAATTATTTGATAATAAAAGAAATATTGGGAAAATCAGATTGGCAAAATATTATTTTGCTCTCCTGTAGAGTTCTAAATAATTATTCATGCTTTTTCGCTTTCTACCTTTGATATGTTATTCATCGAGTGAATTCGCGTTTATACAGTTTATTATTATTTATTTGCAGATTTTTCCTATTTTCATGCATACTTATAATTTATTTCTTAATTTAAACCTATTTCTATAGGTGTTCCCAAATTATCAACTTTTTATGATACATTAAATGTCTTAATTTATTTTCACAATTATTTATATATACTGATTATACCAAAATATTTAATTTGACGCATTTTAACAATTTCTTTTCCGTTAATAATAGAGAGAATTATAATTCTCAACCCTTGATATTTTAATTTTCTCTCACAACGTGCATATTAAATATGTCTCGTTCAAATAATAAAAATTATTATTTTTTTAGTCATGCACAAATTTATATGTGTTACTTACTACAGTCGACTATGGTCTATGGTCTAATTTCAATATCATTTCAATAAAAACTAAGGACTACGAGTTAGTTTTTAATGGCGGTGTTTTAAAATAATAATGAAATGTGCTGTTTTTATGATTGATAGCTTGACAGTTTTCAGAAGGATATTAAAATTTTTGGTGAATTCTAAAAGTTACTTATAAAAATACACAAGTGCTTGGAGCGTTAGAAAAACAAAAATTTGTTTTAATTGATTTACACACTTATTAACTAACTTGCCTCGGCCGAATTCTTTCCCAGAGGTCGGTTTTACCGATGGTAGATTTCTTTTATTATGGCGTGAATCGATTTATAATCGGAGATGAACATATAAATATGAACAAGGTTTGGAAAATTTTAAAATAGATTTATTTAGTAATAAAGTTTAGTGGCAATGGCATAAATTTAAAATTTACACAAATGGAGAATACACTAGTTCAATATTTATCATTGGCATTATAGAATTTTTACTTTACATAATTATACAGTTTACTAGGTAGACTTGGGACAGGGAGGAATTGGCTTTAGTATATATATATATATATATATATATATTAAATCGAAGGCTTTCACGGGTACAATATGTGTTAGTTCTAACTACTTTTGGGGTAACCCGCGTCAAACTCTGGTCGTCAGGACCAGTCGTCTGCCGACGTTTCGAACAGATCTCACTGTTCATCTTCAGGGCGCTTTGTCGATGAGCTGCTTCTCCAAAAAGCGTACAACCGTTTGGGTCCGGAGCTCACCGTCAAGTGAAAGTTTGAAAAATTCTGCGTCAGGTGTTTGTGGAGGAATGGGTTTCTCCAGCGATGCCGCTAATGAGTTTTGCTCGGCTTCTAGTAATCCGTATATTTACTTTACTATCGTAAATAAGTGATAGAGACTGAAGATGAACAGTGAGATTTGTTCGAAACGTCGGCAGACGACTGGTCCTGACGACCAGCATTTGACGCAAGTTACCCCCAAAGTAGTTAGAACTAACATATATATATATATATATATTATTTATATTTTTCATTTATTTAAGGAAAAGAGTCCCGCAATATTTAATAAGAAATAAATAAACGAAATTAAGAGAAATACACAAATATCAAACAATAAAACTGAAAAATAAATGCTGGAACCTGGATTCGAACCACGGACCTCTATCTTACGCAGACAGCGTGTTACCAATTTCACTATCCCAGCTACTTAATACGTCGTCAATATTTGATAGTTATATGGTTCTCTTTGAATTATTAATTCGCTTATTTATATTATTCCATGTTTATTCGGGAAGTAATGGACTGTTACGAGAATATCAAACGAAGCTTTGACGTCTTCCCGCTAGTCGATTTCAGAATAATGGAAATATTCTTTGCAAACTGCAAATAAAGTATATATATTATTTATATTTTTCATTTATTTAGAGAAACGAGTCCCGTAATATTTAATACGAAATAAATAAATGAAATTAAGAGAAATACACAAATATCAGCATGTACCTATTTATTCGAAGCAGTTTAGAAATATGATGTACCTACCTATTTTATTCCACGCGGCAAATTATATCGAAGATTTGTGATAATACTTTAATAGTTGCTTCTAAATTAAATAATATAATAGTATTCATAATAAAGTGGTAGAAAAATTGCAGTAATATATTACAAAATTATTAAAAAAAAACACAAAGACGTTACATTATTAAATACGATTAACCAGTTCCAAAATTACTTATTCGTTATTGTCGTAGCACAAAACATTATTAGAATGTTTGAAGGAACTAAAAATATGATCAAAATGGACGGGCTCACCGTATCTTGCCTACTCGTATTATACTCCAACCCTTGAATCCAACGATGCAGTATCAGTGGCTAATAGTGAGGTTGATCTCAGTGTCTGGTGTCCAGCACGTGCGATGTTTGCATGGACAGTGAACTTCTGATGAATGTTAGCAAATCGAAAGTGATGATATTCGAGAAGGACGAAAGAGTAACTAAATGTAATGTAATGCGATGTGATTGTAAAAAAGTGATACGTGTAATGTAATGGTAAACGATAAATACTAATTTAAGAAATTAGTATTTATCGTTTATTGGTGTATTTGGGAAACATGTTTAGTAGAGACCGCAAGGCTGAGAACTGTTACGAAATACATGACCGCGGAAAACAAAGTAAATGGCGCTCTGAATACGATTTTGGCCAAGCAAGATCGGTGGTACATAATGGCGTCGAAGTGCCAACCCTGATCTAAGAAAGTTAAGCCTGTAATTGTCAAAAAAGAAATGATAGTAGTCTGAATGCGGCGGATGTGAGGAATTAAAAAATTAGAAGTGAATGCATTGCTGGTGATAGCGTAATAAATGGATTATAGAAATGATTGCTTAGATTGTTTTGTCATGTTAAACGTATGAGCGAGGAGAGGATAGTTAAGAAGATAAAGGAGGCGAGTGTTGAAATCAGCATCATCAGAAATCATAGAGGGCGTCAGCGAAATACCTGGCGCGATTGTTTTGTCAGTCTTAGTCTTTTTTTTTTGTCTTTTTATCTTATGTCTTATCTATTAGTATAGTATGAATACCTTAGTAGGCTGTCTATTAGTATAGTATGTCTTAGTAGTAAGTATGATTTAATATATTCACTAAATAATAATTAATAAAAACATACATAATAATATCATCGTATTACTCGAGTTTAAGTATTTCACGTTGAAAAAGCTTGCACGTGAATTCTTCTGATGACAATTGTATTAAATCTTCAGCATCTATTATAACGGAATGAAATTATCAAAACTGTTTTTAGCTCACTCGTGACAAAAGTTGTCCCTGCTGCCTGCCACTCCGACTTCGAATTATCTGCTTGAGACAACTCTTGGTTAGACCAGCCTAATTGCTATGGCGGATTTTCTTTATTTAATACGAAACCACATGTCGGAGGTCGGATTCATTTTACGTAGTTACAAAAGTTGAATAAAAAAAACAGAATATTTATTTGACGGTGTGTTGGAATTAAATGAATAAAATTAAAAACTTTCAAAATATTTTCTTCTCTAAAATCACTTATTCTTTCATTCTTTAATATTGTCATCATGCCTATTAAATTTATTTAGGCCATAATTTTGGTACACACATATTTTAGAGATCGGTATCTAAATTTAAAAAAGTCTCTTGCATATCTTCTAAGAACACAATTACTCCGCAGAGGAAAATTTTGATCGATGTGTGATTGATCTTGGGTAGATTCGTGAACGTTATATCGTGCGACGTGTCCAACCAGAGGTCGAAAGACTTCCATAAATCTTTTATCATAAAAATAGCTTCTTCTCTGCGAGATATCTATAATTAATCTTATTGAATGTATATAACTTATTTCAATTTTAAACTGAAAATCATTTACAATCACATTTAACTCTTCATTGAATCATAATGATCGAATGACGAGTTAAATCCAGGATCAACAAGTTCTGGAATAGCATGGCAAGACAGTGACTGCGGGCTAACTTCTGTGCCCTGCTTGAATTTCTTCCCCTGTTCACTCTGTCCTTCTGGCTGAAGCATACGGTACATCATTTAGAAATATTGGGTACCAGTGTGCAATTTACACTAGCAATTTAATTTATCATCCGTGTATTCATTTTTGCAGAGTGGCTCAGCATAATATATAATTACCTATTAATAATTATTTATTTATTGT
This sequence comes from Agrypnia vestita, assembly GCA_016648135.1. NCBI lineage: Eukaryota > Metazoa > Arthropoda > Insecta > Trichoptera > Phryganeidae > Agrypnia > Agrypnia vestita. The sequence continues at coordinate 453,155 of JADDOH010000924.1, read as the reverse complement.
CAATTCAAAGGGTTCAAATATTTTTTCTTTATTTTCTTATTTTTTTTTTATTTAATGTGGAATAAGACAAAATGAGGCGGGCATTATTTTTTTATTTTGTGATGTGTATTATAATGTATACAAGTGTATCACAAGACGTGGCTACGGGAGGAAATTGAATAAATTCGAAATTGATTATAAACGGTGTATTATTATTATTTAATAGTTTTTTTTTCAAATTCACAAATTCACTGGACACGGTTTTTATGAATCAATCAGAAAAAGTCATACAGAAAAATCAAATCAATGAAAAAATATTCTAGCTGCTGTTTGCTGTTACCGGGATTCGAATACCGGACCTCTGTCCCATCCAGGAGCAGATGTCCTATGCGTTTTCCAGTTTCACCACGACAGCCACATTGACGTCAATTTTTTGATCTTACATGATTGCTTAAAAAGCACAGAACTTTGTTCTGAAACTGCAACATCACAATAAAATGTGTTCTTCACAGAAAAATTCTGTTTAATTCTCCATGTAAATTCTTCACCGGATATCTTACGCTTCCATGAATCTGTTGACCTTGCAGTGCATCAGTTTTATCAATAAAAATAATGCGCCGCGGTATTTTTCCCGCTTTTTTATGAAAATTGTTAGTTTTTGAACCTCCGAGATTATCTTTTTCTATTTTACGTGAATGTTCCCGTTGCTTCCAGGCTGTTAGATATCTCCCGATTTTGTAGATAATTCCAGAGTATTAGAACATTCCAGAAGGTTCATTACAACGTAATACTTTCTACTTTTGACATATTCATGTCATTTTACCTACGTATATACCAACACACACAAGATAAACATAAAAATATTATTCATTTATAAAAGCATTTCTCGCTTCCTTTCATTGTTGAATAAATATATTTTTCGTCAGTATCATATCCAGAAAACCATGTTTTTTATATCTTGTTTTCATTCACTCACGTGGATTTTGTTATTCAAGTTTTGAAATTATTCCAAAACCTTTTCGGCAAAGAAATTTGGAACGAGAAAACGTCCCCGGGAAATATTGACACACGTAGATTTGAAATACAATACAAACCCACGAATACGACTTTGTTTTCCATTTTTCTGTAACTTGAACCCTCTCATTGGAGATGAATGAAATGAAATCAAAACGTATTTCTTGACACGTACAGTCCATTTGCTTTTTTTTGTGTTTTATCGCGCTCTCAGCTTTAACACCTTAGGTGACCTTCGCTACTTCAGACGTCCTATTAAAACGTTTTCTGCTCAACCGTAAAAAATGCTAAAATGACTTCCATTACATTACACAAATATAGGTACGATATTTTAAATGGCAAACAATAATGCTCTAAGCAAGATTAGAGTCGAGTTGATCGATTGGATTGATTGAAAAGTGTGTGATGTTTTATAATTTATTTATATTTTTTATTTATTTATTTATTTCAGACAAAATTGACAGAAAATATTAAAGAAGAGAGATATATAAGTATTTAAGACAAATAAGAGAATAAAAATTTAGAAGAAGAAATGAAATGAAATATAAATAACTTTTAATAATCATTACTTATTTTTTATGGGTAACGAATAACTTTCTTGTATTTATTATTATCTCACTCACTTCCTCCTTTTTTTCCCTACATTCATCTTTCTTCCTTCACAAATACAAATCCTCACCTAAAAGCCTAAGCCTGTCCCCTGTTTCTGTGACGATATAAACCATGATACAAGCTAATAATTATAAAATAATATGATAGGTAATACACCGTAAAATAATAAGAAAGTTCAAAGAATAAAGAAACAAACTATAAATTTCAAGCGGTGATAGATATAAACAATGATACAAGCTAATAATTATAAAACAATAAAGATACAATGTACAAAAAAAATAATACAATGTTAGATAATGAAATTAAAAAAAAAAGTATGAGAAATATCGGCTCTCGCAACAGAGCATAAAATTGTGAAAATTGAACTAAACCCCATCTTTGGGTGAAAAAATTGAGTCGCAGCTGAAGTATGCCCCCCTCGCATATACTTAAGATACATTTATAGTGAAGTTAAAGTATTTATTCTTGCTTAATTACATCCCCTAGTAAGCAAAACAGATTTTTTATAATATCGTTACAAACCGATTCTCTTCAAGTAAAAGCATATTTTTATTATAAAGCGGCAGCCACTTATTAATTAAGACGTTATATTTTTAAGAGTATTTAGTTTGAAATTTTCATAATTGTTTTGAAGCTCGTAATAATTTTTTTTTAAACAAGTCAAACGTAGTGGAACTAGCCGTGAAACCACAGTATGTACCAGGAAATTTCTGTTGGTTCATGTCTTTATATTTTGGTGGTCTGTGGCTCTCGCTTCTTCCTGTTAGACTCTCTTTGGATTAATAACGCTATGAATGAACAATTTTTGTCATGTTACGTACAAAATACAGATAGATTTTTCTTGATTTTTAATTTTTTAATATATATGCGAACATGGAATGGATATCGCATCAATATTTTTACTATTTTCAAAATAAGCTATGTGTATGCTTGTGGTATGAAAATAGGAAAAAACCGTCTGCTTAACACATGTTGCTACCACCGCCCTTCCGTGAATCGTCAAGAAGATATTATAAATGTATTCTAAGGCTTAGCGAAAACGCGAACCAAGGTTCTGTAATTTTTTACGGATTACGGTTAGTTAAGATTATTATCGTAATATATGTTGAATTTTTAAACATTTAAAAATTTCGTCCCAAACCAAATCATTTAAGTAAAAACATCTTATAATAAAGTGCGACTGTTTTTACTTAAGATGATATACTTTTTAAGAATATTTAGTTTGACGTTTTCATTATAGTTACAATACGTTAAAGTTCGTAGTTATTTTTTTGAACAACTCAAACATATTGGAGCCAGCCGCGGTACAAGTAACAAGAAATTTTCGCTAGTTCATGACTCTATATTTTGTTGGTCTGTGGTCGTAACGCTCTATTGAACTTATAGCATCAATAGAACAATAGTTTGGTGTGGGTTTTGGCCTCCTCAAGCAACTTGCGCCACTCCAATCTGTACTTTTCCAGTTCACGATGCCGACTGCTTGCGGATCTTCCGACACTCCCTCGGCTAATGGATTCTAAACCAAACAGTGCCAATTCGTGCGTTGAACATTACCGGACCATGGTGCCATCTAATAGCTTTGTTTAAAACTAAACTATTTAAGCGTAACTAAAAACTAAAATATATAACTAAACTAGGTACATAACTGACAGAATCACCCACTCATTTTCATGACATTTCAGTTTTTTTCAATTTTTAATTAAATTAAATAAATTTTTGTATACAACATTTACCTAAATAACAAACATAGATTCAAATCGTGAATGTTATTAATGATGATTTAACATATATTATATAATTTTATTTAATTAACATATATTGCTCATGCTAAATCAATATCTCGTAAGTCACTTAATACAAATTTTACAGGAGCTGCAAAAACTGTAATATTCGATACAAAGTAGGATAAATAGAAATTATTTTAATGGAATAAAAAACACAAATATTTACTTTTAAGATTCGAGTTTTTGTTAGACTGCAAAAAAAAACTTGATTTTAACAAAAGTATGGTATGCGAGGTATGGTTTTATCATGAGCGATACGATTCATATCAAAGGTGTAGGAGAATCTTCTCTGAAAAACTTTCTCAGAGATATGGAACAGATCAATGTCCAAAGTGATATTGTTTGGCATAGCGGTAGCTCTTTCAGTAGGCATAACCGTCGGCAGATTGGTACTATATATTGGAATGTAAAACAATCTACGCTGAGGCTGTCTAAGGTCAGAAACATACAAAACAATGGCTCGCATAATTTGAGGATTATCGATCATACCGCGCAATCGATAAAAATGAGTAATCAAATACACATTTCTTCTAGTCTCTAAACTGTTGTAGCCAAGCATACCCTGGATAAACTTGTTAGGGCAAAGCCACTCCCATGCTTCGAATAAGATAATAATCTTATTATCTTATTCGATTTTAGAAAATATTGAATATTAAATGATGAATACTTGTCTTAATTCAATCGATTAATACTTATTACATAATTAAATGATGGTCGACGGTTCTAAATATTAAAAGTAAATTCAAAATAAATAAACTGTTAATGTGCAAAACTGTTAATGAGATTAAATAAATATTGCACAGTATTTGATTTATTTAATTAATGAATCTTAACAGGTTCAATCAATCCCTTCTCTTCTTCTTCTTCAACTTGATTAGGACTCATAATTCTATTAGTGGCTTGTGGTGGTGAATTCCAGCTATCTCTCCATTGGTATAGGGGTTTACCTGGTAGACGATCTCCATGCAGAGCTATATACGCCATGCAGGGCTATTTACGTAATTCGAAGTATTTTATAAATGTTTAAAAATATATTCATTTTGTATAAGTTATATTATCAGTCGACTGCATCAATAAACACTACTGAATAAAAAAAAATTAAGCTACATTTTATAAACTATTTTAACTTTTTATTTTCTAACTTGTTTCTAAATGTCTCGTTTTACACCCAACCTTGATTTGCCATCGTGCATCCGAGGTTTGGTCTCAGACACATGTGTTGACATTTAATGATCAATGGTTTGGTAAGAGTATCGGAGTATCTTGAAAATACAATGGAATATTACGAGCCAATGGTCGTGTCTTGGCATTTAAATGGCAGATATTACTTAGGCACGAAGAGTCTAATGGCGTTTCGAGCGTCTTAAACAAAACAAGGAATTTTATTCCGCAGCATATTATTTGTTTCTCAGGATTCAAAAGTTATTTGCATAAGATTTCGTTTCGGACGTTTTGATTATGTTTTACATAACGCCACAAATTCCCTGCAATTGATTAATTGGCATAACCTGTAATGGTTGCTTGGCGTGCGTAGAACGTGGAATGGTTTTGGATTTGTTTAGAAAATCGCAAACTTTACAGAAAACACAGACAGAATTTCGGAATGAGAATTTTTGACGAGTAACATGACTTAAAAATCTACTATATGCTTTATATAGCGTGTTCTTCAATTTTTATTCAATAATCCTCAGAGGCTCGCTTCGATTCAGGCGGTTTTATATTATAAAGCTTTCTTTTGTACTTGGTTTCAAACACGCGTATACTTTGCTTGCATGTAAATGTTTTATTTACACGTCGTTGCTTAAAAGGAACGGTTTCCAGTAAAATAATGATTTTATTGGAACTATTACTTGGGGCGCTTATTTTTTAAAAAGCGTTATCATCGCGAATCATCGATAATGTTGGTGAAATATAGGTACTTTATTTAAAATATTTATAAAATATACAATGTCATTATCTATTTTAATAAAATTTAATAGCATTTGTAATAAATGAAACAAATTAAGAATTGTACATATTTTTAATCGAATTTTGTAAACACAAGGTTATTGAATAATTCACCCAGACAAAGAAAACGATCCTTTTGAAACCTATGGTATAAATATGTAAAATTTAGTGATTGCACACAAAAAGTTAATAGTTAATTTCATTATAGATTATTTTTTAAAAATGTTAATATTTTCTTAAAAAAAGTTTAACTGGTAGTTATCTGTACGAGGCCATTGTATATTTTTAAATTTCTAAAAAAGTATCTTTATCGTAAGTAGACTGACTGCCTGCTTATTACTCAAACAGACATTTATTTAAATACTTTGTGTACCATTCATTATTTTAACATACAATGACCATCATGCATGGTTACATTGTAAACAATATAACTAGAATATTCTTGTAAATCTCGCAATTTAGAAGAATGTCAAAAACTGTAGGTGATATTATGTCCAAAAACATACGTTTTTAATAGAATATGGAATTCTTAACTTTCACAATTACTGCTGTTGATCCTTTTCTCCGAAACAAGTATGCTATATTTTTAGCGAAATTTAAAATAAATTAAATTTTAATAAATATCATTATTAACTCGAAGAACTAAATTTATTTTAAATTTCGCTAAATATAAATATTGAGTTCTACAAATTAAACACAAAAACCATAAATAAATAAGTATACTATACACTGATGCAGTTTTTTAAAATAAATTAATAAATAAAATCTCTGTACACATTTAACCAAGATTATTTTATGAATGAACATTTGATAATATTAACCTTGTTACCTCTATACAAATTTATTATATTTTTTTCTCTATTTAAGTTTCCAAAAAAACAGAATCTCTCATTGACAGGTAACGTATCAAACCGCCTACTTTTTAATTAAATATAGATTTTTTACTTTGATTATGTTCAAATATTAAAAATAAGTTTAAATATAAAATGTGTTTAGGTACTTAAAAAATGATCTGAAATTAGTAGTGTAAGGGCAGTTGTAACTGAAATATTGAGAGAAGAGAAGACTTAATGATGGTAATATTGTTAAATAAATTAATACTCGCGTTCAAATTTCTTTTTATTTCAAAACATTCGAAATTATTCATTTAATGTCCCATACGCGCGACGGGATGGAGAAATTTAATAATACGTGATAATGATTGCTATCTATGACGTGGTTCGCAAATTCAAAAAAATTAGTTTACTTAGACAACTAGTTAGAGAACAAGACTGTTATATTAATCTAATGTTGAGTTTTATATAAATTTGTACATACATCGTTGTATACCAGTAACTTCGGCTAATTTTTTCAGTACCTAACCATTATTTATATTTTAACTTAATTATTTATATTGAAACAAAATGTATGTAGAAATGTAAATGTCAGTTTGTACTTCACCTGTCGATAAGAGATTCCGTTTCTATCGAAACTTAAGTAGTGAAAAGGAAGTTAAACATGCGTAGAGGAAAAAAGGTTAATATTAATTATCTAATAATTATCATGAATAATCTCTAAAATGTAAACGCCAAATCCGTCAATAAAATAAGCTTGTTTTTCATTTAAGATTTTTTTTCTAACAAACTAAATAGAGGAGAATAAATAGAAATCCAAATAAATTGAAGGAATATAGTCAGATGCAATTGGATACAATCCTTTGAAGGGCATGTTTGGGGCAACATAATGGATATATGTATTTGTACCTCAGTGGTGGAAGTTACCAAGCCTGAATACAAAGCAGGCTGCTAAGGAAAGAATGATTGGGCGATTACGGGCAACCGAGCGGTCGACTTAGAGTAGAGGTAAATATTTTTCGTGCGTGCGTGCTTCTATATTTCATTTTAAGTTTCATCCTCTTATGAGGTTGCGTTTGATCCATTAAAATGAAATACGATCAGTGGAATATCAAAATCATTTGATAGTAATCGGGATTGTCAACAAAAATGGATCTTTTGAAAATGTCTATTATGTTTCCTGACTGTTTTCCGGATTCATTTTTAGATTATAAATAAATAAATAAAGTTTTATAGAGAAATCAAGCGTTTGTATAATACTTATAATAATGATATTAAAATAAATTGTGTTAAGATCAACGATGGTAATTACGTTTACAGATAAAGTATCATTGTCGATGAGAGATTCTGATTCTCTCGAAACTACATAGTAGTAAAGTAGAGATAATATATTAATATATAGTTAAATATTTTTAATAATCTATCATCAAGACTATCTACAATGTAAACGCCAAATCCATCAATAATGTGACGTATACAGTATGAGACTTTAAGCTAATTTAATATTATGAGAAAATTCACGTTAGTTTAAATAAAAACTACATTTATTTAAATTCTTGTTTAGGTACATTACATTGTATGTATAATATCAATAAAATTTAGAAAAATACTTTTTTTTAATGTTATGGAACATGTTGTTTTAGTCATTATATTTTGAAAAATGTAAAAAGAGAAAAAGATATTCGTGAAGAAATCAAGCGTGAATAAAAAACATACTTTTGAACGAAAAAACCTCATTGTTATATGGTATTTTACCTAGAAGTCAAAGATTAAGTGCACGAACAGTATTTTGGTGCTGCAAAGTACCGTAATATCTCAGAAAAAGGTTGAGTTGGAGGGGGGAGAAGAAAGGGTGCAGGAGGGAGGATGAGAACGATTTTCATCAATAAATATTTACATTTTTGAGAATTTGGTATTTCTACACGCACTCCACACTCCCTACAGGTGTTGAAATACGCATTCGAGAAAATAAATATAACGCCACGGAAGAAAAATATAAAATGGGTGTTTTCGAGTAAATTTTCCTTCTCGGATTTGCGCGCTCAGGTGTCGTGTGTTCATATCGATGAAATCTTTCAAGTTGGAAACTCAATTAAGGGTTCCTACTTCTTAACCGTCTTATTTTCCCTTACTTTATCTTATTCAAGACTTAGTTCACGCACGAGGATAACAAGTTGTGAGAACTCGATATTTATTGAGTAAGAAAATAATTACTAAATTGTTTAAACTCGAGAATCGCACATTTAAAATAGTTTTCCGCATATGATTATTATTAAACAGTACTGTACTGTACAGTTTTAATTAAAATAGTATGCTCGTTTTTTTTTTCAATTCAATATACCTACTCTTTCACACTATTTTATTTCTTCTTCTTCAAATATAGCAAATTTATTTTGTGGTGACATAATTATAATTTATATAATATAACTTTAGAAATTTTGGAAATAAAAAGAGTGTTAATAGTAAATTGAATATTAAAAATAATCAGATCCTTTTTGCAAATAGTTATCTTTTAAATTTATTTTCATGTTAAGTAGGTACTTTATATTATCATTTTCCATATATAACATTTTAATATTTTGATCTATACTTCGATTTTTAAATATTATTTTTCTTATCCTGACGAAGAAGCCACTGGCTTTGAAACATGTTGAATTTTTTCAATAAATAAGTGGTTTTTACAAAGTTAATTTATATAAATTATTTTATTTCTATTTAAATTCGTAGTAGTATTTAAATATTAAACAAAAAATTTATAATCGATGCCGCGCATTTGGAGTTTTTGCAATCTTTCTTTCAATGTATCGCATATTTAATTCAATATTTAATGTGTTCTATCTTTACTGTATGGAATTTGATACAAAACTCCCGTTAGATAAGAAAAGTACATAGAAATCAATTTAACACAATCAAACACGTAGAACCGAAGCTATTTATTACTTTATACATTAAAGAAAAGGCACCAATATACAAAAAAATTAATGCAGCCATCGAGTATCACTAATTTATAATGTACTGAATTCGATATTGTGTGAAAAACATAGGCTATATACACTTATCGGAAACATGATTTTGGAAGGGATAGATAAATAAAATCTAGAATTCAGTACATTTTAAATAAGTACCTACCTAATCCTCGGCGACAGAATTTAAAATATATTTTTTTAATTTTTTGATATTGCCGCCATTGCTTTTATACCCAACATATGTAATAAATATATGAATCAACGTCAGTATTCGAGGATGTTGGTAGAAAATCTGTTGGTAGAAAAAATGGTAGATTGCTTTAGTTCATAACATGCTAATAAGTAGAATTTATTTACAAAAATAATAATTTTTACAAGCAAAATGTTTTCATTATAAAAAAAAAGATTTTATTTTTGCAAGTGCAATGTTCCTAAAATTTTCTGCAATCTAATTTTTTTTAGATTTCTTGAAAATCATTTTTATCACTTATTAAAAAATTCCTTTCACAAAAAAAATATTTTTTATATTATCTATTTAAAATTCATGTGATAATATTTTTTAATAAAGGTTTTTTCATGGGTTAGTACTCTGACATATTGTTTTTGTTTATCAATTTTTGATCATTATTATATATCTGTCCAATTGATTATTCTTGATGTTCCAGTTAAATAATTATATAATTAAAAATAAGTTTAAGACAGAATGAAGATGTTAGAAAAAAAATTTAGGCATAGTTTATAGTATCAAAAAGGGTTGAGCGAATAAATGAGGAAAGAATGGTAGGAAAACTGTATGACACAAGTGTTACACCAGAAAGAGAGGACGACTGCGAAAGCCATGACCGTGGCATGACCAGAGTTAACCTGATTCTGGAAGAGAGTTCTGTTGGGAGCCACAACAATTATCGAGCAACAATGCGGAGATATATGAATGTGGATGAGGCAAAAGGTGTGGGTCAGGACCGAAGAGAGTGGCGTTCTTTCTACCTGTCCCCCGCGGAGAAACGGCTTGATGGTAAGAAAGTAAATATCAATAGAAAATTCTTTACATTTTCTGATATATGCATCATTCTTTCGTAAGTTCTTTCTCGTAAGTTTCTACAATATTGCAAAATACCCACTTTCTTGCATATAACTAACGATATTTCTTTCTTTTTATTTTATCATCCCAAGGAATTCTTCATTAAATGTATTATATTATAAAAAATAAATTTATCCTCATAATTATTCCGCTTTCCGAAACGGTTGGATCAAGTTGAAATTAAGACAACATTGTCATAATAAACATTATGATATCTTCGTCTTAATATTTGATTTTTATTTCTTTGGAGATATAATCAGTGCTCTAACTAACTAACTCCAAAATAGATATGCTATTACCGCTTGGCTTTGGAATTTGATTTCAATTAAATAGAAAAATTAAAGTCCGGAATATGTAGCCGAGAAAATGCGACATTTACGGTAAATTTAAAAATATATTTTAAGAATTAATATATCATTATTTTTTTTATAAATGTTATGATATCAACTAAAAATATTGACAGAAAATGAATAAATAAATATAAAGCAGACTCTCTGTGGGCAAACTGTCGAAAACAAAGTGTCGAAAAAATAGCGGCCGGATTAGTCAGAGGTTTACTTTTAATTGGCATGAGATTTTTAGATTCCAAATAACACGGAAAGGCCATTTTCATTTTATATCCTCGAGAACGGCTTGTGCTCTTTTGCCATCTAGCCGGTCTACTGGGCTTAAGCCCATAAGGCCTCCTCCTTCGTTCATCAAAATGAATTAAACGTTCAGAGCGAGAGGCGACGCCATTTGGCAGGTGAAACCTCACTCGTTCCCGAATTCTTTTATCTCTCGGGTCGGTTGAAATGGCGACATTTTTAGGGGAAAAATTCTGATATTTTTGAACGGTGGACCTGCATGCAAAGTGGGCCCCACCCCTCCCCCTGACTAGGCACAGCCTTCCCCGTTTTAATGTTTAACCGAGCAATTCGTCGAGAACCGCGAATGTCGAAGCCTCACAATTTGGCAAGATTTAATTAAATTGTCAAACATACGGTCTTAAATATTAAATGACGGATACAGATCCGAGTCGCGTCAGAGTAGGGATTATTATATTATGTAAGACATTAAAAACCCCAATTGTAAGACTAAGGCAACAGATCTCACCCTATGAAGCATAAGCAAACCGATGGCGCCGTACTGACAGTACTAGAATATTGACTCAGAGGCAAGAATTTCATCAACATTCTTATTTTATTTTATTTTTTAACATAAAATTTTATGATTTCACGTAGTCTCTTTTTAGTGTAACTATGTTGAAAAGGGGATTTTTAAGACCTGCAATTGAGATTAAGATTGTAAATGTTTAAATTTTTGGTCTACTTAAAGTGCTTGTGGATTTCTTTTGCATATATTACATTTCTTACAAATTTGTGTTAATATTAATTATTGGAGAATTTGTACAATCAAAATGTATATTATTTTGGACTCACAATATATGCCTAAATAAGTAAATAAATATCATATCACGATTCGTTTATTTTCTTTGTTATCTCTTTCCCTTTACCCATTTATTCCAAAATACTTAACAACCCTTTTACGATTCTTTTCACTCAGTAAAAAATGTTTTTTCTCAGGGACTTCTTAATTCATTTTCATTGTTATTTTGCGAAATTCAAGCTTCATTTAAATGGAAGATATAAATAATTCATTAAAATTCGTTTTGAATATCAAGACTAGCGACAAAAGTAATGCGTGCTGCCACGTTAAATTTCCTCAGCCAATGAAATATTGAAAGACGATTCATTTGTTGTCGTTCAAATACGTCTTTCTGGCGTATAGATAACCGATAAAATTTACCCTATTTATATTCATTCATTAAATATATTTATATAGATATATATATATATATATATATAGATATATATATATATAGATATATATATCTATTATATCCCAAACTGAGTATCCAGGAAATAGCAAACACTCTTCAGGCTACTTGGTCAACAGTTCAAAGACATCTTCTCGAAATCGGGAAGGTCTGCAGACAGGGTATATGGGTCCCACATCTATTGTCGGAGATGAATAAAAATCAACGACGTACAATCTTTTTTGTGCAGAGAAAGAAGTGATCCATTTTTAAGAAGGATTGTTACTAGTGACGAGAAATGGGTCTTGTACAACAACTGTTACTCCCGGTTTCAATAGTTCAAAATGAATTATGCCACCACAGTCCCACCAAATGCACAATAACACCTTCTTTAAAGTGAGGGATGGTTTAGGAGTAGGTACGACTGGTTGATTTGGAGAAAAGCATTCTTTAGTATGCTTCTTGCATACTAAAGAATGCTTTTCTCCAAATCAACCAGTCGTACCTACTCCTAAACCATCTCTCACTTTAAAGAAGGTGTTATTGTGCATTTGGTGGGACTGTGGTGGCATAATTCATTTTGAACTATTGAAACCGGGAGTAACAGTTACGGCTAAATTATATTGTCAACAATTGGATAGACGGCACAACCAATTGTTGGTAAAATGATCAGGTCTGGTTAATAAAAAAGGGGTAATATTGCAACGTGATATTACCGTTTATTATTACATATTACGCCCGGCCGCATACAACAAGATTAACCCAAGAAAAAATAAGACAGCTAAACTGGGAGATTTTACCACATCGCCCATATTCCCCAGACATAGCACCATTCGATTTTTATTTATTCCGGTCCATGGAACACTTCCTGAAGAATAAAAATTTTAAAAATGACGATGATGTACAAAAAGGAAATTTAAAGTCTACCAATAAGATGGAAAAGGCCTTAGATAACGATGGATTTTATATAGTCGATTAAAAATAAAATTAAGTGTAGTTAACTTCTTTTTTGTTTTTTGCCACTTAAATAATTGATTACTAATGGTATATATATATATCTATATATATATATATAGATATATATATATATAATATATATATATATATATTCACTGAAACCATTGAAAACAGTCACTGTTGCGTGATAAATGTCCATCTTTTATGAATTGGGGAGTCAAACCACATAGCAGCTCCTAGAATAATAAAGTTGTTAGACCCTTACATCCAAATCCTTGTATTAACTATCTTCAATCTTTGAAAAGCAGCAACCCATGGACCCTGTGCTTTGTAAACATTTGAGGTACACTGCAATGCCAGAGTAGACCAAGAATTATCCTGAAGACATTGTTGTATTGCAGTCTCAAAAAGTTATAGGACAGCAGTGGGTAATGGGTAAACTAATAAAGAAATACTATAGTTGTGTGTAGATTGCGCAATAAGAAACAAAAAGGTATCTTCTCACTTCGTTACTGTTGTATGTTGGACCTTATACTAATAGCTCTTCTCTGTTTTTCATATCCTTATTTTCACATAAGTTGTCACATGTAATGTGACCAAGATATTTAATATTGCTATAGGACTGTAGAGTTTGGCCCGCTAGAGATACAGGGAGAACTGTGTCAGGAGGCGAGTCACTCAGAAAAACAATAATTGCGGATTTTTTGGCATTGTATATTAGATTAAGCTTACCTGCATAAACTTCGCAAATCTTCAGAAACTTTCACAGAGCTTTGATGGATGGGGCCATCAACATCATATCATCCGGGTAACTTATGTGATTGACTCAGAGACCAACCATATGATAACCCACACGAATACTGATCAGACATTCACTTAGTTCAACCATATAAACATTAAAAATAGCTGGTGGCATCGAACCTTCTTGCTTGACTCCGCTAGTTAACAGGAAAGGCTCAGAGCTTACTCCGTTCTATTTAACAACGTTCTTTTATTGCCTGTGCCAGATTTCAAGGATTCTGTTAATTGGTGCAAGAACTCCTCTAGCATGCAACTTATTCCATAAGGTATCATGGACCACCCTATCGAATGCTTTTCTCAGGTCCAAAAAACAGGCATAGTAGTTTTTCTCTGCTTATAGTACTCCATGGTCTGCTTTACACTATAAATTGTAGCATCCGTGGAACACCTAGACCTAAAACCCATTTGATTATCCTGGGTTCCAGGTTCGAAAGTGATACATGCCAGCATTCGCATGTATCACTTTCGTGTTTGAGGAAAGGTCCAGCTATTTGCTCTTCACTGTAGGGACTATGACCATCAGTTATGAGGGTAAGTGACCTAGCACTAACACAAGCTGCGAAGAGTGAAGCTAGGTAATGCCCTGCATTCTTGGCATGCTCAATAGAAAGAGTGTCCAGGAGACTTACCGCCTGCCATTTTTTTTATGACGCTCCGTACTATGTCTACCGACACATTAATAAACGAATATGGAATACTTGTATTCCATATTCGAACGTACCTCTTGAGGTACGTTCAGGATTGTATATTCGTTCTCCCGCTTCTCCCGAGATCGCACGATCGTGGTCCAACTAAAGATTCTTAACTAAATAGATATAATTAATAGAACAATATAATAACATATATTCTATTTGAAAAATAGCTCGGAAAGTAAGCACCGCACATCAGTAGGGTTGTTTTGTAATAAGTTTAAAATATACATTTTGGTAAGTGCATTAAATTAATTTTAATTTGTATCTTTTGGTTTATCAGACAGCCTTTCTAGAAAAAGAAAGAGAAAATTATATTTTATAGGAAATTATAATAATAATCATCCAAAAATGCATAATTTGGACGGAAGATATTTACAAAATTATTATATATATTACAGTTAGAATGAAAATGTTCCGAAAAAAGAATATTCATAGCGGTACGGTTCTCATAAATCTAATAAAAAGTTTTACAATAAATGCAAGCAAAAATATCATTCCGTCAGATAATATATGTTCGTATTTATGCGAAATGACCTTTCGCTACGCTCACTCTCTGAAACTAATACCAATTTATAAAACTTCAAAATTAAAAAAAATTTCATCTACCTATCTACCTACCTATTATATTTGTGGTAATAATTCTTCAATAAACTTTTAAATAGAGAATTTTTTATAAATTTTTATGTAGATACTTTTGATAAATTCTTGAAAAGCCTAAGAAAAGTTACCGAAGTTAATGAAACTGTCTCCAAGCGTAAATTTAGAATTGCTTTTAAAATTATCCGCAAACATTAACTGTAATTGTTGAAAATTCTGAAGAAATGATCGACTATCTGGAAAGCTCGCTATAACCGATTTCCATGCCAACATTGCAACTCATATGCAGAGTAAGTTAATTTTATAGCTTTAGTTGTAAAATATATTCGAAGACATAACACCCATCATTCACCGCTCGACATTCGCGGCGACACAAGACACTGTAGTACCAGCGGAGCGGTTTTCCTTGGCCGCGATCTTTTTTATTCTTTTCTGTAGATCTTGGTCCTTTTTTCCACGTTATTGGATTTGTCTTCAACATATTTATCTGCAGTTACTAACTGTTATAGATTTATTTATTAAATCCTTCGACAAAATAATTTTTTGAAATTTAACATATTGTATATTGTATTTTATGCACTTTACATATCCACATAGGTACATAAAGGAGCTCATAAGCTGTCGTCCAATACAAGTTTTGTCACGATTGGACCCTTTGCGATCCACAGCATCCTGAAGTTGACTGAGAGCGCTAATTTTTATTTTATTTATTTATCTTTATCTTCATACATGATATAAGAAATGGAGCCATTCATCTCACTAGTAAGAACCTGTGCTGAGATGAGCAGTGATTCGTTACGTAAATTGCATGCGGCGCGAAGGAAAGGCGGGCGCAATTTATGCGATCTTCGGAAATCTATCATTCGTCTATGGATATGTATACATTTAACTTGCGTCATATACTTTCAGAGATATACATTTATTAAGTCTGTCCTATTTTCATGATGGACAGATTTGCATTAACATTACAAATCTTAACCACTGACTTTCGTCCCGAGACAGGAGGTAATACTTGAAGCTCTTTTGTATCAAGAACTGAATCTCGGATTCTAGTGTTCATTTAAAAAAAATTATTTCTTTTTAACTGAATATCGCCAGAAAGAAATAATATGAGAAATTAACAATGTCGCGTATTAAAAATCATATAGTTATATTAAAATATAGATTGATAATTTATTCCAAAACAGAAATCTTCATTCAGAATATGCGAGCTTGGCAAATTATGTTTTTTAATAAAGGTAACTGATTGCGTGTTGTGACTTTCCCTCGTTTATAATTTCGTTATGTCCATCCGTCCTTCCACGTCACATAAACAAATGTATTTCTAGTATAGCTCTCCGAGTATATAAAAAATCTGCTGCCAATTCATTGAAATTGTATTTTTACGTTATTTGAAAGTAAATTAAGACTGGACATGCAAACTGCCAAATGTGTCGAATGCGTCGATAGATCATGCTATTTCAAGGCGTGAGTGAGACGCCGTCTGATCTTAATATCGGATAAACATTGCACTTTCATCATATATTTACATAGTCTTTGCTATAAGAGGAAGGTTTTGATAGGGAAGAGATGATCATCTCTTTTTTTCATAACCTCACTCAAATACCCAAGCTTTGCCGCAGCACTGTTATTTATGCCAAAATGTTTACTTATTTTAACTTTTGACAAATGTTCGTGAATTATTTTGTGTAAAGAATTTAAACATATTTTGACAAATGATCTTGTAATTTTTTGGTGAAGAATTATAAGAATAATTACGTTAAGTATCGTCTTTGACCAAAATCCCAAATTGTGTACGGAAACGCCGGAGTCGTCTCGAGGGTCACGAGTTGGCTGCTACGTGTGTTACACTGTTTATTATCTTAACTTTCGACAAGTGCTCCTACTTTATTTGTGACGAATTATTACTTTCTATGTAAAATTTTAAAAATATATTAATAAGCCTGCAATCTTTTTTAATGTCCAGGCTTTAGTTCCATCCACTTCCACTTCATTATCAATTGACAGTTTATTTCCAGAAATATTATAATTGTATAGTTTTACTTCAAAATAATCGATAACTACATTCACTTGTAATATAATATCACTATGACCTTGATAAAATTAAATGTTTCAAAAATATTGATTTAATTATACAAAAAAACATTATCTATTATCTAAAAGAAATTAATAGATCTATTCATTTATACACAAATTACTATTCATTATTATATATTTTTAATTACTTACGCATGGAAGTAGTATTATTATTATACGTATAGTATATGAAAAGTTTTATTTGAGTGATAGCGTTAAATATATATGTACATGTATCAAATATTGAAGACAAAAAAAAATTATGAATATATTTTTATTTTGCAATACGTTCAATAATTTTGTTTAAATACTTCTTATCGAAAAAATTTATATGGCTACACCCGTACAAGGTTCTGCATGTAAAAAGTGTTCATTGCTTGAATACTAATGAACCATTTCTTATCTGCATAACTGTTATTCTTGTAACCGCGTCATGCACCAGCTAGCAGCAGCTTCAAATTTTTGACTAATTTTTATTAGTTACACCTATTCGAAAAGTTATTTTAATAGTAGTTTATTTAAAGAGTAGCTTGTTGGTCTCACGGTAAAGACTCTCGCCTTTGATCGAAAGATCGCGGGTTCGAACCTCACTCCAGACCTATTTTCCTATTTTCATAGCACTCGTGACCTGTGCTCGCATTTCTATTTAAAAAAAAATAAAGTTCCTTCAAATTATTGAAATCAAAGTAGTAGAAATAATTCAAAGAAAGATCATTTTATGTATAATATGATCTGTATATATCATTTGTTGATCACTGATTTAAATACCATATTACGTATAGTATGATGTATATAGGTAAAAAAAACAAAGGCAGCAATATACAAAAAACAAATATGTTGTCATAGAGGATTACTGGTTTATAAATGTACAAAATTCGAGATTTTATAGGAAATATTTTTAGTGGAATCGTAGTCGACAAATTTAAAGGAAACATGATATTGGAAGGGATGAATACATACAATCTATAATTCAGTAAATGGTTATCCTCGGTGACTGCATTCAAAACATTTTTTAAAATTTCCTTTCAAAACTTTCAAAAATTTTAAAATGTGGATGTTCTTACAGTGAAATCAGTTAACGTTTAATTGTGTAAATGATCACTTAATACAGGTCGTAAGCCCACTAATAAAGCCTCCAATACATGTTTGCCACATAAATAGTTTTGTGAGACTTCTATAATTTATCTTAATTAATCACTTACAAGCCTTGAAAGCTTTTCGGACAAGTTACGTGTTACATAATTTTCAGAAACATTTCTTAATAATTTCATTAAAAATTTCATAATATCATCGTCACATTATTATTTTCATAACAACATGATGTTGTCACATCAGAAATATTTATTAAATATTATTCGGAAAACATAAGCTATTGATTGGTAAGTGGTGTGAAAATATTCCCTTGCTTGATGCGTGCGCTTTTGCTGCATCCTAAAATTTCATTCAAAGTATAATTTAAACAATATTGAATTTGAAAACTTTGAATTTAAATTTGAATATGTTAGCTGTCCTCGTATAACGTAATTATATTTTTTTAAACAAACCAGGTGTTTTAAAACTAATTTGCGATGATCGTGGATATTTTTATATTGGGAAAACCTGTAGAAATTTTAATATAAGAAACAAAGAACATCTAAGGTGCTTAAAAAGCAATGGCTATTCAGAATTCGGCAACCACCTTATTAAAACCAATCATTCCCTTGATATCAACAAAGGAATTGAAATTTTACATACAAAAAGCAATGATGTACGTTTAGAAAAATTAGAAATTATAGAAATTATAAAAAGCATTAATAGTAATTTAAACATAATAAATAATCAAACTCTCTTTACTAACCGTTTAAATATATTCTTTTTAATTTTTTATATATATACATTTCACTGTCATTTGCTTTTGTTTCTTTCTTAACTTCCATATTTGTCTTTGATTGTCTATGTTTTTGTTTCCTTATTGATGAGTGATCTATTCCTGAACGTTTTCTTTGTTTGTTTTGTTTCTATGACTTTCTAATTTATTGTCTAAACTTGTAATTAGTCTCCAGTATACCTTGTATCTTCCTGAAGAAGGGACAGTTGGCTTTGGTCCCAAAACATGTTGAGTGTTTTAAAATAAAATAAATGGTTTAAACGAAGTGAATTGTTTTTAATTTTTAATAATTTTAAATGTCACCACAAAGTGAATTTGCATTTATTGAAGAAGTAATTATATTTTACTTATTGGATATATTTTTTTACAGTTTGCGCTACTAAATGGGTGATATAATCTCTTCAGTTGGTCCAATGTGTTAAAGAAATGCATAACGTATCAACGACGCCAGTGGCCAGAAGGACGCTTCTGCCCTCAATGGTCGTGATACAGTACATGATGATCATCAGTGAAGGTGCTAGAACAAGCTTTGGTAAGTACTCAATACTTGAGAGTTTTTATTGTTTCTGTATTATATTTGTATCTTTTGAAGGTGTATTTTCATTAAAACGGCAAAAAATAAGAGGAGGAAAAAAAATTGTAATGTTTTTTTGTTGTTTAGAATAGAATAGGCAATGTTTTGGATAATGATTATTCTAGTACGAGCTACAGGATATATTCCAGTACAGGAACATATTTAAAATTTCCTGTACAATTTACTGATTAATTAAAAATAATTAAAAACCTACTGTTAATCTGCAACTCCTACACGTCTGTTTGTCATAAAATTGCACATGTATCCAGAATTGTAGGTAAGGTCATATCTACGAATGCCTTTCATTATAATGTCTTTGAAAATAAAATATGATATTATAATGAGGGCCCACTGACCAGGTTATTTTTCGACCGACGTGCGTCCAGGTTACTTTATAACGTATGAAATTTTGGAGATTTTTGCACAGATTTATGTATTAAATTAAAAAAATATTTTATACGAACCGTATATTTCACTGAGAAGCAGATCTAGATGTTTTGCTGAAGTCTTATTCAGCGTCATTGGGAGAGGATCTATCACGGCGGAGGTGTAGACCTATTAACTATTTATTTATAACTGACTATTTATTGCGAAGTCGTAAATTATATGCACTTTGTTGTGGAGTGTTCACTTATTCTACGGTAGAAGCCGCCAGTGTGCAATACGTACTAATTACAACTTTTTGGCTTTACTGCAACGTCTATTTTTTGCAAAAGGATTAAAAAACAACAAATAATAAAAACCACAATTATATTCTCAATTAAAAATTAACCTAGTAACACATCCACACACACACACACACACTATATATATATGTATAATTACGATCTATATATATTTTAAGTAGAAAGTTGAGTGAGTCATAAGGTACCATGAATATGTTTAGAATAGTAAATATTATATATATCCTATATATATATATACTATATTTTTTTATGACTCACTCACTTTCACTAACATTACACTTGATACTTTGTAGATATATAATTACTAATTACACTTGGACTTAAGACTCACTCAACTTTCACTAACATTACACTTGATACTTTGTAGATGTATAATAACTACCTTATGAAAATAAATATTACTGACGAATTCTAAAAAATATTATAATTGTGTTCTATAACGGGACTGGGACAGGCGTAGCCTAGTAGAGTGGCTTAATCCACAAATTTAACAAAAAAAAAAGTGTAATTTATCTTATATTTTATTGTTAAACTAGTATTAAGTACCTTTATTTGTAAACAGGACCTTATTGAAAATCAAATAAAAACAATAAAAAATAATATAATATATACTATAATATTATATAAACAATAATATAAATGTGTGTGTGTGATGGTGTGTGTGTGGGTGTGTAGTGTGTGTGTGTGTGTGGTGGAGTATAATAAAAACTTTGTTTTTATGGGTTACTTTTTTTACTTCCTTTCTTTTAACTCGTGGCGTCTGCTTGCTCGCCGGCTTGCCGGCTTATCTTCGAAAAAACTTTGGATCGATTTTTAACCCTTTTAATTATAATATAATTTTAGATTTTTCAAATTTTTAATGGTTTTTTCATACAACTCAGTAAATTGTATGAAAATACTCCGACGCATCTGGTAGACACGAAACCCGAAAATGAGAGAGGGAGTGTTTTAAAAACTTGGTTTTTATGGGTTGTTTTGTTTTCAAATAATTTGTGCGAATTCGTATGCTACGTTGTGTCAAAATTTCAAAACAATAGTTGAAAAACTTCAGGAGATTTAAGATTTAGGACAATCGAATATTTACATTTTTACTAACATAAATTAATAATAGGTATATGAAAAGAAAGTATGTGTACAAAAACATTTTCGTATTCGAATGCAACGCTGTGCCAAAATTTCAAAGCAATCGGTGAAGAACTTTCAGAGATAAGCGAATTTGTAGAACGAACATTTTATTTTTATAATATATATACGAGCATGAGATTATATATAAATGTATGGTTCTGAATGGCGATGATATAGAAAGAGAGGAGATATGATAACAGATGATAGGATGAGAGAGCTAGAGAGAAGAGAGAGCGAGATAGAGAGAGCGTAAATGAGAGAGATGAGAGATATTATATTTTTAGATATATATACATTATATATATATATTAGTAGATATATATATATAATATTTATAATATATATAACTATATTTTTATTAGTTAAATAAAATATTGCAATACTTACATTTTACTTTTTTGTATTATTCAGATTTGAATACATCTTTTAACCTTATTATTTTAGTTAAGTGGTAAGATTGGGTGCTGATTTACGATATTTGATACAGTATCAAAAAGTCATTTCTGTTTGACTCTCTTGATCTTTATTTCAAAAACATTGCGACATAATGTCCTAGTAAAAAAAATCCCATGCTACTATATAAATACGCTTCCCTAAGTTTCCCAGCTTTCGAAGCTCGTAGACTTCATATTGTCACGTTTATTACGATCCTCTTCGAGTAGAATATGTATGTCGCGTAAGAATTGCAAGTAAAGATCACGGTTACGCACTATTATATTTTAAAGGTAGAATAAAATGTAGCATTTATCCCAAATCCATTTCAAACTTTTTCCTATGGCTCGCTATAAGACTTAATTAGATCCTTTTGTTAGATACGGATGACATTCCGAGTTTTCATCTATAGTAACGGGTTTAAACTTTTTTCCAAATAGAAAGGACATGAGAATGTGAAATAAATTATGGACTATTTCATTTTGAGGATACACTGGTAAAAAAGTTAATTACAGGAATATAAAAAGTATTTAAGCCTAATTGTAAAGAACTAACTCAACATGTTCATAATTCTTAGCCATCAATTTTATTTATTTTTTATTTTCTTAAAGCTTTAGTTTTATTTTCACTTTGCTTAATGTTTTTATTAAAAGTATTTTAATTTGTCAACTGATAATTTTTAACACTTCTCAAATTTAATAATAGTCATTTGATCCATTCGATTCACTTGTTGAGGACTCCATAAATGACTTCAATAATTTTTCACGAAGAAACCAAAGTATGATTTTTCTGATAGAGTTTAAGTTGAAATACACTTGTTTAAAGTTAGGAAATACATAAAATTATAATTAATAAATACAATAAAATATACTTCTTCAAAGAAATAAAACATTTTGTTTTTGCACTCTGCCGCTTAAATATGTAAATGGTTTATTGATTAATGTATTTATTTTGGATAAAATAGCAAACAGCCCCTTGGATGAGCTAAATTAAAATTACTAGCAGTTAAGCAATCGCTGTCGCCGAATGCATGTGTTGTACCCTGCTGGCGGCTGTATCGGCCGCTACGCCACCTGCAGTGGCTGCTGGGCGGCCATTGGTATTTTAAATTAGCTCTCGACCATTGCCTACTGCGGGCAGTTATGATGGCGTTTTACGGCCAACCCAAGTGATGTCATAATACATTTACGTGACTTTCTCAAGCATTGCGATTTTGTGATGATTGTGTATGGTGTTGTGCTAAAATTAAAAAAATATATTTATTCATTTGTCGGCCATTTCAGATTTATAAATGCTGAATATGAGTATTTTAATAAATCAAATTCGAGCAAAATATGATGGCAATTTTCTTTACAATAAAATTTAGAAGAGGATTACTGCGCAAAAACATATATTTTTTTTTTATTTAAACAACTATTAGTGAAAAATTAAAATACAGTAGCACCTCGTTAGTTTGAATTTCAAAGGACGAAAAAAAAACACTTTGAATTATGTGGAACCCCGTTAATTCAAAATTCAGTTAAAAAAGGTAATCAATTTTCTAAAAAAACGTCCGTATTTTTGCATATTTCTAGGAATCATATCGAAAATGAAATATGTATCATGCTAATACAGAGATCGTGACATTTACATTACTAAATTACCAACCAATCCGATATTGACATTTTTGCTATTCTTGCTTGCGAAAAAAATTGAAATATTATTTCAATTTTGTGAAATTTAAAAAACAATTGCAAATTGTTAAAAATGAAAATTACAAATTACCGTCGTTTTCGAATTATTGGGGTTTACGTAGTAAGAATTTTAGAGAAAATATAATTTTTATAAACCAGTAAATCGGATAGGTATGAAGTGATGTTGCATATACTTCTCCATTAAAAAAGAGTGTTTCAATATTGTATACGGTATTGTATCTACGTACTAAAAACACATCTTTAGACCTCTTTCACTTGTTCTACTTTTCATGTTGTATCTGTGTTGGTGTTTGCGGGTATAAACACCAAAATAATAAAAGAATTTGTCTCGTACGCATGGCATACACATAAAATTCGATTGTCTTTCTTAAGTGGAAAGAGGTCATAATATCACTTAATGTAAATGTAATTCGTTATAAGTGTTTGAAAGACTGAAAAATTAGAAATATTGTTTAATGTTTAAAACCTTACTTTATTTTGTTTTGTGAAGAAAGAAAATATATTTTAAGAATGGTGGATGCAAATGTTCCGATATCATATTAATACGCGGGAGATCTTCTACATTCCTAGGGTGAACAGCAATATCAACTACAACCCACCTTCGTTATCTGCCACATGTACAATGACGACTTTGCTAGCATTAAAAGAAGCATATTTTAACTACTCTTGTCTCCCTAAAGTATAATCAGATATCTTGGATCTGGCCTCCAAAGATGACTCATAAAATGCATAAACGCTAAACTGCTTCATCTGTATCATAAATATATAGCTGCGTATATGCCGGTATATCTCAGTCAGTTTGCAAACTTCTGCAAGTTTTATGATACAATTAAATTGAAATTTTTAAACAATATGGCCCAAAATCTGCCATATCAGCATTTTGGGTTCCAAAAAACGCAAATGTATTCGCATAGCTGTAAATTTGAATATCATCTCCTCTCGTATTGTCATTATTAAACTTAACCTAGAAACACAGGGAATGACAACCAATTTTTGACACATAGGGTAGCGTGTGTGTTTTAACCTTCAAAACTAATATTCACGACATTAAGATATGATTAGTGTTCATTTCGATGTAATGTAGGTGCATAATATAAAGATGTATATATATTTTAATATAGAAAAATACGTTCGATTCATGTCAAATCATTCGGTCGATATGTCAAAATTCAATGTCGGTATGTCTTGCCAGGTGTAAAAATAAAATTTATTGAATAAAATATATATTTCGATATTTCTAATCAATAAATTGTATTTTTGAAGCAATTCAAAAATTAAATAACGCATATAATATTTCTACACAATAAATTATATCTAAATGCATTTTAAAATGATCTGTAAACTTCGTTTCTTAAAAAAATTCATACGATTTTTTATGCTGGCAATGGACAACACACGCATTACTAACATAAGTTTTAAGCGCAATCATAATGTATATTCCTAACTTGGATAAACTATATTTCGACAATATTCTTCATCGTGTATCATTTGCCCACTATCTAGGGGTGGTGAAAGGAATGAGATTTGGTGAACGATGAATGAAGAATTTCTATTGAAACTTTTCATTCATCAAAAAAATATTTGAACTTCCGCTAGTTCACTGAGTTCACAGAGCTGAACGGTAGTTCACTGAGCTATACCATTCGTTCGTTCAGTAAAGTAAGCTGTTAAAAAAAATATATTGTTCGGGAACAACCCATCTATAGTGTTGACGGCTTGATTTACCTACGTTAACATCACCTGTTATGTATTAGGTTCAGTGGGAATGGTGCTGTTTCTCCTACCGAGGGTTCCAGATTCGATTCCCTTAGAGGTCACAATACACCTACGTTATTTTTTTAAGCAAGAGTATTCAAGTGAACTGTTTCATTATAGTAACTGTGCCAATAACAAAATGATATATTGAATTTGTTCGGCAAAATGCTATAATATTTTTTGCAATTGAAATGTAAAATGGTTTTAAAATATTGGTGACAAAATATTACCTGCAAAAATGTATGTATTTTAGTCAAATTTATTTTGAATATGAAATATTTTTAGTGTGTGTTGGTTGTGCGAGGTTACCTTTATGACGTTTCAACAATATTTTTGAATATTTAAGCGTTCAAATATTCAACTTTCAACTGTAAATAATTGCGTAATTGTGGTCATTTCCATACATCACATCGCCTATAGTTGAACGCGTATATCGCTGTATACATTTAAAAAATGAAACCACTTAAGTTAAATTATTCATAATTATTAACAATTATTGTAGGTATACCATTTTGTGATTTAACAGCACCGCGCTGAGCGCCCTTACGAAATTAGTCAGTTTTGAAGTCTGAGGACTCCGCGGTAATAAACTTTGGTTGCTGAATTTGGGTTGAGAATATAAAATGCAAGTCCATGACTGCCAAGCATTGTCACGCTATAAAAGAAATAAACATCGTCCGTAAGTTTAGTCACGTAATCCATGACAGTTTGCAGAGTGTAATTAGTTTACTGAAATAAATTAGAGGAAATCGCTTTTTACGAATGATTAAATCTATTTAAAGTTTATTCATTCTTGTGGTTGGTCTATTTAAGTAATGATTCAATTATAATTATTTGAATCAGTTCAAATATGACACAATGGTCTAACTCTATTTATAGAAATAAATGTAGCAGCTGGAACCATGTATTATCGGTAGACTGCTCTCTCAGTTGAGCTACTTTAGCATTGTTTTGTAATCAAAGTTTTTCATTTATAATATATAATAATAATAATGACATAAAATAAAGTAAACTTGCTATATTTCACAAATAAATGATTTCAAGTATTAAATAGACGTATTAATTAAACAAATCTGACAGGATTAACAAATCTGATAATACTCGGCATGGAGAGGAGTCTATCGGAAATCGAAAGGTCCGGGGTTCAAGTCAGGGTCGCAGTTATGTATTCTCTAGCAAAAGATTTAGTTTTTATATATTTTCAGTAGAATATATACTTTGATTTCGAAATCAAAAAAGACTTTCTCTTATAAAATGCACTAAAGGTAAATGTTTAAGAATAATAAATTCATTTAAGCATACGAATAATGATGCTAGGTGGATTTGAAATCTTGATTAGTAGGCCCCCAATTTTGTGATTTAAATGCTGCTTGAAAATAATCGCGAACATTATAGAGAATATCACTTTATAAAGAAAAGATCTTTCTATTGAAAAATTTACACACTTCCAAATCTTGAAGCCAGTTCCATAACTGTTGAATTTTTATATTTATATTTTAACCAACTAACCTATACTACACCATGACATCAATTTCCATCTGCGTACTTATTAGTGAGATATCTATTTTTACCGCTTCCTGTAATTATAAAACTTCTTAAAAACCTCCAACCTCTCGTATTGTTAAAATTTGTAAATATTTAAATATTTTATATATTTAAATATTAACAAATTTTATTTTTTATATATTCAAATATTTAATATGTAAATATTTTATAATCTCTTCGTTCAGGTGTATATATATAAAAATTATATATGTTATTTATATATTTAACAATGCCAATTATTTTTTTTGTCTATCCGCCAGTCTGTCTGTCCGTAACTTCGTGTTTAGTCCGTAATTTCTTTCGAATTCACGGCTAACAAAACGAAATTAAACGACCGGAGATGGGACTAGAACCCCGGGCCAGCTAACCTAAAGGCGACAACCATAGCGATGATGCCACCGCATGTACGTGACCCATCAAAAATACAATACCTACATATGTAGGTTTAACCTGTACATACAAAATATATTTTCTTTGGGTACACCGGCTTTGAATTTTTTTTTCCGAGACATCTTCGATATGGTGTAGTGGCTACCTGGCTCTCACCCAGGAGATTCGGGTTCGGTTCCCGAATCCCAACCGGAATATTTGTCTCGTTTTATTTTTGATTATTCAGATTTCTCGTTTATTTATAATTTTAATTATTTAATTAGTGAGTGATATTGTTATCAAAATACAGTATCGATTTTAGTTTTACGCACAATCGCCAGGGTTTAAAATAGGATCATGTTTCAATATTTTTATAATACTATTTCATGGATGTTGGCTGTATCGTAAAAGTATCCCATAAGTATCCTCATTTTTGATGGTTCCAGCTAGTATCATGTTTTTCCCTCCATTATTCTAACTACCGATACTTTTATTTATATTATACTACCTAGCTGTGCCCGCAGCTTCGCCCGCGTGGAATTCAGTTTGAGCCCATAAGAGTATCAGTGAAAAATCAATGTAATCTAAACTACTCGTCGAAAGAGTGCAAATTTTATCTTCATAAAATTTTCCCGACGATAGAAAATTTATTTTGATAATTGATATTTGATAATGATTTAAAATTACCTTCTTAAATTACCCCCGACAGATCAAAATTAATTTAAAATATATATTTTATTAATATTTTAATCAATTTGTAAATTAACCTTAATATATAGACATATGTCGGCGCGGACTTTTTTTTAGGCTTTTTTGAGTTCTACATCTTCTCTATAGATAGTATTAATTTGTCTCTTACTGTTAAGATAGCGTTCGTAAAAAACGCAATCGCTCGATCCTTTTTTTCGTCGACTTTGTTGTAAAAAAGGTCACCACCAAAAGTCATTTTATTTTAACAGGATAATATATAACCTGTAACCATTCTGAAGGTCCATTATAAATATTGGTGAAATAATTTTGAAATCGGATGAGTAGTTTTGGAGATTCCTTCCTACATCCAAACTTACAAACTACAAACATTATCTCTTTATATACTATTATAAGTATAGATTAATTGTTTTTATTAAAATTAATTCTTGCAGTTTATCTTAATTTTAAAATGTTTAATATCAATATCACATTAACAAAAATTTAATTATTCTATCAGACTTTTTTTTATTCGATAAATGTATGTGGTTTATTTTTGGTACAATAAAAATGGTTTTATTCTATAAATGAGTTGAATATTTCATTAAAAGGGTTTTAAGCTTACGTATATTTGTAGCAAAGGACACTATTAATGTGCAGAGTGGTGTGAAATAGCTTGGAATCGGCGGTGTGTTTTGTGAGACCTACTTCATTAAGAGGCCCCGATTACAAATCCCTTTGCTGTCAAAAACTCTAAGCCATGTGTCCTTCACCTGTTTCTTTCATTATACCTATATATCCTTTCCGTACCCTTTTTCGTCGAGTTTTCCGCGGACTTGCGTACTAACATAAGCTAGCAAACTACAACACCAAGTGAATAGGAATGTACGTACTTACGTATATTTAATTTATTTAATGGATAATACAAATGATTTCTTTTAAAACAATGATAATATATTAACAATCAAATTACGAGTAAAGACGCAACCGAAAAACTTTCACCATTATACAAAGTAATTTGGACAAATCAAGTAACTGCATAGTATCTTCATCAATTCAAAGGAAGTACTCAACAGTATATGCCACGAACGATAAAAAAATCACCCAACGAACAGACCTCAAATAGTCAAATCAAATTAATCTTTAAGTAATCCACTAATAAGTAAATTTGGAGTCTCCTAATGTACGTTCCCCAGACCTCTACTATTTATCACTCACGTAAACGATATATTTCAATAAAAAAACAACGGTGAACTAACATCTCACGCAGACGACACCGCACTATTAACAAATTATCCTTCACGGGCAAAAGTTCAAGAATTAGCAAACCATGACATGATATCAATACAACTACAACAGAATCGTAGCCGGACAATAATCTTCTAATACTCAATGCAAAAAAAAACCACACACACTTCTCTAAAAATTCCTAAAACTCACTATGCTGAACAATATCGATTTTTGAAATTGATGTATTGCAATATAGGGTCTCCAATACAGGATTCTCCTACATCTTTGATAATAATTATTTTATATGTATACCAATTAAACAATTAAATAACATATATAATTAAATACATATAACATAAGGTTAAATTAAAATTTAAAATGTGTTTGTATATATATATATATATATATATGACGAATTATTTTCTGGGGGAACCCGCGTAAAATACTCCTGAAAAGAATTTTTGTTCTGGCTTTTGGCCCGAACAGTCGGGTTTACTTGTCCGGTTTTGGGCAGGATTCAAAATAGAATGCCCTTGAGAATGAATAGTGCTTTCTATTCGAAACGTCGGGAGTATAAAAATCCTTTTCAGGACTATTTGAACCCGTAATGTTTATGTTTACATATATTTATAGTTATATAATATAATAATATATATATATATATATATAAATATATATTTAATCGGTAAAATTTCATCTTTCGATGAGAGATTCTTTTACTCTCAAATAGTAAAACATTAACAAAAATGACAATTGTTTTTTTTTTTTTTGTCAAAGTTTTATTTACCTAAATTAATAGTCGTAGAGACTCAAATTAGAAGGACTTATAAAAATGAAGCAAATATAGAAGGAAATAAAATACGATATTATTTTAGATATTAGAACTTATAAAATTGAAGTATGATTTGTAGTTAAACATATATTTACAAGTATTTTTAAAAAAAAGCATAATTGAATACTTATCAAACAGAATAAAAATAACATCTGAAGAATATAATTATTGTTATAGGAATGTTGTGAGATATATACGATTTATTTCGTAGAAATAGTAGTTCATTACAACTCATTTCAAAATACTGAATTCATGCCGCCGCGCCGCTGGAATATATTCATGAATGGATGGTAAATGAATGAGTTAAACGGCTGACAATGATACAGGAAGGATTATGCTAGCAGAAAATAAATATATTGGAATGAAATAAAAATGAACATTGACTAAATTTATTTGAAATGGAGACGAAACAATATGCGTACTACGCACTGTGCCCACACTAACTCAATTGCAAGCAATGAAAAGACGTATATGAAAAGACCTATACTGATCTGACCGAAATTTTGCAAACATACTTTTTAGGATCCAT
The DNA here is from genome assembly GCA_016648135.1 of Agrypnia vestita. Lineage (NCBI taxonomy): Eukaryota > Metazoa > Arthropoda > Insecta > Trichoptera > Phryganeidae > Agrypnia > Agrypnia vestita. The sequence continues at coordinate 422,693 of JADDOH010000924.1, read as the reverse complement.
AGAAAAGATGACATTTATCCCCTCCCCCTTTACCCCTGCCCCTCACCACGATATATTTTCTATACAAATCTAAAGCGTTTGACCGATCTTACCAAAATTGTGTACTTATACTGATTCTTTAGGACCCAGCAGGTAACGTAAACGACATTGTTCCCTCCTCCTTTACCCAGATCCCCTTCCTTAACCTTCCCTCCACCCCCTGATATATTTTCCATGCAAATCTATACCGTTTCAACGATCTGACCCAAATTTTGCATATTTATTCTTAAAGACCCATCGGTTAACATAGATGACATTTTACACTCCTACTTTACTCGACCTCCTCCCCCTGATATATATTTTTTTCAAATTCACACCAATTGACCGATCTGATCCAAAACAGGCGATATATTTTCTGATTCATTTAACTGATCTGACCCAAATTTTGCACACGTATTCCTTGGGACCCTGTGGATAATATAGGCAGCATTCCCATCCATCCCAGCCTATAGTAAATGGAAGCATTGTTTTTATTAGATGCTTTGCAAAAAAATGGATCCTTTGTTCCCCCCCACAAACTTGTTTTTAACATTTATTTATTAATTCTCAATCCGTGCGATGCCGGGTACGAATATTTTTGAAATAGAAATTCTTAGAAAGAATACGTATGACATTATTATTCCTACTTTTTTCAAACTGGATAATTATGCATATAACAAGAGTATTGAAGGGTCTCTAAATAGAAGATGTTCCAGAATGGTATAGAATTATGGAAGATGGTAATTTCAGAATATTCAATATGAGTATGCTTGAATAAATATATGGCTTCCTAAACTCTTATCTCTCTATAGGCTACCTGCTATGACTAATGGTAAGTAGTAAGTAAACTTTTATGGTTAACTTTATACATAAATGAATATCGCGGCTCTTTTACAACACCATGAATATAAATTCATTCAATATTCCTAAGACTCCGGAAATTGGCCTTATTTTAAAGGTTACCTTTTCGCTGTACCAGGTTTAACATGATCTTAAGGTACCTCATCTTGAAAGTCGCCTACGGCCCAACCACAGGTTAGATCCTTCCAGCGGATGTAGGTTTATTCTTATGGAAAAACCCGCTTAAGTTTTTTGTGAAAATGTATCGAAGCAAATATTTTGATGATTATTCAAAAAAACATTGCCTTTATCATTAGGCTTTGTCAACCTTACCTTTATCCACGTATTTTCCTTCTTTTCAGAGTAACACCATTTATTTATTTAAAAATAACCAAGAAATCAAGCCTATTTACATCTCCGAGCACATTACAAAAAAATGCAAATTTCTACTAGCGGAAACAAAGAAGATAGCCATCCAGAAAAATATAAAATTTGTTTGGATTAAGAATGGACGCATATATACACGAAAAAATGTCGGCGAGCCATTTCTTTGTATCAAATCGGAGACGGACCTGTCAAAATTGTAATGTCGTTTGCCGATCCGCGATGTATACAAACTTTCTCTTTTCTATGGTCTTTACTAGAGGCATTAACCATAAACAACCAATGTATAAAATAAACCATGATTTATTAAAACTTGCTGAATGGGCATATCATAGACACCTATTCCAATATTTCATAAATATAAAATTTTGTTTCCATATCAAAATAAATCTAAAAACCATACATACACATATTTACACTAACGCATTTAAAAACATTATATATCAACTGAAAAGATACTCACTCGACAATAAGATCATTCTAAGTAATCATAACACATTCTTAAACTTCTTTTTACTCTTGTTTTTAACACATACTTTTTATAAAATATATACCTACCTTGATAGTAATATAGTTCATAATAAACGATATCATTTCACTTACATAGCAAAATATTCTTTCAAAAAACTAAATTTAAGCAATATCTTAATTCAATTCTATTTCTGTAAAATGAATTTACCCTATATACCCTCATCTTGTAACAATTATGTACAGTGCAAATATGTAGGTATTTACTACCAACTATTAATAAAACCTTTTCACTTTAATAGCTTACAGATCGATATACTTTACATCAGATTGACAAAGATGAATATTAATAATCTCGCGGTAGATATAGAGGCATTCGATCTTTCGCAAACTATAATAGTCCCCTTACCCAAATCATGCACACAATATGATTCGGATATATTTACTTGTACAGAATGTTGGTGTAACAAAAAAATCGTCCAAACTTACTATAGAAAGATATGGAATGGCTAATATAATTGATCTGGTAAACCAAATAGATTCCTTTGAACCAATTAACACTAAAACTGTGGACCAACCAGAAAACTGTAAAGTATATTTTTGTAGAGGAAGTAGCACTCTTAAGATTCTAAATATGAACATACGAAGCATTAATCATAATTTTGACGAACTTCTTGTACTACTGCATCGTCTAAATATAGACTTTCAAATTATTATTCTTACGGAATGCTGGTTGAAAGATAAAGACACAATACAGACGATTCCAGGATACATCGGGCACAAAACCTCCAAACATTATAACCAAAATGACGGTGTTGTAACATACATTAAAGCAAATATAAATTTCGAAGTAACTGAACCGGATATAAGTGACGCCAATTGTTTAAAAATTAATTTGTGTAACGGTACCTACATATATGGGATTTATCGACCACCGTCCTTCCAAAGTGCGCATGAATTCACAAATTCTCTTTATGAAGAGCTACTCACAATGGCCAAAAATCCAACAATGATCATTGCAGGTGACATAAACATTGACATAACTGCAAGTACTCCCACCACAAACGCATCTGAATACCTATCCATGTTAGCTGAACAAGGTTTCGTTCCTGCCATCAACAACCCAACAAGAGGTAACGCATGTTTAGACCACATTATGGTTAAAAGCAAATTCTTGGCGAAAGGAATTGTATGTGAAACTACTATCACGGATCACTTTCCAGTAATGATTGACATTGGAACACAAAAAATAAATACAAAAACTTATACAAAACCCCGACACAAACTAAATTTTGAAATGCTAAAACAGGACTTGGAAAAAGAAACCTGGTTACCAGTATACGAGACTAATGATGCTAATACATCATATTCAAAATTTCTGTATATTCTACAAAGCCACATAAAAAAAAATCAAGAACATATTTCTAATAAATCGAGGAAAAAAATTAAGAAATCTTGGATAACTGAAAGTTTAGTTAACTGCATAAATAAGAGAGATGTGTTACACAAACAGTCTAAACTTAACCCTCTAAATGTCGGCTTACAAAACTTTTACAAAAAGTATAGAAATATTTGTAATAGAGCGGTCAAATCCGCTAAACACTTATATTACAAAAATATTATAAAAGCAAATCAACATGATGCAAAGAAAACATGGGAAACTATAAGAGAAATGACTTCTACACAAAATACTAGAATCAAGGATATATGTGATATGCTGATTCCAAACAAAAATCATGCTACTGAGGATAAGGCTATTACTGAAGTGCTAGATAATGTAAACGGGCATTTTGCTTCGCTTGGTAAAAAATTAGCACAAAATATTTTGTCTCGTCTTAAAACTACCGAAGAAAACCTCAAAACAAATTTAAATTCAGCAAGTCCATATTCATTTTTCTTTGCTCCAACCTCCAGTCATGAAATTGCTGCAATTATTAGTAATCTAAAGTCTCACAGTGCCCCTGGAAATGATGAGATAACAGCAAAAGTGGTGAAGTATAATAAAGACCAATTAAGCAAGCCTCTTTGTTATATATTCAATCAAAGTCTCTCAACGGGTATCTTTCCAAATGCACTAAAACTGGCTAGAATCTGTCCAATATTCAAGGGTGGTGATCCCCGTAATCCGAGCCACTATAGACCTATATCGCTCCTAAGTATTTTTTCTAAAATCTTAGAGAAGATAGTTAAAGTACGTCTTTTGAAATACCTGGATATTCACAAAATAATCTCCAACAATCAATACGGGTTTCAACCAAAACTCTCAACAGAAGATGCAATATGTCAACTAACGGAATTCTTAGTTACACAATTAGATAAAGACAAACGTTGTATTGGGATCTTTTTGGACCTAGCCAAAGCCTTCGATACGGTGTCTCATCCACTGCTGCTGCACAAGTTATCAGCTTTGGGAATAAGGGGAACGGCTTTGGCGTGGTTTGAAGATTATCTAAATAACAGGGTTCAGGTGGTTAAATCGGGCGATCACTGCAGCAACCTCCACAAAACATCATACGGAGTACCGCAAGGAAGTGTTTTGGGACCCACGCTCTTCCTCATATATGTCAATGAAATGTGTAACTCCAATTTAGAAAACGGTAAAATAATTTCTTTTGCAGATGACACAGTGCTTCTTTTTCAAGATGATTCCTGGGAAAATGTTTTAAAAAAGGCACAAAGCGGATTGAATCGAATAACAGCATGGCTTGACAAAAATCTACTAACAGTAAATGCTTCAAAGACAAAATACATGTGCTTCTCCATCAGTAAAAGAACAGTAATAAAACAGCCCAAAAATCTACAGATTCACACATGTCAATCAAAAGATAAACCCTGTGATTGTACTAATCTGCAGACAACGGAAGATATACGATATCTAGGTGTGTACATAGACCAGCATCTAACCTGGAGAAAACATATTTTGAATCTCACAGTCCGAATAAGAAAGCTAGTTTATTTTTTCAAAGAAATTAGAGATGTACTCGACGCACCGACAAGAAGAATAGTATACTATGCACTGTGTCACTCACTCATTAATTATGCAACTGTCAGTTGGGGTGGTGCAGCTTCTACTATCTTAGATGCATTAAGCAAAGCCCAGAAAATGGTATTGAGAGTTCTTCATAAAAAGCCATTTCGTTTTCCTTCAGAAGAACTTTTCAGAGAATGTCACGTCCTGGACATCAATCAGATATATTTACTCAACACTTTAAAATATTTTTTCCGACATAAACAAGATCACCAAAAAATAACTCACTCACACTCAACAAGGGCACAGGTGAACAGCGAATATCTTGTACCAAAATTCACAAAAACATTTTCACAAAGATTTCACCTCTTCCAAGCACCAAAAATATTCAATACTCTTAACACTACACTAAAAACTTGTAGCCATAGTCTCGCATATTTTTCTTCAAAAGTGAAACTATGGCTGCATGAAAAGGGAAGGAAGCATGTCCAAAACCTACTAAAATCCATGATATAAACTAAATTTGAAAAATACTAATCCTACAAGAACATTTACTTTCATCTTTCTAAAAACTTTTAATTGTTTTATTTTATTTTATTTTATTTTATTAAATATCCTATTCAGATCATTTTTTTCCTTTGTCTATAATAGAATTAATTAACACCATTATTAGATTGTAAACATTTAATTATTACTATTACTCAATTTTAATTGGCAATAATATTGATTCACAAATGTTATATAAATACTAAATATTCTTGAACATTATACTACTGGAAGAGCACTGTCTGCTATAATACAGTAAACTACTAGTGTAGCAGGCAGGACATCAATTCAATTGTAGTGTTTACGTGCTGCCAAGACTCTCAGCAACAATGAAAAAAGCTTAATTTAATTTTGTAAACACTAATTGTAAACTTTGTAAACTTTGTAACATTGAATAAACATTGAATAAAATGTACTTGGTTCGTTTTCATTTATTCGTTCGTTATGTATTTCTTAATTAATTATTCATTTGTGTCAATTTTTATTGTTTTACCACTGTTCACTGACTATTTAACGCGGGTTCCCCCAGAAAATAATTCGTCATATATATATACATATATATATATACATTTAAATATTCTCTACGTTCATGTCATTAACAATATCCGTATTCTTACATATGCAATATAAATTTTTATATAACATAATATTAAATGAAGAAATTATTTAATCTTAATAACTAAATTAAAGAGCACATATAATGCATATTTCTAAAAAAAATGAGGACGAAAATTCTAACGATATTAAAAGCATAAGCAAAGTTATTTTTGCCATCATGGCTGAAAAATGACGCTTCTGAATTCCTCAAAAATTGTTGGAACTTTGTCAGAATTTTAATTTTATTTATCTTTATTGCAGAACCACCCATACAGATTCTATAAAACTTCCAAGGCTTGAAAATGTTACAGATTGCAGCTATTAAATAAATAGAGTGGATTCTAAAGACAAATGGCCGAAGATTACTAGTGCGTTTATATTTTATTTTGCGAGTTATAAGGGACGTTTGGTGGGTCCGGTCATTTAGTTCCGCTGCACGCTCCCACTTATTTAGGGATTTATATTTTAGAGGTGATTTAAAAAAAATTAACGACACTTTGCACTAACTTTAACTTTCTAGTTAAACTAAATATTCGCGAATGTAATATAATATATAAAATATATAAAAAATATCCCTGAAACCTCCCGTATGACAGACAAAAATATTAACCATCACAAGCATCTGATGAAAAAATTATACAGGTACAAATTTAAAAAGGGGTAAATGTTTTTTTTAAATGATATTGTAAAAATATGTCATATTCAGAGCATATTACAATACAAATTATGAATATACAAAATATATATTTTCTTCATTTATAATTTTTATTGAACGCAACACCGACAAAGAAATCAAACGAGAAGGTAATATAAAATTTAGGGATTAGACAAATATTTTGAACTCAAAATGATAATTATTCGGTATTAAAAATAAAAAATTATGTATAAATAATAAAGTCATATCAAATATACGTGATGCATTGAATTCAGAGGCAAACAGCTTAATATTCGAATATTCGATACCCCAGTCTATTAGGAGAGTAACTAAGACGGCGGGAAATTGGCTTCGCATGCAAGAGGTACCAGGATCGATAACAAAGGCCTCCACAATCTTTTTATTATATAAATGGATTATTGAATTTCCCATATGCGTAAAGTTGAATTGTTCGCAATTCATTTTATAGAAAAAAAACACGCATTTTACCAATCTTCGGGTGTCGATGTACTTCACAGAAATGATTTAGGTATACGTCTCAATAATTTTTAAATAAAAAAATCATTAAAAATAAATAAAAATATTTACTTAATAAACAACTAGGTTTATCGCGTAGCCCAATTCTAAATATAGTCCTCTTCCAATTAACTACACCCTCCCATACTCTCTCTCTTTCAACCAACCCCCACCGCGGTTGACGGTCTGTCTCTTTCTTCCCTTAATGCTATCTTGATTGTTTGTGATTCTGTTTTTGTTTAGTTAATACTGAACCCTGACGAAGGCTCATGTCGAAACTAGTTGGTTTAAACTCAAAAAAGTGGTGTTTAACATATAATTATTTAATTTTATGATGAAATAATGTGAATTATTCGCGAAAGATTTGTTAAAAATTTAATGTAACGTTTGCCTTCCCAGAATTGTTAATTCCTCAAATTTGTTTCTTATTTGTGTTATTTTCAATGGAAATGTTTTTTCATCACTAACAAATCGAACAGCGAAACAAAAGAAACTTACACAATACATTAACGAAAAGATGCCTATCTACGTAACAATACGGTACGTGGCTTGTAGAGATTTCAAAGGTTCCTTTTATCTTTTTTCACGCCGGAATTTTTTTCTCCGGCGAAAGAACCTGTCCCAGCTTTGCAAAAAAGGATTCAGACAACAACAAAATAAACAGCACAAATAATATAGAAAATTAAGAAACCTCTCGCAAGGAACAACCCAACGGCTGTTTATTTAAGCCACAACTGGAAGAGTTAAGCGATTGTTTGCTTCTGGGAAGGACTCAAATATACTTGCCCATAACGACAAGATTATATATATTTTGTATTAATATTGCGGCTATTGTAAAAATAAAATATAAATATTAAAAAAAAATGAAAATATAAACATATCTCTTGCAACTTGGTGAGGTGACTTCAGTTTCCAATTCCGGATTCAATCCCGGTGAGTTTATAGTAAATCTATGTGATTTTTCTCAAGCCTGTGTGTTTTTTGTGATGTTTTGGAGTGTTAAAAATAAAAATAAACGTATATCGTAGGCCGATATACTTTAAAGATTCGAACTATGGGTTCGGGTCAAATTCCCGGCAGCCGGTTGCCCGACAGCCAACTTGCTCGACATGATAAAAAAATATTTGAAAATAGTCCGATTAATTCTTCACTTGACGATGCGAGGTAAAACTCAAAACTCGAGTAGTAAAATATTAAATTTTATTTAAATTCAAATAGCGTTAACATAATTTATATTTTCCACCCAATTTAATAATTTTCATTTTAATGATTTGTATTTGCACACTTTTGCGAAAATTTGCATAAATTATTCTTCTGTTTAAAACATCAAAACACCTTTAATTTAAAATAATTAAATAATAACCATTAATTAATAACAACGGTTTTTGATTTGTTGTACGCCATTTGAGAGGGGAGTGTATTATACTATTTAACGTTTTTCTAATAATTTTTTCTATTAAACAATTAAGTTAATAAATTTTTCAAAAATAGTTACAATAAAAGACATTATAATTAAAAAAATTTACAGGCATGGAATTTAATAAATTATTTTTATGTTTTTAAGTAACGCAATAGAATTTTTTAATTAAAAATTTTGTTTTGAATTGGAGTTTATCAAATAATTCAAAAAAATATACTTTGTTTCCACCACTTATTCATTGAATATATCAACATGTTTCAAGGCCAATGGTCCCTTCGTCATGATATACTAACAAATTAAAAATCAAAAATCGAAGTACAGACAGTGAAAATATAATAAAAACAATATAGATATGTGCAATGAATAAATAACTAAGTCCTTGCATGAAAATAAATTTAAAAGATAGCTATTTTTGAGAAGGATTATGTCAAATTTTATTTAAAATTTTAAATAAAATTTTAAAAAAATTTCAATTTCATATATTTCTAAAATCTCTAATTTATTAGACTTTAAATATTTTAAAAAGACGTTTACTTTAGGAGTATGTCTCACATAATTCCCGTTTGAAGGCATTGAAAAGAAAACATCCAGAATTTATAAACTTAATATTTCTTTCTATGAAAAATCTTAACTTTCTTTATATATATATAAATAGGTAAGTATATGTACTTACGTTTCAATTTTCTAAAGAGGTCTCAGCATCTGGTGTCAAGAAATGCTTCATTTATGGCTGTCATCTGTGAAGTCGAAATTTGGATCCTAAACTTTTATAACATTTTACACTTAATATTAATCTAATATAATTAACTGATTTATAATACTGGAGAAATTTAAACACTTATGAATTATGTATAAAATCTACTTATCGGTTATTTACTAATTAGTTTACTTTATCATAACACTCAAGTCTCGGTCCCTATTACTTAACGTTGTACTAACGTTATGCACAAAATTTGTACTAATTTAATTTTATAAATTGATAATTAGAGTGTATGTGTGTCACAAAACGACACACATACATTCTAATTTATTCATCCAAAGTGTCGAAATATTAAATACAAAATACAAATACAAAACTAACTAACTCCGCAGGGGTAGGCAGAGAGGATAGAACGCCATATTCCTCTATCTTGGCACACTACATTTGCTTCGGCTACATTGATATGTCTTCTTATGCATGCTCTGCGGTTGTTGGGGCTTTGAACAGGGCCATCCTCCAATACTTGTAGAATGTCATCACGCCAAGTCTTTCGCGGACGCTCTTTGTTTCCGTTGCCTTAACACTTGTCCTATATATTTTCTTAACCATCATTTCTTCGCTTATACATTCTACATTACCAAACCATCTCAGCACTCTTTTCTTTTACATTTACACTAAAACGTTACAAAAACTTACATTTGACTCAGAATTTATTATAGTTTCCTTTCGAATTTTTTTTTTTTGTAGTGAATATACATACATAGGGGTTTATAACGATGATAACTCGTTCTTGGAGAAGTAGATTCATATCGGTTTTGTGTTTGTCTCGATTAAATATCCTGTAATACTTCACCACAAGGTCTTGTGAATGATTTTGAAATAATTAAAACAATTATTGAAAACAAATATGGAACAATTTTCATCTCTTACCAGCTGTTCGTACCCGGCGTTGCACGGGTTAAGGATTAAGTTGAAAATAAATTTGTGGGTGGAAACAAAGGTTTGATTCGAACGGTATAGATTTGGATAGAAAATATATCAGGGGGAGGAGAAAAGGTAAAAGAGAGGGAGGAAATAAAGCCTATGTTACCCGCTGAGTCATAAAGAATAAGTTTCCAAATTTTAAGTCCGATCGGTCAAACGGTACAGATTTGCATCGAAAATATGTCAGGGAAGGAAAATATGTTGGGGGGAAATATCACCTATGTTATCCGCTGAGTCCTAAAGAATAATTTACCAAATTTTGAGTCCGACCGGTCAAACGGTACAGAGTTTTATCGAAAATATGTCAGGGGGAGGGGAAGGGGTATCAGAATAGGAGGGAAATGTTGCCTATGTTATCCGCTAGGTCCCAAAGTACAAGTATGCAAAATTTGAATTGAATCGGACAAACAAATGGTGTGGATTTGTATAGAGAACAGACAGACAGACCGACATTGAGTTTTATAGGTATAGATGAAGCTGAGGTTTATTTTTATTTCACCTTGTCACAATTTTTAAAATGATTTAGCGAGATCTAGTAATTATTATTTTTATCATTGGTTTAACTTATTTTTAATTATGTTATTTATATTAAATTTTCCGCGTTTTTGTTTTCTCTGAGTATACCTATTTGTGTAGATAAACATGTAAGTGGACGGTAGGTAATCACAATTTTTTTTTCAATTGATTCAGCAACATTGTAGGTTGACATTTTAAAAATATTGATTGTATTATTTGTATGTGTCTACTTATATTTTTTATTAATACACCTACATGTTTCAGAAAAACCTTTTCATCGTCAGGGTGTTTTACAAAAAAAATTGATGCATACAAATAATATCGAACTCAAACTAGTTTCGCTGAGTCTTCCAACTTCTTTAAAATTCGACCCTTACATACTCGAAGAGATATAAACGACGTCATTTTCCTCTACAAAATAGATAATCCAAAAGTAGACTTCCCTGACCTTCGACTTCTCATTCAAGTGCCATCTAGATCTACCAGAACTGACGTCACATTCTATCTCCCACACTGCCACACGAACGCCAAACAGAACTCATTCTTCTACAGAGCCTCATCGTATTTTAATATATTCTTCAGTGAACTTTAACACGACAACTACTAAGATTAAAACACACATTTAATACATTGCGTAACTCCACATGGCCTTACTTTAAACATAACTTATCTTCATCACACAGATCTTGTTCCTTATCCCATATTCCCTCTACTAAACCATTTCCTTTTCCTTTCTCTCCCTGGAAATAAATTTACCGTACTTTCTTCATGTATCAATCTATTTTTATATCTTTTTTTTTAAAAAGTCTTTCTTCCTTGATCTTTTTATTGAATTTGTTAAATATATCTTTTTATTCTCATGTTTACAATACATAGTATTCTAGGTAATTATGTGAATTCACATAATGGCTTAATTTTATTATTATATTTATTGTTCTATTTCTTATGGTTAAATTAGCTGTTTGAAAAATAAATAAAATAAAATTAAATAAAATAAAAATAAAATCAAATAAAATACAATTAATATTTAAATCACACAGTGTTTGTTTTTTTTTTATGAATATTTTTATTGTTTCCTATGATCGGTTTGTTATTCAAATAAATTCTTCTTCTCATAGACCATCTTCATGCCGAGTTACGCTGGTACCACTCAAGTTAAACAGCCATGAGATGCGGTATTTTTCCACATATTTTCCCCTGAATATTTAGTTGGTTAAGACTATACTTGGGTCCTCTTATAATATTTTCGAGACACTAAAGTTTTTCTTGATGGGCTTGATGAACAGTATTTCTCGATCTTTCTTTACATATACGCCAGAGTTTCTTAACATTCACCCAGGAAACTTTCACTATCTGTCTATAGAGTCACATATCAAAGGCTTCGGCATTACAAATGTCTTCATACCGTAAGAGAATGTCGAAAATTTACATTCTTTGTTGCAGTCTTGGGTCTTCTGAAAATTCTGAAAAAGGCACTTCTTGAGATCTCTATGTGAGCTCTCACTTTTTGAGATGGATCCAATTTCTCTTTACCGCACCCAAGTACTCGTATTGTGAGACTTTTTTCATTGTTGAAGATAAATTATATTCGGTATCAGAAGCGTTGTTTTTGATTCTATCATATAAACGGTTTTCATCTTGTTACTTGATTCATTCGCCTTTTTACCAGTATTTAATTTTGAGATCATAATTTGAAAGCAATAGGTGTTGTTTGCAAACAGTACTTTATCAACCAAATAAATAAGATAAATACATATATAAATAAAATACAATTCGAGATGAAAATTGAAAGAATAGTTTAGTTTGTTAGCGTGTTTAAAGTACATGTACATTTGTGGAATGGACTTTAAAATCTCAGATTCGCTAATTTCTGAAATGCCAAATTGGCGGCAATACACTCTAAAAGTCTACTCAAAACATGTGTAAGAAAACTTGAGTAAAGAAATCTTGACTGAAGCAAAAATTCATTAGCCGACACTCATCAAGGAGTGGTGGCATATTAGGCTCTTGACAAGTGACGTAAGTGTATTAAAACAGGGTAAAGGGGATTTATTGCTCGGAAAGTCTTGTTCCACGAGTTTTCCCCGGAAAGCTGTATTATTTTAGTCATATTAACAACACTCCTCACGTAACACGATTCGGATGAAAGATGTTCCGCCTTGTAAACGGGCGGGTGATTATGTAAGAAATTGACTTATCGTTCTTTGCACAGCCTTCGTTTTATAACGGTTAGGACATTCGTTGAATTTCATATAATTAACTGCCCAATTCTTCATCACCAACGCCGTCTCATGAATAACAAGTCAGCTCCCGCGTTTCCTCGCAGATTCCTTTTATTTGAATTTGTTTAAAATTTAAAACTAAATATTTTATTAAATAAATATTTTATCTGTATAAATTTATGAAATTAAATATTGATTTGATGAAATTAAAACTCCTTTTTCCAGACAAGCAGATAAAATATCTCAAAAACTATCAGGCTGATTTTGTTTAATTTTTACACGTCTGACTATAAAATTATCTAGGGTTGCATTTTATAAAATGCGCCGTTGGTTTATTATGAATATTTTTTTCTTCGATATCTTTAGGAAAAGTTAAAAATAATTTTCATACTGCTCTTATATGTACAAAGAGATGTCATTATTTTTTTCAATACGCTAAATCATAAACTATATAAACATCATTTAATAAGAAAATAGTTCTCTTTTTCATTTTAAATATGTGCACGATTATCTCAATCAGCTGCCCGCGTCACGAACATAATACTTAGCAGAACAGTACATAACTCCATCATTTTGAAATTTAAAAAAAAAATGTTGATGTAAAATATTAACCAAGGTACACTCCGTAAGCAAAGGAAAAAAAATATGTGCAATAGATACTTCAGAAAAAAAAAGAATTTGAATGCATTATTTGATGCCTCAAGATGGTTTATTGTTTGTGCCGTCAAAGAAAAATTAGCTAAATCAATAAGAAGTAAATAATGCTCGAAAACTAAAAAAAACTGATATAGCGATAGAGAGTTTTAACTGATTTTGCTATGATGTCCAATATTATATATCTAACTTCAAAACAGGCAGTTTTAAATAAAAGCAACTTCATAGGTAAGGGCCTAATATTTTTATTATGACATTAATTGTGAGCAAAAATATTTATCAAACTATAGAAACGATATAAACAAAAATACATTTTGAATTAACCACTAATTTGTTGAATTATTAACCTTCATCCATTCACCAGGATACAACGTATACTAATATTTTGACACATATAAAATTTTAATATATTGTTACCCTGATGAAGGGATAATTGCCCCCAATACATGATAATATTTTAACAAATTAGCGGTTAATACAAAGTGTGTTCTTGTTAATTATACAAACAATGTTACCAGAACGTCATATTGCATTTATTGAAGAATTTGTTAAACTGTAAATAATACGAAGGTTTCATCGTCAGTGCTATAGAGCGTAAATGCAAGGTGCATAATAAATTGAGGCATACCATTGTGATTCTTTACAATGTTGATCATAACTTAATAAATAAGCAATATGATACAACTCTTATTTATTACCTGTCTGATATGCTCAATATTCCGGACACGTCATCCGTAGAGAAGATGATGGCGACTAGCGTAGATTGATATCTAGTAAGTTTAATGGATATTTTTGCCCAAAATGGAATGAATTATTTTTGACCATTACTATAGCCATTAATTCTACGATTTAAAAAAAAATAAGGTTGCATTTTTATTCGAAAAAGAGTTTATTTTTCAATAAAATCTAAAAAAAATTATTCCCCTCTCAGAATTATGTAATCCGAAATGTCGGCAATGTAAGCGAAACTATTTTCAAAGGGTTGCTACTAACCCATACAGTCATGTTGAGCGGAGATCGAAAGGGTCATTACATTTTGGATATCGGTTTTCGATAAATTTTAGAGGTCACGTGGTGAGGAAATTGTGGATAAACGGATTCGTAATAGCTTGCATTAGTGTCGAAAATAAAATATTGGTACACGTGGAATATTTTCTCACCGTTATTAGTGGAAATTACTTTAAATATTAGGTGAATTATGCTGATGTGATAATATATGATTAATTATTATGGGCTAGAAATACCAATACTAACAGTTGACTTACTTTCTATGCAATATTTATCTGTTTATTTCTAAGAATCGTTTAAATTTTAAGACGTCGAAGTTTTTTCATTAACTGGACTATTTTTTTTCTAGAGAATTATTAGTCCAAAAATTTAAAAAAAATACTCTACACCGGTTAGATGCATTTTTTGGATTTTGTGTAATTGGGTTTCTAAATTTCTAACGTTACATATATATGAAGAAAGATTATTTTTTTATTAAATAATACTATTGACAAACGATAAACCTTAACTGTAATGAAACATCACACATAATTAAATATTATTCATATAAATCTTTAAATAATAACTACAATAACTAAAATAATAACTACAATAATATTATAACCTTAGTTACCCTATTTAAAAATCATTTTATATTTAAATAAATCCTAATTATTAAAGTTATTAAAATAATCAGTTTTAAAAGGCACAGCTTATTATTTAGTCATCTTTAAAATTCTCATTATAATATTTTACAAATTCCATTCAATTTCTATCTTAGAGATTTTGTACAGTCCATTATAATTTTTTAACATTATGAAAAGTAGATTTAACATGACATTTGAATTTCGAATATAAGAATATGCCTGTGCAATAGGTAATATACCGGGAGGTTCTATACAGACTGAAGATAAGATTTGGGTGTGGGGGTAGTGGATGCGGATGTAAGATGGATCAGGGGTTGAGGGTGGATGCGAACGAGTGAAGTTGGGAACATCAGCCGGGGAGCGGTAAATAAATTATTACTACACTTTTCAGAATATTCCTTTATTCACTTTAAGTAGCTAAGTGAAAGCGTTTGAAAACTTTATTAAATAATATTATTCCCACGTCGATGCGAAATTAGTCACGAAAGAAGATTTGAAATAATCATGATCTTCGGTAACGAGCAAAACTTTTATACATAGGATAATATATATAAAATATTATTTTATAGAGAATTCTTCATATAATTATTAATATATTTTTATTATCTTTGATGTTTAAAGATAAGAATAAATACAAGGTGCAACAGAAAGTTTTCTCTCTTTCTCTTAATCGATGAGCCCATGATTGAGCACCGCGATTTTTTATTCTGCTTCTACGGCGCGAGCTGCTTTTTTCCACTTTGGGACGTTTTCAAGTAATAAATTTGAAATATGATTCGCGAGTAAAGAAAGCATCTAAAAAAGTTTTTTTTAAGTAAAAAAAAACTAACTAACTAACCATCACGCCGTTTCCCTGCAGGGGTAGGCAGAGAGGATTGAACGCCACACTCTTCTATCCTGGCACACCACTTTTGCTTCGGCCACATTCATACATCTTCTCATACACGTTCTACGATTGTTGCGGCTTTTAACAGGGCCATCCTCAAATACTTGTAGTACCTGATCGTGCCAGGTCTTTCTTTTTTTTTTTTTTTTTTTAAGTAATTTTTAATAAATATATTATCATTGAATTTAACATAACAATTTGCTTGATAATATTTAATTCCATGTTGCTTTAGTGCGCGGTAAGACACGTTCACAAAATCGCAATCAACAAAATAGTTTAAACGTACCTCGGTGTTGTAAATGTGGAAAATCTGGGAACTACGGGCAATCGACCGCGTGAGGTCACCCGTACAACCGTAGATTGATTGCTCTCGTGTATCCCACACCCTCCCCAAAGAACAAAGTCTGAAACAGAATTACGGTCCTTTTTTGCCAGTAAAAACAACTTCTAAGTGGCCTCTCTTCAAAATAAAGTGGACGGAAGATATTGACCCTAGTTTAAGGAAAATATGGTTCCTAGTTTAAGGAAATCTTAATACAATTATTTTTTTATTATTTGAGATAAACTATAGAGTCTTACAGAGACGAAGTTATTCGTATGGAAAACGTTCATATAAGTTTTTAAAAAATGGCTCGGAGCTTATGATCTGCATGAGCTGGCTTAAGTTATTATTTTACGGTGGAATTGGTGAACGTTGTTCACCAATTCCACCGAAAAAATTTCCACATATCAAAATTTTTAGAGTTTTACATGTATATGTACTAAATCAGTATAATTTCAGAGGGACATCTATGGTGACATCATAGATTTCGTAGCTGGTATTGATGTTAGTAATAATAGATTTTTATTCGAGATTTACTTAAATCTTAACCGCCTTGCGTACTTTATGTAAGTAATACGCAGCATTTAAAAAAATAATTTAATTAATCATTCAAAATATAATCCAGATGAATTAGGAGACTGATGAATGTGGCAATCTCGTGGATATTCTCTGAAAAATTATTATCATGTTAATTATCTGGAAAGTATTACGGTTTAATAATAATAAGTATACATTTAAAAAAATTAAGAAGTGTATACGAAACACTAGTTACTTAAATGTTAATATGGTTTTCTAAACTAAACTAGAAATAACTTGCAGGGGCATGCAGTGCGAACATTGAAGCATGACTTTCACGCAATCAAATAAAAAAAACTCATAATTTCATAAACTCTGTAAATATTCTTAACATTAGTATGTTGATGCAAGCTGTTATAAAAATTATTCAGCTAATAAACGCCGATTTATCGGCACTGAAACTAAAACTGAAATATTTTGGAAAAAATCCAAATAAAACACAAATATTGTAATATTCCTTTCACAACTATTCTAATACTATTCAGATTTTTATTAAGCATTCTATAGGATAAATATTAAATTTCTCCTTTTTTCCAAAACATATGTTTAAGTGAATGTCATGCTTCAATGTTTTCACTGCATGCGCTAGCTAACTTGATTACTCAACGAGCTACTAGTGCATAAAATAATTTTTACGACAAAGCATTTAAAAAGATATTTTCAGTTTCGACAAATAGGAACTTGATGATAGATTTTAAATAAATAGATGTATCACACAGTACAAAACTGTACAGAGGATAACTAAATTCCCTCTTTAGACGAGGGGTTTGGGAAGAGCGCAAGTAAGTCTCCCCTCGCGTTTATTAAATACACATATTTACTGCAGTTAAAGTATGTCTTGTAAACAAAATGTATTTTTTTTACAAAAGACCATGTTTTTTTTATTTCGTTCCAAACCGAGTCTCTATGTAAAAATGTATTTTTGTAATAAAATGCGACTTATTTGCTGGCTTATGTATTCAGTTTGACCTTTTCATAATTGTCTCAAAATTTACAAGCTCATGCTAATTTTTTTAACTTAATCGAACGTAGTGCCGTAGTCATGGAATCGTACCGCGTAGGTACTAAGAAATTTAGTTAATTATAGGGTATAAAACCAAAGGCAGCAATATATAAAAAACTTCATGCAGTGACTGAAGATTACTATTTTATAATATTTTGAATTCAAGGTTTTATAGGAAACATACATTTATAAGAAAAATGATTTGAAGGGATAGATACAAAATTAATATATTATTCATTACATATTAAATAAGCAATTTTCCATGACTGCATTCAAAACTTTTTTAAAATTTTTTGGATATTGCTGCCCTTGCTTTTATGTATATCCCACAATTTATGTCTTTATATTTTGGTGGTCTGTGAGATTTATAATGAATTTATTATAAATTATATAAACAAAACATTTAGGGGGCTAATTTATTCAACAGAAAATAAATTTGTTTCACTCTAACGGAAAGTAATTAAGTGTATCTAAGATACACTTTTAGGTATAATTGACTGGAGTCCTCAATATTTTTTGTTCGTGGTCAAAATTAACGTGTGATATAAGAAAATTATTATTTGTGACAATTTTTTTTAAGATTCTTAATTTTTCTTACACGAAAACAAGTGTTGTGGTACGATAACCGAATTGAAATGAGCGGGGCCTTAAATCGTTATTAAGCAAATCAGTGGTGTCATAGATATGTATATCGGTTACGAGACATCCTCCAGTCGAGACGAGGGTGGCTCGCAGGGACCGATTATCACCTCCTGTAACACGACGGAGGGTCTCTTCGGGATATACCCAAAGGTCGAAGAGGCCGTGTCCATATCCACAAAATAAACTGAATATCCAAAGAAATCCTTTTTGAATTTTTCGCATATTTGTAGGAAGTAAACCGTTTAAAATGTGTGAAAAACATACGTAGTTTCGGTTATTTTTATCAAATATTCTCTTCGTCATCTTTGAATACGACAAAATATTATATAATATTTAGAGCATGATTATTTTATTCCTCGTATCGTTTTGTAATTAAACGAAATAGGTATATGTAAATAAGAGTTTTAAAAATATTGTTAGAAGGATGTACAGAATAAATCTATGTTTGGAATAATAAAAATATATTTGTATGAAAATATATTCTAAGAATACAGTTACTGGATTTTGTCCCCAGAGAGATGATTAATTAATAAAGGATAAATTATAAAAGTCTCACAGAGACGAAGCTTATTTATATATGAGAAAAGTAGATGGAAGTCGCCCTACGATGGCTCAGGATATAGGATGATAAAAGTTAAAAATGATAGGAGTTAAATATTGATTTTCAGGCGAATTCCAGTAGATTTGTTTAATAATTCGAAAGAATATTGTTCAAAAAAGTCTACTTTAAAAAATAAAATACAGATGTATCATTACTAGTTACAAAAGCTGTATATACAAACTTGTTAATAAGAAAAAAAATCAACAGTTTTTTTAACAGGGACCATAATAATATTAGGTCCTTACATATGAAATTGATGTTTTGCCGTACTGGCAAATTTGATCTCAAATATCTTCTCTTTGGTTAGGAATTCCAAATCCAAATTTATACAGCTATTTACTCATGTATTTGTGTTTTGAAAATTATAATTCATTTGTTTTTTCCTCAATTGTTTTTTTCTTTGCGTCACTCAGTTTACAAAATGAAAAACTTGAAATATCGCGTTATTTACGAGTACGAGTTCCACCGTGGCACCAGTGCTGCAGAAACGGCTCGAAGGATTAATGATGTGTATGGCGACGGTGCCGCAAAAGAAAACACAGTGCGTTTTTGGTTCCAACGTTTTCGTTCTGGAAATTTCGACCTGCAGAACAAGCCCCGTGGACGGCCGGAGACCAAAGTTGATAATGAAGAATTGAAGGCTATTGTGGAAGCGGATCCATCGCAAACCACATCCGAGTTAGCTGCAGGCTGCGGTGTTAGTGATAAAACTGTTTTAATCCACTTGAAGCAAATTGGTAAGGTGAAAAAGCTTGAAAGGTGGGTACCTCACGAATTGAGTGAAGCAAATCAACAAACGCGCGTTGACTGCTGCGTTGCATTACTCAACCGGCACAATAATGAAGGGATTTTAAATCTTAAATCTGGCCATATTACGGCAGATGTCTATTGTCAGCAACTGCAAACCATGATGGAAAAGACAGCTGCTAAACAACCGAGGCTGGTTAATCGCTCTAGGCCACTGCTGCTTCATGATAACGCTAGACCACACACTGCACAACAGACGGCTACCAAATTAGAGAAGCTTCAATTGGAATGTCTAAGACATCCACCGTACTCTCCGGACCTTGCCCCAACAGATTACCATTTTTTTCGAAATTTGGATAACTTCTTGCAAAGGAAAAAATTCAACTCCGATGGGGCAGTCCAAACCGCCTTCAAAGATTTTATTGATTCCCGTCCGAATGGTTTTTTTAGTAAAGGGATCGATGAACTACCTATGAGATGGCAAAAGTGCATAGATAGCAATGGTACATACTTTGATTAAATAAATATATTACAAATAAAAAAAATCGGCTTTATGTTCCTCCCATACTAAACGCCAATTTCATATGTAAGGACCTAATATATGAAAGGTTCCTGTTTTGAATATACATACATATAAAGAACTTTCAAATTTTGATAATGTGTGGATGCTCTTACGATGGAATTTGTGAACGTCGCATTATGTAGAGTGATCACTTAAGCCAGCTTATACAGGTTGTAAGCGATGAGCCATCGTATCAGAAACTTCCATCCACTTTTCTCATATATAAATAAGCTTCGTCTCTGTGAGATTTCTATAATTTATCATAAAATAATAAAAATATCGTTTACAGAATACTGCAAATATGAGATTAAAATTTTTTACAACCATAATTGTTTGATAATTAAGTATTTTTTTTCAATTGGTTAAGCAACTTTGTAGATCAACATTTAAAAAAAAAATTGATTTTATGATTTATTTGTATCTACTTATATTTATTAATTACGCCTACATGTTTCGGAAAAACTTTTTTGGAAAAGACATTTATAAAACACCCTGACCATGGAAAGGTTTTTCGAAACATGTAGGTGTAATTTATAATATAAGTTGATACAAACAAATATAATGAAAATAAAATCTTTTTTTTTTAAATAAGTATCTCAGAAAGCAAATACATAGTTTTACGATAGATGGATTTTTCTGAATATTTTTCTATTTCGATGACTAAATAACAAAATTTACAATTTTTGAATAAAGTTTGCACATTTATGCCAAATTCTATCCGGTTCCATCCGTTATATAAAAAAAAATAAAAAAATAATAGGAAGTGAAATATTACATTTACAACTGTCCGTTTTATCGGGCGAATATGTATTATCTCGACACCCAAAAATAGACGGACGAATTTATTTATGCCCGTGTAATTACATAATTGATAAATATTTAATATTTTTTCAATTTTAGATGAGATATTTGAAAAGTAGTCATGAATCTACATGGTCCAATAAGTGTATATTTTTAATTGAGAGATTTCCATTAGAAAACAAAGATAGAAAAAAAAATTGCATCCTTTATTTACATATTTTTGTTATATATGGTTATATAATGATGGCGTATTAACTATTTTAAAGTAAACATGATACATCAATATTTTGTTACACTTACAAAGGATTGCAAAAGGACCTCTTGTCTCAGTGTTAAAAAATAACTTTAAAAATATCAGTTTATTTGATGTCGAACCGATATTTTTATCACCACGCAAAGTCAAGCAATCTGTAGTTCTATCCAAAATATAAGTTTTTGAAGATTATTTTATGAAATAAGTACTAATATTATTTTAAAAATTGAAAATCAGGTTATTTCACACATATTTTATAATTTGTTCATCCAAAAAGTAGGTACAAATATTAAATTAAAGACAATATTTTCATCACGATGAAAGAAATATTAACATTTGACAGATGTCTCGACGTTTCTTTATTTTTGAATGTTGGTGTAACAAATGTTTTGAGTGTTGGTGTAACAAATATCTTCATATTTTCAGAATACAAGTGTATGACATAATCCAGTATTTTACATACCGTTAATGTGTCGGTTAATTTTTTGTTGTTTTTTTTTTCACTACTTTTACTATATATTCCTTCTATCGTCTATCTCAAAATCCTTTCTTTGTATTGGAACTAACTTATTTTCCTCTTCCTTGAAAACTACTAAGCTATCAATGTACTATTTTTATCTACACATGATATGATATTTTTATATTCTAAAATTAACAGAGACAATAAAGTTCGCTTGAAACTAAAAATGATTAGTTAAACTTTTACAGTTATAATCTTAGCTTCACGCAATTTATGTATAATATGAATATGTTCCAATGGGGCTCAGAAGAAGTTCATTTGAATAAATTAAAACAATCGTTACTATCGTTATAGATTGACCTTGCGACAAGAATGGTGGCTACTAAAGAATTTAGCCACAATTAATGATCAATTATCAACTCACAGGTGTAAGGTTACTTTGAACTATTTAAAATAGGTAAATTGCCCTCATCAATTGTCGCTTAACGTTGTCTTGATAAAATTTCACGCATGATTTTTTGTTCAGCTCATTTAATTGTCCTAACGTGTTTCGCTTTATGAGGGCATTATTAATTTAACTATTTTATATACAGCTTGTATTATATAACAACAATTGAAAACTAAGAAAAATTTAATTCAAGGTATTTTATTAAGAAAGCATAAAGTCAATGTTTTTATTTTATTTTCTAAATATTTTGAAATCATACTTATTTTGAAAACGTAATGAAATAGGGCTATTGGATAGGAAATTACGGACGGAAATTCGAAATTATTGTTATAGGGGATGGGTATCATTAGTTTTTGAACAAAATTATTTCATAGAATCGTACCTAAATCGTACTTAAATTTTCATACGAATATAATTTATTAGACGTTAAATAGAAAGATTGACAATGACCTCATAAGATAAAACGTGTATCACAAAAATGAATAAAGAAAATAAAAAAAAGTTTTTTATTTTTATTTTAACAGAGTTCTATAAACTTACCTCCTTAAAAATGACATTTCTTTAATTACAATTCATATTTACTTACTTTTCGATGAGTAGGTCACCGGTTATTTATTTGCAGTAATCCGGAAGTAGGCTAAATACCAGATCTCCTGTGAGAACCTTTTACACATATTCTGTGTCCCTAAAGTGTGAAGTTTTTAACTAAATTTATGACATTGACAGATCATTAAGGCAGCGTGGAACGTTCCGACTCGATATTTTCCAGCAATGTTGCCAATTTTAATACGTAATTTCCAGTTTATTACTGAGCCACCAAAACATTTACCTACATGATACATTTTCTTGAAGAAATTTTTGTAAACATTGCGTTGGTGCTTTATAATTTTATATTCTTGTGTTCATGTGTCAACCGCTTTTATTTTGCATCGCGTATGTTCAGACAGCATAAATATTGTACACATAACATTTTTATGCATAAAACTAATATTTTATTGTGAATGCACAATTCGTAGCCAAAGTGGTATTAGTAATATTAATTATTCATATAACTATTCTTGTAATATTAGTTATGATGTATCATACGTGTGTTAAGAGTGTTTATAAGAGATTTTATAACCATATTTATTATTAACTTGTTTATTTTGTGCATCAAATTTTAATTGTTCTGAACCATATCAAATATAAAAACTATATCTTCTGGTTTGTGTTTACTGTGGTATAATTCCACGTGCTTATGGCCTTTATGTTTCGTTTTTGATGATTTGACGTTTCGGATCCTACTGCAGGGTCCAATATCAGGGCTTGTGTGTTGTTGTGAATGTTGATATTATGGTTAAGTGTTGGCTTTTAATACTATATCGAAAGTAGGTCATAATGACACCAAAAACACAAATCAAAAGATCGTGAATGGCCGTGAAAACGAAAGAACATTTTTATAAAAAATGTATTTCAAAGATCTGCGACTTAGAGTGGGTGGACGAATTCAAGGATTTCATTCACCCCTATATTATCAAAGAATATTCTATTCAATCTATTGCAATACCAATTCTATAAATATAAATCATTTAATAAAGAAATGAGTAATACATTATAAAGATCTAAAAATATTTTAAAATAAATTATGAATTGAATTTCTTTTTTAATTAAATAAATTATTTTATTCAAATTTAATGAACATCCTCAATCATTTTCAAAATTGATTTTAATGGTATTTATTTAATTTTGCCTAGAGAACTCTGCCTTGACTTTGTCTAGAGAAGTAATAATCAATATATATTTATAAAAAGAAACCCGTGTTTCCCTATCCGCCAAGTTTTCTTCACAACCAGATACTACCACCCCCTGGTGGTTATAGTGGTGGATAGCCCTTAGTGTCCCATTCAAAATGTGCAAGTTTGGTGGAGCTGGCTGAGCGTGGGTGGGAGTGGGTGACGAAAATGTGCTTTCTAGCACATTATTTTATTATGGGAAGGCCGCAAATGATTCAGATTATTTCAAAATAGGCGCGACAACTATGTCGGTGAGTCTAGAAGGTTCCGGAAAAACCTGCTCTAGAAAGTTTTTGAAGGAAAAGGTTCTAGAAAATTCCCGAAAGTTCTATAAAGTTCTAAACTGAGTGGCGGAATGTGTCGGTGTATCTAGAAGGTTCCTGTACATTCAATAAATTTATTGAAAGTTCTGGAAGGAGCGTGTCCTAGAAGGTTCGCGAAAGTTCTATGACGATCCAAACATGTACTGAAAATCTGCGCATACGAAGCCGCGCGGGCACAGCTAGTTGTTAATAAAAACGGTATCTTATTTTATTATGATTGTTATAAATAAACTACATAGATAGATAAACAAATTGTAAGTGCTTAAATTTCTCAAACCTCTTTATACACCCACAATTTTTCTCTCATTACCTAGTGCTACAGCTTCTTCTGGTGTCTACGCTTAAACTATTCGTGTCTTAATCATCATTTTGTTTCAGTTTTTTTCTATAGTCCATGGAGGCTACTTTTAAAGTGACGGATGCGCAAAAGTATCTTCACATAATCGCCATATTTTTTTACCAAATATCTACTCATTTTAATTGGATCATTCCTAAATTATAACAGGTTTTTAAAATGATGCAGATCACTGAACTTGTTTATGTGATTTTATTTTTTAAATTATGGTTCAATAGTCATGACTGCTTTTCATGGCAGATGATTTTTATAATTGCTTAAAGGCAGACTTAATCACGAAAGCGTTTAAATGACTTGTTTTTGTGTTCGTTTTCACGGTTCAGTTGTCACAAAACATTCACCTATTTGTCACTAACGAAGTCAATTATTGCGAATTTACATTGTTGTAAAATTGATTTTACAACAATGTAAATTCGGCTTTTGGATTTTATTTTTTTTATTCAAATAAACAAATATTAATTTAATATGTATTCAAATTTCATTTACGTTCTTTGATGTATATTAATATTTAATAATAATATTTCAATAATTTATATAGCGCCGTTTTCGCGAAATACTCACCTCAAGGGCGCTTAAGATTATAATCCTCATATTATTTCACTGAAAACCGCAAAAAAATTATGTTTGTTAGAAAAGAAAAAGTCGAAACAAATAGAGTTATCAAAACATTGAAATAATAATTATTTTTTAATTTGAGAGAAATATGGAATAAACAATGTAATGTCTTATCTTATTTTTTTGACAAATATAAAGAATTCTGGAAATTTCTTTTGACGAACATGCTATAGTTTTGAGCTGAAAATAGTTGCGTTGATCTATAAATTCCGAACACGAATTGTATTTGGAATTTCTGAATTTGTGAATTTCACTACCGTGCCGCTGCTTCCGATAAGCTTTCCGGTTTGCAATTGCAATTTTCTAGGGCTGAATTCCATCATACAGTAGTGGAAAAATGTATTCCAGTTCATGAAATGAAATAAAATACTGTTCAATATTTGTAACCAAAGCGATGACCTGTGGACGGTGACAAATGTTCTCATATTGATTAAATATTTTTGAAATCCTGCGAATTTATGCATCCGTTTCGTATTATTGTATCCGGATGGGTTCACGGATGAGATTAGGAACAGTTGCGCGAAGATAGCTAGCTACCTGTAAAATAATCGCATTATCGAAACCCAATATTTGCTTTCATCCGTGGGCATTCAGACAAATACACACAGGCTTACGTCTAATAAATCTTTTGGGAAAGAAAACATTATTCATATATATTTTCCTGCGTGATCGGTCAAAATTACACGAATATCAGTTTTACACAAATAGCAAAGGACACGTTTTATATTGTTTGTAAAAAGCTTTTACACCCACCTCTCGCAGTCGTTTCATGGAAGTCTATGAAGTTGTTACAGACGCAGGGAATGGCGTAAGTGTTAGCCGACGTGTAAACAAACCCAAAGAACAATAAAAGGGGTTAAAAGTATACAAAGAGTTTACGACTCAGAACAATGTCGAGGCGAATCGCGTTCAGACGATAAAACTACGCACGTTCAAAACTGTATGATTTTCCGAGCAATATTTAAAAACTCCATGTTTTATTACACTGTATCATGGGCGTTTAAGTACATCAACTAGAACAATCGTGTTTCATTTAGTATGAATTCATACTACACAACAATAATTTGGGAAGTATGGAATGAATTTATTGGAATTTTACTTTTAGGCGTCATCCCGTTGACGATCGTTGAACTGCACGCACTGAAATATTTGTGTCTAAAATAAGTCTCAAAATCAAGCAGTGACTATTTCATAACCATTGCTGTTGCATTATTCTGCCTCATCTTTCTTAGTTTGCTACACATATGATTGTTATCTTTAAAATGTTTCGCGAATTGAGAATCAACTTAATATGTTTGTTGTTAAAAATGTAATAATAATTTTTATGTATAAAATAAATTGGAAACACCTAGAAAGAACAAGAATGGACATGAAAAAATGCCGAAAATTTTGAGAAAAAACGTTTAATATATATTTCGCAGCAGCGGACACGAGCGCCAGTCATAGTTTGACATTTATCGAAGTGATAGATAAAGCGAAACCAACGAATCAGTGAACACAGACAGCCAGTGAATAAATTATTAGATATCTGAGTGATACAAAGCACCATGTAAAACGTAGGAAGTTTTGTCCCAAATACCTGTCTTTTCTGTACTTCTAATTAAAAATATTTCATTCTTAGTTTCTCCCACTTTCTCTACAGTTTTATAGTAATATAGGTTGCTTGAATTCGCGGGATATCAAAATATAAATTTGATAATCATTTCTAGAAGTGTATCGAGAACCTTGTAAAGGTCCAAAAGATCCGTACTTGATAATAGGACACAGTTTCTACATTAGCTGATTCTCAGAGACGGACCTAAGCCACCCAAACAAAAAAAATCAGTTAAAGGAGCACACAAATGTAGTCAGAAAGTATAAATATTGTATTATACAAGAGATAAATTTTACTATAACTATTGAATATCCTCGTATCATGTATAGAATCACGCACAGGGGAGATTTTTTTTCTCAATTTCATTTTACCTCTAAAAGCATCAAAATAAATCTCAATCCATATTAACGTGTACGGTAATCACGTTAATTATGCTATAATTTAGTTGACTTTTATTGAAATACATGTTTTGAAAATGTCTTAATAAATGATTATTTGATAATCCATAAGATTTATTTAAGTATTCCAAGTAGACCTATATAAATATTATTTAAGTATGAAGCAAAACGTCTTTCTTCTGATCCCAACATTTATTATAAATGTATACCGTCTATGTTTTTATCTCAATGGTTGCAAAAATGGCAGCAGTAAATAAACAAATCATTTTGTTACTCAAAGTTTATTCAGTTTTTTATGATGTGGCAATATAGAGCAACCACATAAATACATCCATTCCATTTTTATTTGTGTCGTTTGAATAAAAAATAAGTTTTATATGGTGTACACAAATGTATTATTGTTTTATATTCTCGATTCAGCTGCTATAAAATAAGGTTATCCTAGTAATAGTGAACACTTAGGATAATACTGAGATATGCTCATTTAAATAAAGAGGGTCTTTGCTTGCTGATGGATGGGTATTCGATGTTATAATAGTTTGATTAAAGTTCTTACGAATTTAATCTATTTTAATAAACATTATTCGTTTTATTTATTTATTAAGGAATCGGTTTCAGTCGTCATCATGTTAGTGTACATCGCATAAACTAATTACAAAGATTCACAGTTGTTTTAGGTGTAGTAAAATTAAACAGAAATTTGACACAGTTATTCTGAAAAAGTAGGTGGTCGGTTTCAGTTATTAACACCGCCGAATTCATTATTTTCTAGCCTAAGAAACCAAATCATTTAACTAAAGTACATACTTAACGACGTTCATGTAAGGTGACATGAAAATGAGGTTTTAACTTAAAAAAGAGTATATTGGTTCATATTTATATGAGTATTCTGATTTTTTTCATTATTAAACTTCTAAAAATACTTTATATATATTATATATATATATATATATATATAAATAGCAAAATTTATATTCGTACATACATATTTAAAATTATTCCCAATTAAAAAACCTAATTGGTAATTAATTTTAAATATGTATGCACAAATATAAATTTTGCTATGTATATATATATAACTACATAAAAACCTATAGACCTGAAACGTAAAAACGTATTTGGAAATCTTTATAGGGTGGCTCAGGGCTTATGACGTGTATGAACTGACTTTTGTCACCAATTCCATCGCAAGGACGTCCACACATTATCAAATTTTTAAAAGTTGTGTATACGTTCTAAATCTGTTTTTTCACATATTGGAATGGACTATGCTAGAGACATTTATGGCCTTTCCCATGATAAAGTATAAATATTACATATTTTATATACGAAAAACAACGTGGTTAGTTTCTTAGGCTAGATAATTATGAATTGAGCAGTGTTTATAACAGAACACTGATTTAAGTATACTATTTCAAATGCCCACCTGTTTTTCTGAATACCTGTGTCCAATCACCATAAATGTAACAATACTTTTTTAAGTTTCTAATATTGTCAAATCATTATTCATATATTTTGGTCATAATAAAGATAAATCAATATTCCATCGAACTATATTTTTTTAAGTGAAGATGGAAATAAGCCGACAATACGAATTTTTCAGGCGCGTGCAGTGGGAATATTGATGCATGACTTTTTTGTAAACGTATATTTTGGAAAAAAAAATAGAAATCAAATATTTATGCCACAGTTTTTTTTTTGATATATCAAAATATGAATACTATAGTATGAAAGTATTTACATTACAAAAACGTGTTCACTGATGAAACTAAATTTGTTGTATTTGATAACTCCACTTGTTTAACAAACTGAAACAAAACTGGCCGAATTTCAATTGGATTATAATTAATTGTGAAAAATGCTTCGTATGATGAAAAAGTATATTTTTTCGCCACAAATATTAAGTTTTGAAAGAACGAGAACATATATTAACGTAGGCAAACTGGAAATTAAACAAATTCTGAAAAAAGGTGGCTTATCCGGTGTTAGAAATAGTCCAACAATTTAATATATATAATAAATTTAAATATTTTAATAATAAATAAATATCCTAATTGCCATTGTAAATAATTTTTCCTCATGTAAAATGAGACTATCTCTGCTGTGGAAATTTAGACAGAAGAATTTTGTCAGTCCGTTAAATAAATATGGTGGACCAAAAAACAAACTGTGCTTTAGATTCTTAACGTGCCGTTAATGGCCAATCTCCGAAAATGCCTGTCGTTGCTGCAGTGAACTACATCTCAATTTATTTAATATGGACAACGTGTTCCAGTTTCCACATATCCACCGCCTGATCATTTATTTCAACCTTACCTTGCCACCAAAGCACTTAAGCAAAACCCTTTTTTTATTATTCTGAGCATACTGCTTCGTCTTCAAGAATTCCTGGTGCAGTTTTGCCATTATTTATGATATTTACAGTATCAAGACTGTATGGCTTAATGTCTATACGTAGGGTATAAAATAATATGCATCAATATCAAAAAAAAATTGAATGCAGCATTCGAGGATTACTAATTTATAATGTACTGGATTCGAGATTTCATAGGAAACATAGCCAATAAATTTATAGGAAACATGATTTTGGAAGGGATAAATAAAATCTAGAATTTAGTACATTTTAAACGAGTAATTGTCGGTGATTACATTATCAGTATTTTACTACGTTAATGATCTTATTTAGTATAAAATTACATTCAGAATAGAAAAATTAAAGCTCAAATATAAAACAAAAGAGCATTGAAGATAAATGAAAGATTATCGATTGATCGAGAGAAATTCATAGTACAGAAAAAGAATTTTGGAGGGCAATCATTATTTTAATGTACAATAATTATAGGGTTATAGAGAGAATTCAAAGCCTTAATGTACAAATAGTCTTTGTTTATTTAAACACAGCGACTAATATCCACGAATTTATGGATGCTGAGCGGGTAAATAAGTTGCAGTACCTTTACTTTCGTACTCTGATTTTCCCCCAAAAATCTTCACCGTAGTTCCTTTTTTAGGTAGCTTTGACTTCTCGCAATTACCGTAAAAATTTATATTTAAGCTTTGATTTTTCTCTATTACCCTATAAATGCACATTAGCATTGATTTCCCTCCATAACTGTATAAATGCACAATAAAGCATCAATTTCTCTCCATTACCTACTAAGAGAGATTATACAATAAGAGAGAGAAATGAATGCCTTGTTGTAGATTTGTAGGGTGATAGAGAGAAATCATAGCTTTAAAATAAATATAAAGGGTTATGGAGAGAAATCAAAGCTACAAAAATAGAAACTCCAGTGAAGATTTTTGGAGGAAAATCAGAGCACGAAAGTATAGGTACTGCAACTTATTTACCCGCTCAGCATCCATAAATTCGTGGATATTAGTCGCTGTGTTTAAATGAACAACGACTATTTGTTACGTTAATTACAAATTACGTAAGCTTATGCGCGTCCCCCCGCCCCCTCCCCAGGCGGCTCCCGCAATAATTGTGAACTGGGCTTAACGCTTGTAATACCGACACCCATAATACAAAGTGCCGTATTTACCTTTGCAGAAGTGAGAATAAAATATTAATTCCTATTACGAGACCACTCTTATTACGCCTAGCCCGCGAAATGTGACACATTTATCACACGCGCAGCTCACGCGCGAGGGTCGGCCCCGCGCCGGATGCCGGGGATAATCCACCGTCGAGACGTAGCGTGGAGTGCGCCGCGCTCCATGTGTACCTCAGCTTCCGCTCTTTTACACGTTAGCGATAAAGTCGAAAACAGTCACTTTAAATTATCGACTCTATTCTATTCTCTATTTCATATTTACATTGCACACTTCCTTAATCTTCAAGTGATAAACATGCACACAATGTTATATTACTAGATTATAAATAAAAATAAATTTTTCGAAAACAAATTTATTTCAAAGTCTTTTATTTGTATTTTTTTAATGAAATAAAAAATATTTAAAGTTAATACAGCAGGCATAATTTATAAGAAATATTCGATATTACAAATATTTAAAGAAAATAAGACAAACAATTTACAAACATGTCACTCAAGTAGATATGAGAATAATATAAAAATTCCTAAATTTAGTACCTACCACATATTTTCAAAACAATTTTTTGTATTAAGGTATACTTAATTTTAAGAATGTACGCACAGCAATAAAAAATATTGATGACTACAATAAATATATGTACAAGTGTTTTTTTAAGTTGAATTTTAGAAGATTGGTGTCAAACAACAATTTTATTGTATTGATATTCTCGTTTGCTGATTCGTGAACTTTTGCCATGAAGGATAATTATTTAACAGTGCGGTGTCGTCTGCGTGGAATACTAGTTCACCATTGATTTTGTTGAGATGTTTACGTGAATGAGAAATGGTAGAGGTCTGGGGTCCGTACCTTGGGGGACTCCAGATTCACCTATTGGTGGATTACTCAGAGATTCATTTGATCTGACTGTCTGAGGTCTGTTTGATGAGTGGCTTTTTACTCCATTTGTAGCTGTGTGGTCAATCCCGCTTTCTTTTGGTTCTGATACGAGTTGTTCGTGGGAGATACTGTCGAGTACTTCACTCGAATCGATGAAGATAATTATGCAATTACTTGATTTGTCCAAATTACCTTGAATAATGGTGGATGTTTTGCGGTTGCGTCTTGTGTGCATATTCCCCCGGTGAACCCGAAATGATTCTCATTTATTGTAGAATTGGTTTTTGTGATTGTATTTAGTCTTTTTTTGGCTACTTTTTCAAAAAATTTCGATATATTAGATAAATAGTATATTACCGAATTCTTATTGTTTGTTAAATTAGATTACACTACCTATATGATTGTAAGTGATTATCCTTCACCACTCACGAAACCCTAATTTTTTTCAGTGAGTCATAACATATTAAAAAAATTAATTGTTAATATTTGCTAGCTACCATTGTAAAAAAGATGATATTATATTACGTATTAGCAATTAAATAAATAAAAAATGTTCTGCAAGTTAAACGTTATTTTAAATAAGACAGCTGTTCCGGCTTTACCATTATCAAACAGTGACTGTTTGATAGCCAAAACAGCTGTCATATTTAAAATAAATTTCATAAATAATAATCATGCAGTTCTACAAACTAAACATAAAACCCATATAAGTTTAATTTTTCGTTAGATTTTCCGTTTGATGCTGGTTGCACGTGTTTTATTATCAACACTTATTGTAGATCAGTGAAGGGAGCTCTGAGTGATGGTATAGGTTTCTCTAAGTAATACTTAACTTACATAAAGTGTTTCACAATAAGATTCTATTTCAAAATTTCACATAGTTTCAAGACTGCATACATACAAATTAATTAGGAGAAATTAGAGAAGTCTCACAGGGACGATGCTATTTATGTATGAAAAAACAACAGATGTCTCCAGTAAAGAGCATCGAAATATACGAAAGATTCCTTAATTTTTTATAATGTGTGGATGTTCTTAGGATGGAATTGGTGAACGTTGCATTGTGTAGAGTGATCACTTAAGCCAGCTCAAACAGGTTGTAAGCCCTAGGCCATTATACAATAAACTTCCATCCACATATATAAATAGCTTCCTCACTGTGAGACTTCCATAATTATTAAATTAATTAATCTTTCCTCCGGGGACAAAATCCCGTAACTGCGTTCTTAGAACACACTTTCTATAAAATATTGCTGCATACAAAAGATGAGAATTGTTAAAAGTTACGTTGCACAGAAAGAGCCAAAGCAATGCGTGTGGCTCGTCAAAACATGGAAGTGGGATTGGCTTGCTAATTGGCGCGACTTCTCTTCGTCCCTTGTTCATAGATTTAGGCACTGATAACTAATGGAGCTGTATGGAGCTGCCAGGGCTGGTGTCCGGAAAAAGTCGTTAGTGTGGACGCAAATACTCTATTAGGGCCTTTTTTACTTCACTTACAATATTAAATTTTCTTCCATATAAATAATATGCCTAAAAACGGTATAATCAGATCCTGCTAGATCGGGACTGTAGAAGTATGATTTACAATTCTTTTATCATCCTAATGCGTTAATCTATTGATTCTCTCTATTGATTTTTGTTCGAAAGCGTGCTGATTTGTTCTTGTAATTTGTATAGCAGTTATATGTCCTAAGGTTTCGGACTTTCAAAGGCATCTTTAAATACTAGACAAAGAGAACCAATTTTGTTAGCCAATTATCGAATTAACATCTCTGGGTGTACCTCAAATTCTGCAACAATTCAATAACCAATGATAATTTTATAAATGAACATACATTATAGAAGTCTCACAAAGACGAAGCTATTTATATGAGAAACGTACCTGGAACGGAAAAATTGAAGTCTTTATAGGTCCGTACAGGGCTGATGACTTGTATGGGTTGGCTTAAGTAAATAATTGCTTTATTTTAAGAAATGATAATTTGACGTTTTACTCCAGTACTAAATTTCCAGATTTAAATTTCGTAAACCACCATACTTGGTACTTATTCTTCGTAACGATAAATGTGGCCTGCTTCTCTCATTATGGAAGGAAAGATTGAAGGTAGTTGCGGCGTGGGTAGGAGGTATATATCCTGACTGAGAAATATCTGGGAAGCGACCAGAATAAATACCTAAGGTGGAGGATCTATTCTGGCTGGCAAAGGACAGAGGAGTCTACGCCAGAATGATAGCCGATGTCGGGGTACCTGACTTGAAACAAAAATACGAAGAAGAAACCTCTATTGGAATAGACAAACATTGAATAACACGAGCGTTTGTTACGTGACAAGAAAACAAGTAGTTTTTATTATATTTTAATAATAATAACATATCTAGAGCTCTAAATATAGTAATTACAGGTAAATGTAGAAATAATTTTTAGGGAAAAATATAGCTCCACTCTAGCTCCCTGACACAGCATTTTGATTGGGAGAGAAGGAAAAAAATACTTCCGACCAAGAAACGTGCAATGAAGACAGCAAGTAAGACATAAATAACTGACAGAGGTCGTCAGGTAAAAACGTGAAATGTGAAAACGTCCTTAAAATCGATACCGGGTGTGGAGACGTAATTGCGCCTGAATGAGCAGCACTTTCTGTGTAAGTACTTTCAAACTTCGATACCATCTTAATCTCATTTTATAAAAGAAAAATTAAAGTTTGTGTCAATACTATAAAACTACACGCGTAAAACAAATATTGTAGTTCGATTCCACGCCACAAGTTTTAACCAAAAAAAACGGTCCACAAGTATAGCGTTTAGTACTACGATTTTCGACTTTCCTAATTTGACAGTGCGAAAGCATTTTTCGAGTCCGATTTTTCATTACCACACCGAAACGAATCCATTTTTAACCATTTTTACATACATTTATAATACAGTCATTTACATGTGTCTTTCAGCCCAAATGAATATATATCTATTTTTTTCTTCAATAAGAAAAATTAAAAAAAAAATAACAAAAAAAGCTATAAAAAACGTAA
This sequence comes from Agrypnia vestita, assembly GCA_016648135.1. NCBI lineage: Eukaryota > Metazoa > Arthropoda > Insecta > Trichoptera > Phryganeidae > Agrypnia > Agrypnia vestita. The sequence continues at coordinate 387,750 of JADDOH010000924.1, read as the reverse complement.
TAATAAAAAAAATATTTAATGAACGCATTACAATGACAGATCTGTCAAAGGAAGTAAGACTGAATTTCTGAGCGGTATGGAGTTCTGGTGCTAGCTCTGATGTATATAAGTCTGAAATCGACCAAAAAGTAGACTGAGTTTGGACGCTTTGACGCAGGTATGTATAGAAAATCTTTGTACGATAGAACAGAGAATGAACGGATTAGAAATGAATGTAATGCTGGGCGTTAAGTAATGCATAAATGTATTATGTGTATTACTCGGCAAAGAATGAAAAAGGAAGTCGCTGTGGTAATTTGAGATGGCCCTGTTAGAAGCATGAACGACCAAAAAACGTGCATGATGAGGCAAAAGTGGTGCAGCATTAATAGGACTTAGCGCGGGATAGAAATGTAGCGTTGTATCCTCTCTACATGCCTTTCAGGGAAACGGAGTGCTGGTTTGTTATTAAGCCATTACAAAATGAATAATTTTTATTAACATTAAGTGCGTAGCACTTTTTGTTTTGCCTTTTCGACCTAGAGATAAATATACCTACTGTAACAAAGACAACGACAAAACTGTGCTCTAGTATTATTTTAAATTTATAGAATACAGAAAAATATGTCAACCTTTAGTGGTGCTTCGCGGCAGGATTTGTGACCGCTTCGTGACCGAAAGCGGGGATTGCTTTCCAAATCTTCAATAATTCCTTTCCAAATCTCTCTTACAATTTGGGTTGTTTATTTGTTTGCCTATTTTTATTTTTTATTTAAAAAGCGATCTCACGAATAACAAAATTTATAATTTGAAAAAGCGGTCGACATTACACTCACACAATCATTGTGGGAATTACAATTTAATATGTTTCATGAAATGTAAAAAAATTTCATTATACTTTAATGTAAATTTCGTAATTACTAATAACCCATCAATAATGATATGATATTATTCATTTTTGACATGTCAATTTATTAACAGAATAGACAAAAATACAGAAGTAAAATAAAATACGTTGACATGAAACAAGAACAGTTGTAAATATATTTATGTACTTTGTGTGAAGGTTAATGTTTTTGTATTTATGCCGTATACGGTCAGACGGATATTAGGATTTAAGGACATTATATGAATATGTATGTTGGATAATAAAACGTTTAAAATATTTGCTTGATCGTATATTTTTGAATCGTTTATTATAAGTAAAATTGAATGTTGCCTCTACTTTCATCACTCTTTTCTCTCCCCTACATTAGGTTAACCCACACCCCCACCCCGATATAAATGTTAAATTGAATGCACTTGTTTATATATTTTGTATAGTTATTCTTAAGGAGCTTATATAAATTTAAGATGTCTCTCTCCGATAATTGAACGGTATTAATTACAAATTTAAAATAATATTCGAATATCGCTAAAATTGGAATATCATTGAGAAAAATGTCAATTCATAAAAATAAAAAAAATTAATACGTACGTTTTCAATAAAAAATAAATCTGATGATCTGATATTTTCTTTGTTTATTACAGATAGATATATTCATTTGCCAAACTGCACAGCAGTTTTACGGCATGTTGCCTTTGACATCGTTTGACGAAATATTTTTTCAACATCATTTTTAAATATTAAATTGAGTTGTGATGCGAGTCAGTGTTTATATTATTTATCATTTCTATATTTTACTGTTTGGTCAATTGGTAGTATTTTGCATGCTCATGCATGAAATGCTCAAACAAATTTAGGTAGTTAGTTGTAAAAACTCATTAAGGCCATGAGCAAGTAATTTATATGTTTATCCAAAAAAATCATTGCGTTCAATCGAAAATTTCCATTTTTCGTCATTGTAGAAATAATAAGTAATATATTTCAGGTCTAAATGTACTATTTATAGGGTATTTGACAATTTGTATGATTAAAAAATATTTTTATCTGTATGTTCTGAGAACACAATTACTAAATTTTGTCCACAGGGAGATAAATTATCTAATTATAGTTATAATTATATATACGTATAATAGAACTTTCAAAAATTTGATAATATGTGGATGTTCTTACGAAAGAATTGGTGAACGTTGCGTTATGTCGAGTGATCACTTAAGCCTGCTCATGTAGGTTGTAAGCCCTAAGCCATCGTGTAAGATACTTCCATACGCTTTTCTCATATATAAATAGCTTTGTCTCTATAAGACTTCTTAAATTTATCCTTAATAAGATGAATTATCAATTAAAATAAATTATGATGTGAAATGAAACGCGACCGGCATGCAAAGCTTTTTCATTCCTCTTAAATTATGTCAGTTTTTCTATCATGGGTGGAAATGAAACAAATTAATAAAGTAAAATAAAGATAATTTAACCAATATACCTACCAGATAAGAAGATAAAATAAACCAAAAAAAATAAAAGAAGATAAAATAAACCAAAAAAATAAATACAAAAGATAAAATTAAAACATATTGAAAAGCGAAATAAAAATAATTAGGACACTTTAAAATTATTAAATATACAAAATTCACGGGAAACAATAAATAAATAAAAAATAAGTCGATTAAACTGTAATTAACGCTATTGGTAAATTCTAAGTTTAAATACCTAATTATTTAATTCGGGTATGATCCTACAACGAAAAATGTCAATCAATTCCGAGAATTTGCTTCCAAGGCGATGCATGATTGTTAAAGGTGAATTTAACGCATAGTTATTCCTATGGGTCCCTACAAAGAACACTTCGTGATGTCTCGCTTGGCTTGGTATATTATACGAGACCATCTGAATCAGTTCAGGGCAGTCAACATACTTTTGATAATTTTAAATAGTAACACTATATTGCTGAAATTTCCTTTTTTATGATAATTTCTTCAAATGAAGTACATTCATAAAATTATCATGATTTAGGCTTTCTATTAGAATACGCATTTTAAAATTTATAAATCTCAAGAATTGTGTTGTACTCTTTTTATTTTCCATTATTGTTTAATATTAAGGTGAGCACAAAGTTGAGTTGTATTCCAACGTATTTTTTACATTGGATGTGTACAATGTAATAAGAGATAGGAGTTTTTTGATGTCCTTAACACAAATCCTAGGGATTCATTGCTTTGTTGCAAATTTTGTTAAAATGTTGAATGATGGACAGTTTTTCGTTGAAAAGCTTAAACCTCGAATAACTGAGACTCTAAATAAATCATTATTTTTTATTTTTTACTTATATTATAACTTATTTGTTTACGTTTTTCCACGTAAAGGTATAGTTCATTATTGAGCACCACGTACAAAGCAGATTTAGGTTATTTTGCAAAGTAATACAGTCGTTTATATTTGAGATTGCTTTATATATTTTAAGATCATCTGCAAACAGCATAGCATAGCATAAACAGCAAAGTCCATAAAAAATCTCAACAATTTTTTTTTTATGTTGTTTTAGAATTGAGTTTTTATTTTTATGTAATAACATGATATTTAATAATTTATTTATACAAAAATGATTTTTTTCTCATTTAATAATAGCAAAATATCTTTACATTATTTATGTAAATAAAAATAAAACCCTTTGTATAAAAATGGTATACTGCGCAATTCGCTATTCGGTCATAAATTGCTTTAAAGCATCAACATAAACTAGGACTGATGAAATATTTAACAAATTAGATGTTATTTATATTAGACAAATATATATTGATACTACTCTAAACTAAAAACACCGACACAAAAATACACATTTTAAAATAACCCAAACGACAAATACCACACGAACGAAGTATACGAAAATACACTTAACTAACACAAGAACCACACTACATATTGTGGGCAAAGGAGTTTTTAGTACTATGGGCCCAAACAATGGGCCCGAATATAATTCGATAATAAACTTTAAAAATATTTAAATAAAATCATGGATTAAAAATACGGTAAGACAAAATTGGAGCTCCTACTGAAACAAATTAATGACTAATAAAAATTACTGGTTTCTGTACCTCTCCTTGTGTCTTTTTTCTTTTTTTGTCCACACATATAAATGCTTTTATTAATAACAGTATTTTTTTTATAAATAATTTTATATTCTTTTATAAACTTTTACTTTCTTTATACAACTAATAACATTAAGAATAAATTATTTGAAACTAGATGCATATGAATTAATATCTAATTTTACAACTATTTTGTAAACCATGTCTATCTCAACACAGATTCTTCTAGTGAGACAACCCTTCTAAGTATAGTACAACCCAAATCGCAAAATAAATAAATAAAAACCACTATTTACAATACTATCTATTAATATATTTTTTCAATTAAATTTTAATATTGTTTTTATGTAAAGTGTATTCTTTCTATTCATTTAGTTATTTTATTATATATTGAGCCTGCACTTTAAAATGTGTAAATGATATATCTATTAGTGAACATTTAAATAAGTATCAATTTTCAAGTACTAGGCTTATGCGGGATAAATCGATCTATTTTTATTCAAGCTAGACTGTCTTAGATACAACTCTAGTAATAATATATTAATGTCACATTCATTCCTCCATTTTAAAATACCAATTGATTTCATTCTGATAATGTATCCTCTTTTTACATATCACACGACGAAGAGTCAGACAGAAACGAAGGTTTCTTTATGCAATCGCCATCTGTTGTCGTTATCATTATCATCTCTGTCAAAGAGATCTGCGCCTACGGAAGCCTCTCCTCGGAATCCATTCTTTCGGAAGATAAGCATTCGCGGTACAAGGTACTCTTAGGGTCGATCAACACTATCGGGCTGTTCTCGGTCCGCTCCCGGTCCGTTCTCGCTCAAGTTAAATCTCATGACATCCACACCAGCGGGCCAGTTTCCATTTATTATTTTTTATAAATTTGCTCTGGCCTGCATTTCAAGTCAAACGAATATAATATAATTATCAAACATAAATATTTTAATCAAGTCAAATAGTTAAAAAAAAATATTTCTAAATTGTCATTTTATTTTTCCATCGAAGAATCGGCTGATATAGTTATTAATAAAGTTACACAAATATATATAATAAAAAATATGATAATTTTTTATTATTCTATATTTACTGTGTACCTACCCATTATTGCAACGACGGCAGATCCACCGCTCACCCAGGACCGTTTTAAAAGCAAAACTCCTATATCGGCCCTACTCATTTGCCACCTGGTGGGTATTTTTTAATGCTAAGGCCAGCGTTGTGCCCCGGTTGATCCGAGGGTTTACTTCTTACCCATTATTGCACAAATTAACTTAACATATAATTGATGTTATGCACTCAATATTACATACAACACGAATGATAAAATTGGCCATCATACAATGGGTACAAGTCGGGACAAGTTCGATCCCGCTTCTGTATTCTTCGGTACTAGAGTACCTCCACTATAACTTGGCGTGCGAAAGAGGGCGCCCCTGTTGCGAAACAGAAGTTGCCAGGTTGTAAATTTATTACACAATACATAATGTACTGAATGTCCGGTGACCAGTGTCAGAGCCTTCAATATAAATTTGGTCGGGTAACAGCGCGCTCCGCGGCGGCAGCTCTATCTGTCAAACTGTCAGACAGTATTTTTGGTCCATTATTTGCTTTTTCAGCTTTGCAAAACTTTGATACTTCATTGGCAATTGTTCTTGCACCACCCCGGACTGCTTTGGTTGTTTTGGACATAATAATTCAGTGTGTACTGGTAATGAAGATGTCACAGCTCCCGAGCAAATACAAAATTGTACTGAATGACAGGGCGAGGGGTTACCGCCGGGTGCGGGCGGGGCGGTTTTAGTTCCAATCCTGCCGCACGCCAAGTTATGTTGGGCAGGCAATACACCGTACCGGAGTGCGGTCGGACCGGGCATGTAGGGCGTATGACTTCATTGCTCGACGTGTACTAATATTTTATTAGAGCGAGAGCGGACCGTGAGCGGGCTGACAGTGTGGATCAGGCCTTATTCTCCGTTTCCTTGTTCGGCTTCACGTACGCCGGCCGAATGGGCCCGCATACATTGTGATAAATGTGCAGGCGTTACGGTATCGCGGAAATTAAAACAGCCGTATCTGTCGATCCGACGAAAATTATCCGCTCAATTAACCGGCTCGCTCATAAATAATGCGCACAGACCGGCGTGAACGCGGACAGGAGTGAAATAAAAATAATCCCATTAATAAAATAACATGTTGGTCAGGTCGAGGGTGCGGCTTGCTTCCGTTGTAATTTGGCTTTCTTCAGCGACGCCCGCACCAAGTTTGAGGGGTAGTAAGATTATTATGTATACTAGCTGTAACAAAAATGGCGGTACTTTTACATGTCAGCTCCGAAAAAAATAGTATTTATTTATTTATATATGTATATAATATATAAAAAATACTATAAAGAAGAAGAAAAAAAAAAGAATTTTTTTTTATTATCAATAATTTACTGATGTTACACGAAGTTACGACGGACGGATAAGGAAATTATTATTATTATTACTGGCTGTAACCCGTCTAAAAATGACAGCAATTTTACATGTTGGTTCATAAGGAATAAGTATTTATTAATTTTTTCAAAAAAAAAAATTAAAAAAAAAAACGTAAGAAAAAATTCGAAAAAATTTTTTTTAACAAATAATTAATATCTATACCTATTAAACTCAACGTCTGTCTGTCTGTCTGTTCTCTATACAAATCCACATCATTTGTCCGGTTCGATTCAAATTTTGCATACGTATACTTTAGAACCCGGCGGGTAACATATGCGACATTTCACTCCTATTCTTTTAACCCTTCCCTTCCCCTGATGTACTTTCAATGTAAATCTTTACCTTTCGACTGATCGGACTCAAAATTTGGAAACATATTCTTTAGGACTCGGCGGGTAACATATGCGACAATTCCCCCTATTCTTTTACCCTATCCCCTCCCCCTGATACATTATTGATGCAAATCTATACCGTACGAATCTAACGTTTGTTTACCCTCACAAATTTATTTTAAACTAAACCTTTAACTGCCTTAGTGATTAGTGATGAATTTGGTTCACATGTACCGTGGTGGCGTCCAGCAGACGTGATATTGGAAGGGGGATTTCTGAAAGTACCTTGTCTCTGCTATTTCCTATTTGTCTACTTATTTCAAATTAAGTTTGTTATTAAAACAAATAAAAATATTGAATACAACTTTTATTCATAACGTAATTATGTAAGTTACATTGAGTGAGATCGAATTTTTCATTTTTTAGGAAGGTACAGCAACGTCCCTCAGACAAAAATACAGTAGTTAAAGGTTAATCCTTAACCCGTGCAACGCCGGGTATGAATAACTTGTTATTAATAAAATAGACTTCAAATTAAAATCAGGATATTTTTTTCCGGTACCAGGAATGGGACCCGAGCTCACCGGGTGGGAATCAGATACTCTTACCACTACATCACACCAGAAGAGGCCGCAGGTTGCGAAGATATCGTTTATTAATAAACTGTTCGCGTTGTTGCTAAGTTTTATAATATATGTTGTCTATTTTTCTAACATTTTTTCATGGCCGTTTTTAATTTGTTTTTTTTAGCCGTGAATTCGAATAAAATTACGGACGTCACACGTGGTTACGCGGATGGACGGACGGACGGACGGATGGACAGACAGACGTTATTATTATAATTGGAATAATTGTTACACACATGCGGGAAAATTTATTTAAAAATAAAATGAACAAATACTGTTAGTACCTACTGGTCACGTTCGTTGGTGAGTAAACATTGCACGAGAATTTATAGTTACACCTGGATGGAAAGAATCAAATGTGATTACACATCACGGCAATTGCTTTTGCGGTGCAACATTTATTTTTATTTTATTTAAAAAAATATCTAAGCATTCGAAGCGTCTTACTGGATTGCAGGTTGATTATTATAAATTAAAACAACATTAGATATGAGTACAATATTTATATACTAGAACGAAGAACTTATTTTAAATTTAAAAATTAATATGAAATTTGATCACAGCGAAAAAATGTCACCATTCTCATATATTTATAACTTATGTACCTATAGCTAGACCGCATTCAAAAGAATGTGCGCAAAAAATATGTCTGTTTTTATGATGCAAAAAATGAACACAAAATAAGTTTTTCTAGTAAGTAAGTAATATTTTTTAAACTAAAAATATGTATTTATTTGGACAAAGCTAGGGAATGGTCTTTGGAATGTGGTCGACCTATGCATATTGTATATTGCTGTCAAAGCATTTTTTTTTGAATAATTAAATCCTCAAGTAAACGAAACGTCTCATTATTTAATTTTTTAAATTTCGTTCTAAACCTTTAAAAAAGACTTTCGTAATAAAGCGCGACTTATTTACCAATACTTTTTAAGAGCACTTTGATTTTTTCATAATTATTTCAAAATTTTCAAATTCGGAATAATTATTATAAGAAAATTAAACGTATTGGAACTAGACTGTGTATTAGTTCATTATACAACTATAAAATAGTAGAACTATAATTTAATAGCAATTTGGTGGTCTGTAATATATTTTTTTTTAAATAAGGTTAATACTTAAATTATTGTCATTTCATTACAGAGGAGTACCTTTCGTCATCGGATATACTTAACAACTAATTAAAGCGATAGTAGTGACAAAACAAGATGACATGTGTATTTTACAGTGCCTATTTTGTTTGGTGAAAATGAAAAAAGACATTCTTGACATTCGTATACTTATTTAGATAATGGATTTAAAAATAAAATGAGCAAGTGCAGTATATAAACAGAAGACAGGAGGGAATAAGAATTTATTAAATATGTTTTTAAAATTTCGTTTGCTAAATATACATAAAAAAAAGAAGTTATTTTATTATTTTATTAAGTAAAGGTAAAAAAAAACATCCTAAGTATTATGTTATAGTTACATAATTGAAACCTTTTTTGACTTCAATATATTAAAATATTAAATATTATTTTAGACTGAAAACTAAAAAAAAATATGCCAATATTCCCGATTTTAGCTATTTCATCTAGACCCAACGTATTTATGACATAATACAAACGTATAATACGATATAGGTACTTTGATTAACTAGCCAAAAAATTCTTGTTTGAAAAAAATTGAAAAAAAATTGGATTCTGAATGAAATATTGAGTCACCATGCTAAAATGAGTACTTTATTACATAATTAATAGAAATTAACTTTGTTTTCACCACTTTTTTTATTGAAAATATTAACATGTTAAGTATACAATTGTATTCTGATGAAGGGACCGTGGGCTCTGAAACATGTTGATATTTTCAATACAAAAGTGGTGAAAACAAAGTTTATTTCTATTAATTATATTAATAATGTTACCATAAAATTATTTTGTTGTGTTTAAAAAATGAGAATTTTGTATTTGTTCAATAATTTTTACATCGCGTATTTTGTTTTGTTCATAAAAATGTTACTAAATGTTCATAAATAATAAATCAACCGTCGTAATTAATTTTAAAGCATGAAGAAGGAAAACGTGCTGTTTTGTTTGTGAGTTAAGTGAACCTTTGTCAAATTGCTCAAATTTTCAATTAAAACTCGATTCTGTTGACCTGATGGTTTCAAATATTTCATGAAAATATTTTTAGTTTTGTAATTGATTTATCAAACACGTCAGCTTTACACAAGAATAAAAATAGTATCTCTTTATATACAGGGTTATTTGGAAAACATTAATAAACTCGCAGGACTATATTCCTATCATAGTTATGACTTACTTTTTGTAAAACGTTGGAATTTAATTACAGTAATTTATATCGATAGCAAAAAATTCGTTTGTTTCAATGCAAGTTATTATTTTATTTGACTTGTATTAAAGGGAATGAATTTTTCATATTCTATATAAGTTACTGTAATGATATTCCAACTTTTTACCAAAAATATGTCAGAAATATTGAAAAAAAAATGCAAACTTTGACGTCGCATATCTCCATAACTATTGATATTAGGTCATGATAGCTTGAACATTTTCGACCCATAATCAAATCAAGTATATAGTCCTGTGAGGTTATTAATGTTTTCCAAATAACCTTGTATACACGAAATTGGATATAAGTATTATTTATTATCAGTTTTTTTATACTTATTTATTGTACGAGAGATGAACTATAATAAAAATAAATATAAAATAACATATTTGTTAGATTTTAGATCAAATATATTTTTTTGGTGGAGTGCAGTAAGTTTCACTTTTGACGCCTTTCATTCAGCCTTATCCTACACTTGAATAGTTAACAAGACGTCTGTGTTAAGATAGTGAATTATTTTTTTAAATCTAACAAATATCCTTTTTCAATTCAAAATAACTTTACTTTTTACTATTACATCGGTTAGAATTGATTTTGATTTTGATTTTTTATTTATTTTTGATAATTGATACAGAACAAAGATTGTTATTGTAAGTATATTGTGCAGGAGCAATTTCTGGTTAGTTCTTTTAAATAATCTGTTCGTACTGCACTATAATTTTTCTAAAATTAATTAAATTAAAAATATGCGTCTCGTAATATTCATATCGGAATTATTAACATGTTGTTTGAATTTTAATTATCAAATTCGTAATATTTATCATATCAACATTTAATTTCGCTGTTTTCCCGATATAAATATTATATTAACGTACGTATGCAATGATTATAGTTTTTGAACAAGGAATTAATGTTGTGGTGTTCATAGAAGTTAGTTGGTATAAAGTTGTTCACCGATGCCCTGGTTTTAAATGTTATTTATTACTAGCCGAGTTTATTTACGTGTGAAATAAAATTCAACAAGTCTCGACACCTATGTATAAAAATATTTTTTTATTTAAGGAATTCCAGCGAATATCCAAATGAATGTAATATAAATATTTTCATAATTACGTTCTCAGATAGTCCTGTCTGTTGGTAATTTTATCATGAGCCAGGTGTGAAATTGTATAATTAACGTGTGTGACATAACATCGCGTCAATGTGATTTAACTAGTCGATATTTTTTCAGGTGGTGATACGATTCGCACGCAAGTGTTGAATGGGGGGAGAGTTGATTTTTCGTGTCGGAAACCTACCGACGACATCCCCTTCCTGGTGGTTTGGTACAAGGGAGACGAGCCCATCTACAGGTAAGATCATCATGCCAATATTTAGAATGTGTTATTTGTTATATTAGTCTGATCCTACCGACAATGGAATATAATGAAATTTACCTAAGCAGGCTTAGAAGAAAGCAAAAATAATACCAATTATTGTATAAATATATTTTAATCGATGTTTCCGATAATCAGTATAATCATGGGAATAAACCCCTCCTTTTTTTGCTATTCGATTACATTACTTGTGACGTTTCACCTCTCTCTATTTCTATAATCTATATTTCTTTGGTAATACATTGCAATTATAACCTGGGGGTGTGAAGCGAGAATTTACATGTTTACTGTTCGTTTGAAGGTTTCCTACTACTTTTGGAAAAGTAGTGAACATATAAATATGTAGGGCATTATTGATGATTTATCAAGCTCGACGGATATGCTGTCCATGGTAGTCTGACGATGAACAATAAGGGCGACTGCTTAAGCTTATATCGTTGTAGGATTATAATAAATTATCTGATTTATATTAACTTGTCTGAAATATCAACATTAAAGGGCGTGGCCTTATTCTATTTTATTTTTATTTTTTACAAGCAGTCGTCCGATTATTTATCTGCACGTTATTTAGCGAATCTCACTAGGCGAAGCGCATTTCAAGTAATTAGTGGTTAATTTTATACATATAAAAATCAAAACAAAACCATCTCATTGGGTGAACTCATCATAAATATTATCAATTTAAATTAATTAAAACTTTGTTAAAACCACTTCGAGTAACTTTAAGTCTATCGGTTTCAACATCACTGTACCTCCGTCAAGAAAAATGCATACAAAGGTTAATTTTTAACGTAGCGTAGGGGGCGTAGCTAAAGTTATGGTACATAATTGTCAAGTAGACACCAAAATATATCAAACAATGGGTTTTTCGTAAAATTTAACTGGTTATTAAGGGGGAATACCTACGAAGCGCGAAAAAAGACAATTTTTGTGATTTTTTTAAAGAAAATCTATATGAATTATGGTGTTGGCATCACTTTTACATTAAAGAACATACTTTTAGGAATATGTTAATTTAAAAAAAAAAAAATATTCAACATTGACGAAAATTCTTGGGTTCTATCGACTGCCGAAAAAAAAGGTTCTCCGTGGTGACCAATTCCATTTCATCTGTAATCATCAGAATAAAAAAACCAAAAAGGTTATAAAAAATGATACTATAATTTAGTCTTTGACGTAGGAGTTTTCGAAAATATAGATTTTTGACAAAATGGCGGGCGTTTGAATTTAATAGTTTTTTAGGAAAATATTTTAAAAAAAATAGCCTTTTTAGGGAAAAATTCGGGTTTATAATGCATACAAAAAAAAACTAATTTACTAAAAAAAAATCCTACCACAAAAACTAGATAATTGTGTAAAAAATAACCACCAAAAATTTCAAGGTGATCGATTTAGTGGTTGCCGAGGTATTTTGATCACCGATTTTCAAAACATGATTTCGAGTAAAACGCGTTTGAAAATAGAGCAATGAAAAAATCGCAAAATTTTTTAACTTACATAAAATCATCTATTCCAGGTCCATAATATCCACCTTCCTAATAACCTAGTCCTTTACTTTGCTTAGAATTCCCATATCACTGAGCACTCTTCATAAACATTATATAAACATGTCTCACGTTTTTATTATGAAAGAGCCCGACTGCTATCTACCTGAATGTAGCGCGGCGCCGTGCAGTGCGGCGCGTAATCAACAAAGAGATCACTATTATTAGCTATTTGTTATTTTTTTAAATTTTTGCATGAAATTTTCATCAGACATTTTTAGGACCTCAAGCTTTAAAAAAAAACACAAAAATTTTAAAATCGATTTTTTCATAATATCGAAGTAGATATTCCCCCTTAAATATATTGGATTTAATATTCAGGCATTTCTTGATTTCTAATAATTCTATATTATTCAATCTAAGGCCTCTATTTTTTATATAAAATATCTCAATATCGTTTTCTTTTTTAAATGTGTGACATGTTTCCAAAATATGGTTCTCGAATTCTAAGATACTATAAATGGTTTGTATAACTTTTTTAATTAATTAAAAAAAACAAATTATCTCAAACCACTAAGTTATCGCTATAAAGATCCAAAATACTTAAGATATTTATTATAACGTCTGGAACTCATGCATCATTCTGAAACAAAAAATAATCAGAAGATATACCTACTTGGATAACTAGTATGGAATTTTCGCGAAATGAAATACAAACCTATCGTTTGGATAAATTGTGGAGGATCACATTTCAATACAACTCCTACTTTTTTTTAATCGTTTTTATTCCATACTAGCTGTAACCCATAAAAAAAAATGGTACTCTTACAAGTCAGTTCCCAACGAATAAGTGTTTTTTCATTCATAAAAAAAATTATAAAGTGAGTTACGGACGTTGCACGATGTTACGGGGACGGACGGACAGACAACGAAATTATTATAATTGGGACTAGCTGTAATCCGTCAAAAATGACTGTACTTTTAGGTGTCGGTTTTTAAGGAATAATTATTTATTTATATAAAAAGGAAAAAAAAATCTATAACGAAAAAGAAAAAATTCGTAAAAAATGAAAAAAATAGGTTTTTGAGGTAAAATGAGAAAAAAATTATTATAAAAAAGTTAGGACGTTACACGAAGTACAGGGATAGACGGACAGATAGCCAAATAATTATAGTTGGGATTGTAATCAAAGGTGAGTACCATTAACGAATGTAAAATTATTTTGGAAATATTTTGTTTTGTTTTGTGTTGTGCAGATATTAATGTTTCTCTAATCGCTTCCAATCCAGCTACGATGGACGGGATTTGGGCAAGATGGCCACGAGCTGGTCGCACCGGGAGCTCTTCGGGCACAGGGCGGACGTGGGGCCCTTCGCCACGGAGCTGTCCATCGACCCGGTGATGCCGGAGGACGCGGGGGAGTACCGGTGCCGAGTAGACTTTAGGAATGCCCCCACACGGAACTCCAAATTCCACCTCACCGTCGTGGGTAAGAGGCGAACCTAAACATTTTAAGCAAAAGCATTCCCTGGGACGGAAGCGGAAATTCCGAGCCGGATCAAACAATTCCATGCAATCAGTTTAAAGCAAGAACAGTTATGATATTACTGAGCCGCTTTTCGCACATGTCAGCAACAAGTCTTGTAATCAATTTTTGACCCACTTCCTGACCAAAAATCTTTTATTTAATTTATTTAAAGCTTTTAAATCTAGCAGAGATTCATATTCAGGATTATAACTTGTACAAAATTTATTATACGTTGCATTTATTTATTAAAGTTTTAAAATTTTCTCAGATTTTCACGGTCGTTCAGAATCTTCTATATATATGTATTAATTTTTCAAAGCAAGAAAACACTTTGTGGCTTGAAATAATAAGATATTTAAGAATAAATTAAATACTATGTTTTAAACCACTTTATCGCTATATATTTGTCAATTAGTTTCGGTTGGACTCAACCCGTCTTCAGGACAATTATAATATAGACTGTATTATAATTGTTCTGAAGAAGGTTGAGTCCAACCGAAACTAATTGACAAATATATAGCGATAAAGTGGTTTAAAACATAGTATTTAATTTATTCTTAAATGTCTTCTTCTATATATAGTTCTCTGTGATATTCCGCCGTGTGTATCTGGCTTCTTTGGACGACGTTTTGGTTCACATTGCATTGCCCATCAGCTCTGATAATGGACACTGTAATAGTATCAGATATACACGGTAGAACATCTCAGAAAACTAAACACTGAAGAACTTTTTGTATGCATACTAACAGTCAACCATATTACAGTGATAAAACTAGCTCTGTGATAATGATTCGGGTAGGAGATGGATGGGGACAAGGAAGGGTTGAGGGTTAAGGGTTAAGGTAGGTTTAGGGAAAGGTTAAATTGCTCAAGTCTATTTTTGAAGACAGTCATCGTCGGTGATGTGTGATTTAAGTTGATTCCACAGCCTAGCCGATCGCACTTCGAATAAGGAAATGAAGAATTCAGTATTATGAATGAGGATGAGTACTGAAGTGCTGTCAGCTGAATGGAACGGAAGGCCATGATTGGAGAGAAAGTTAAATTGAGCCATAAATAAAATAAAATACTTTGTTTATACCACAGATAATTTTTTCATATAAACATGTTGTAAATATATGAGATCAGCATTATTACTGATCTAATATATTTATACAAAATAATTCATTCTTATAACTTAGATTCCCCGGAGCTCTTATCGTCCATATATTTTCGCATATCGGCCAGAAATACCCGTTCACAAGTATTCTTTCATTGTAACAAAAGCAACACTTCTCACCAAAAATACTCCATGATCAACAGACTTTCCATCCTAGGAAACGAATATGCACAAATAGCATATATTCTCATCATTACCGATATCTCCTTAACGAACATTTTACCGTTTATTTATTTGATTAAACTTTGTAATATGTGCATATATGAATACTGTCTTTGTTCATACTGATATACACGTTGTAATTGTCTTTACTTAATTTGGGATATATATTTTTAGCAAAAATAAATTGTTTTTTTAACATTCTGTCAATTTAAATTCTATTAAATTATAAAGAGATGAACAAAACTCCTTTTTTATGAGAGGGGATTGGATCAGAACAGAAGAATGTCCCCCTTGCCTCTATTTAAGGCACATTTTACATAAGCATTATTCTTGCATATACAAATCCCCTAGAAAACAAAAAAACAACAATACAACAGTTATTATAAAATATACTGTTTTATAAAATTCATATGTATGTATGTACATGTATGAATTTGTAAATGATCATGCATGCTAATATATATTTACATATCGAATGTATACTGTTATCTAGATATGTATAAGATTTTTATTTTATTATAATAGGTGTAAACACTGTAAATCGTAGAAATACAAAAAAAAAATGTGTACCATTGACACGTAATGTATATAGTACATAACTTGTCAATGGTACACTACTTGTCCTGAAGAAGGGAGCTTAGCTCCTGAAATATTATAATAATAAATAACATGATAACATTAGCTGTGGTGTATACAAAGTCTTTACGTTTTATTACTTCCTTTCATTTAAGTCGTGGCGTCTGCTTGCTTGTTTTCTTGACGAAGAAACTGTGGATCGATTTTTAACACTTTTCCCGTGATTCAATCGAGCTGAAACTTTGCAAGCAGACTCGTGGCGAATTTTCTAATTATCCAAAATTATACTATAATCAGGTTTAGTGTCTACCAGATGCGTCAAAATATTTTCATACAACTGAGTAAGTTGTATGAAAAAACCATTAAAAATTTCTAAAAATCCAAAATTATACTATAATTATTATTATTTTTTAACGATAATTTGATAGATCTTCTTGATCGTCGCCAGGAGTCTGCTTGCAAAGTTTCAGGTCAATTGAATAACGGAAAAAGGGTTAAAAATCGATCTAAAGCTTTTTCGACCGCAAGCAAGCAAGCAGACGTCACGAGTTAATATAAAGGGAGTAAAAAAGTAATCCATAAAAACAAGTTTTTATTATACTCCCTTTCTTTGTAAAATATAACAACAATTAAAGACGAATTAAAACATAAAACATAACACTAAACTTACAGTCATTTAATATATTTCTAAAATGTCAGATGTTTTGAGCTTCGATAAGACACTTCATGCTTTGAAGATGAAATTCTAAAAACATTTGTCAGTCAATTTAGATTTTCGGAATTCGTAGTGAAGTACCTATTATGTATACCGACGGAGTAATTCAAATTTAGAAAATATTCCGCCATGTTATCAGGCCGCCGTCGCTAGTAATCAAACTTTTGTAATGATTTCAATTTGAAAAATACTAAATTACAATATAATTATTATTATTCTTTAACGAAAATATGAAAGATCTTCTTGATCACCGCCATGAGTCTGCTTGCAAAGTTTCAGCTCGATTGGATCACGGGAAAAGGGTCAAAAATCGATCCAAAGATTTTTCGACGGCAAGCCGGTAAGTCGGCAAGCAAGCAAGCAGACGCCACAAGTTAATAAAAAGAGAGTAAAAATAGAAAATAACACTACCTACATATTTACAACAATAATTACACACTTTTGTAAATCATAACTTAAAATGATTTTTAATAGAAACAGTACTAAGAGCGATCATATGGAATGAGTTTGTCAATAAAGTGAAGTGGGTCGTACTTTAATAATGGTGAGATATCATGGCACCCATAACATGGAGTTTCATAAAATATCTTATTTTTAATGTGTCATAGGAGAAAAGCGCAAACATTGTTATCGCTCTTAGTCTTACGGCTACTTAATGTATTTTTTCCATTATTAATCATTTTTTATAAAAGAAAGTTTTTATTTTTAAGTATATCTAATATCTTTTCCTTAGCCATTTTCCATCCCGAAACAACAGTTTTATTAAATGGAATTAGTAAATTTATAAGTTATTTAACAACATTTTATTATATTTAAGATTACATGCAGTTTTATTTCTTATCTATTAAAACTTCAAATAAATATATAAATTATATCGTTATACGTCTCTCCACAAAAAGACTAGCTGTTTTGCTTGGAAGTGTTAAAATGTTTAATTCATAGTATTGTTGAAATTCCATTTCCCATTCAATAACATTTTTTTATTTTTTCAATGGCCCCTAAAAAAATTATACGCTTTATATTGGATATTGGATATATTTAATAGTAAACCTCATAATTATTTGAGTCATCTGGTAGCGTCAGTGATGGAGGATATTACATTACGTAGAGAATTATAATTTTTTATACCTCATTTAACGCACATCATCATTATTTGTGTCATCTGATAGCATTAGTGATGGACATTGTTACGTATAGAATTATATTATATTAATTAAAATCAATGAAATTTATGCGGCACAGTAATAGATGTACTCATTAGCTTTTATTTTCATTAAACTGAAATACATATTTATAAATCAAATATCTTTTAAAAAATCTAATTCAGAGTATTTTATTAAAAAAGCATAAAGTCAATGTTTGCATTTTATTTAATAACAATTTTGAAATTGTACTAATTTTAAAAACTCAGGTATTGGATTTTAGTTACGGTTACGGATGGACATTCGAAATAATTATTATTGGCGATTAGTTGGTATTCTAGTAATATTTGCGATCTTCTAGTTGCTCCCGGTAAACCTAACGTGTACGATGACCAAGGCAAGGAAATAAAAGTACACACTGCAGGACCATTTCTGGAAGGATCAGATGTCCGGCTAACGTGTATGGTCGAAGGAGGTAATGCATTGATTACTCAGTATACCTACTCTGACCAGTCTTCATATTAGGTGCATGACGTACAAGCCATTGTTTGCTATTGAAACTGATATTGAATTTGTTATTGAAAACGTTTCACTCACCAGGCAATCCGATACCAATCATCCAATGGTGGCACGATGATGAGCAGGTGGAGTCAGCCGATGTTTCATCTGTTTTTCCCAAGACTAAATCCAACCAGATTTTGATTCGTGATATTCAGAGGAAGGACTTGGGAACCACTTACGTCTGCAAAGTATTTACTTCGAAACTACTTCCAACATTGATCACGACGGTGACACTCGACATGTACTGTTAGTATCTTAATTATTTATTATATTATTATATTCTTAATCATGGGTAGACCTCTATCCATTTAAAAAATACAATCGAATTAATATGTGTAAGGCCGTGCGTACGACGCACATTGTTTCATTGTGTTTTTGTTTACGGGTATAAACACCAACACAACGAAATAATGTTCCTCGTACAATTGGTTTACTCATACTAATTTGTTCATATTTATTAAATGGAAAGAGATATACGCATCAGACACGATATATTTATTTGTTATTTCCCACTCTCAACAGACACTTTTTAGCTACTTAAGGGATAACACTATTCTAGGAACCAGAAATTTTGAAAGAAATTGGGTGATTTTTTACCAGAAGATAAATCATTTATTCTTTTAATTGACACTTATTAAAGTACATATTGAACTTTTATTCTTTGGCAATTGTTTTAAACAAAAAATGGTAGATTTATCTACATTCCCGTGGGTCGCCTCCGCCGTGACTGAGATGCATCTTTTTCCCGCGCACGTTTATCTGATAAAAAGAAAGCCATTACAAAAATTTATAACTACATTAATAAATTCCTTTAAAATTTCAAATGATGAATCATCGCTTTGTAAAAAAATCGCCAATTTCTACATAAATTTCATCTGTAATTTTATTATTTGAATACTGTAATTAAATAATATAAAAGAAACTATAAGTTATACTTTTTGTGTAATATTTTGCATAATCGATCATGCATCATTTACACTTTATACTAAGAAGTTGTATACACAAAAATAATTTCACGATAATGATCTACACTGAATTGTACAATGTGCACTTCGATCAGGGAAGAAGGGTGTTTTTAAAAATAATTTGTGTGCCTTGTTTTATTTTAGTACGTCCAACCGCTCTCAACATCATTCGCGACCCGATGCCATTTTCTAATGGACGTCGGCACGAGATCAACTGCGTGGCCGAGGGCTCTGTTCCCCCTCCGAGTATCGGCTGGTGGCTGGGCGACGTTCATCTCACCGACTTTATCCAGAAGGTACACAATAAAATATATTCTCATTATCTATACTTATTCTTGTATGTGTTCACTGTTTTTGCGATATTCATATAAAATTTAAATTGTATTGTATGTGCGGGTTTAACGATGTGCCTATTTCAATTGCCTTTAAAATTCACCGTTTAATGCGAATTTCATGGCTTAGTAAACAGTGCAATTTTATCCTAGAGTATTATAACGACTTGATTTGAATATTTTATTTCATTTATACAGCGATGGTGCGTTTTAAATATATGTATTTGATCGTGACAATGTATCAATATATAATGTTTATGTATGTCAATATAATCGCATCAAGAGTTGCGTGTTGCATATTTTAATTAGCACGAAAAAATAAACCTTTACATTATGTACCCGAATAAAAATATATTTATACAAATCTGAATCACAGTGCATTTTTGCTAGGTCAGTCACCGCAAAGTATATTTTTGTTATTTTTCCATAGGACACTGAGGATGGAAATTCATCTACGTCCACATTGTACTACACGCCTACTATTTCAGACAACGGAAAAGTACTAACTTGCCGCGCGAATAATATTTATATCGAAGACGAACACATGGAAACTGCTATTCAATTAGATGTTTATTGTAAGCAAATTCAAATGAAATTAAATAATGATGTTAATATAAAAATACTATTTTTAATATAACGTGATAATGATGTTTTTTTACAGACGCTCCGATAATACATCTCGAGCTGGGGATGAATATGAACCCGGACGATATTGAAGAAGGGGATGATGTTTATTTTGAATGCAAAATTGATTCAAACCCTACGACATACAAAATAATATGGAAGCACAACGTAAGTTGAACCACAATTTAGAAAATCAACAGTCAGTTTTTTTTTCATTTTTGTAATGTTTCTTAATCGCTTTTCTTAGAACCAGCTTCTTCAGCACAGCGTGCGATATGGTATCATCATCAGCAACTCTCACCTGGCTCTGCAAAATGTTGCGAAAAATCAAGCCGGCAACTATACTTGCATAGCTTCCAATGTGGAGGGTGATGGACTATCCAATGCAGTGGATCTCAAAGTCATGTGTAAGTAACAATCGCTCAAATAGTATAAAGTGATAGTAATATTATAAATACTTCAAATTTAATGATGAATACTAGATATTTACGTTTCTCTTTATTTTTCACTAGATAAACCCATTTGTAAGGACGACCAGAAGAAACTCTACGGCTTGGCTAAAGGGGAGAAGGCTTCTATAAGCTGTTCCGTAGATTCGGTTCCAGCTCCTACTAATTTCCGCTGGGCATTTAATAACACCGCGGAAACTAGAGATTTGATTGAGGTTGTACGTCTTTTCATATTAAACAGAGTATTGTATATACAGTAATTATTTTACTTGCCTGCATTACGTTTGTACTGAATTTCTTTTATTAATCTACGTAATAATTACATTTATTAATAATGAACGGCGATTAATTATGATTACAGTGTATGAAAGTTGATGTAATTAAGTATTATTAATAATGCAATTTAAATTTTTTATATTTATATATTTTATCATTTATTATTTTTCATATTAATTATTAACTAACCGTAAAAAGTTACTAAGTGTATTATATATTATCATATTCAAATGTTCACCAAATACTCAAACTTGTACTCTCATGTCACTAAATGACCATCTATTAGGGTCATCAATGACCTGTTGACGGTATGTATGTTTAAAAATAAAAATAAAAATAAAATATAAAAATTTGTGTGATTTAAACCATTTATAAAAAAATTAAAAATAATAATAATATCATATCCTTTCAGATACCTCTATCGCCTGTATTTTATAATCATATGATACATAAATATGAATAACATAAAATTTATCGATTTCTTGGATTTAAATTTGCCAAAGGTTACGGAATATTAAACAAATCTTCCCTTCACTGTTATTAGACATTTACTTATTTCAATAAATCAATTACATCTAAGTAGTCTTATCTGGTTGACTGGCTGTAATCTTGATCACAATATACAGGTGAATAACAATCCATCTAAGGTACCTATTCATCTACGGGAGGTTGAAAATTAATTAAATTTTACCATTTCCAGAGTTGCGTAGTACCAAAGTTTACACACAATAATACATTTCGTGTATTTTCTGTGTATAACTATAAATAATATGTACGTATGTAATTTTTTTTATCTAACAGTATGCATTATAAATTGCTTTAAATAATAAAATTTATGTATTTCTTAGTAAAACTATCATACATGAAAATATTTAAGAACTATGTCTTATTTTATCGGTTTTTGGTTGTCTTTTTTTTGGTCGAATTACTAGCGATTATTTTACTGTTTCTTAACAATTTTATTAATTTAATTTAATTTAATTTAAAAACCAATTAATGTTTTGTTAAACTGTCGATTAAAATACGCTATGTATTTAACCACTGTCGTTTTAAATTTTAACACAATTTGGATAGAACAAAAATTTTATAAGGCTGACGGAAATATGTAGCACTTTAGCCTCTCATAACAATAATATTATGCTCTTAGCTCTTTATTTTCATCAAAATTATTTTTCTCTATACTAATCAAATTTCGTATTATGTATTAATATTATTTTAATTATTTTTCATTAAAATTATATATTAATAATTTTAATTAAGAAAGATATTAGCTATTTGATCTAAAATCGTAATTTTGGTTAAAAATATTTTCATTCATTTGTTTGCAAAAGAAAAAGTCTCAACGTTGTATTCATTAAAGGCTTTAAATAAAATAATATTAATCAGAAAATCTTCATAATTTTTTTAAATGCTCTAGCTCTTACACCTGTATAAAATATACACAGGATGTAACGGAGATAGTCCATTAGATAGATTTACAGGGTGTTTCCTGCCTTGATTATGAGTCGAAAATGTTCAAGCAACCTTGACCATCAAACGTGATCATTAGTTATAATGCAATATCAGTGTTTGGATTTTATCAATATTTCTGACTTGCTTTTTACAAAACGTTGAAGTACTATTACAGTAACTTATATCTATTACGAAAAATTCATTCGTTTCGATAAAAGTTGAATAAAATAATAAGAACCCTGAAATAATTCGAAGTGGAAAATTTTCCACTTGGAATTGGAAGATTATTACCAATACGTTTGACTTGTATTAAAGAGAAAAATTTTTCATATTATATATAAGTTACTGTAAGGATAGCTCAATGTTTTGCAAAAAAATAAGACAGAAATATTGAAAAAAAAGCAAATTTGATATCGCGTATCTCCTTACATTGGTCATGGTTGCTTGAACATTTTTGACTCATAATCAAGTCAGGGATTCACCTGTAAAGTATTGTGGACTTGCTCTGTTACACCCCGTATAATATTAAAGTAAACACGAATATGGAATTTCTTAAATAAGTGAAACAAACATTTCTCTAACGAAATATGTATCTAGAAGAGTTTAGAAAACTTTGTGTATTTTGGATAATGAAATATTATTTTATTCTCGTATTTTTAAACATGAACTTATTATTGAAAAATATATTTCTGTGAAATGTAAATATTTATTTTCATATTTCAAAAGATTGATTCAGAAATGGATTTCATGAAATATGTTACTTTTATTTCGTGAATTACGTGGCAGCTTTCGACTCAGTGGTACAGGCGTACAACATGCACGGGTATATATTAGATATGTAAATTTGATTGAAAAGATTTACAAGAATGCGTAGACTATTATTAAGCTATACGATAACACTAATGGATTTCCTATCAACAAAGAAGATTGACACGAGGATATAATATGTTCGAAGATCTTCGTGTTAACCGAAGAAAATGTTATTTAAAATCTTCAATTTCAGATAAACCTACTTGTAAATTGGAAAACTCAATTGTCTTACTTTGCGCTGATGATATTGCTGATGTATTTTCTTAAATTTCTCGTATAAATTGTACAAAAAAAGTGCAGCCATTACCCCAATTCCAATCCCAGTATAGATAGTAATATTGGAGTTTTATATTTTTAAATTTCTCGTATAAATTTGGCTTTCAAATAAGCCTTCACAAAACAAAAGTGCAGCCATTACCCTAATTCATTGTCAGAAGAACAGTATAGTAATATTGGAGTTTTTGAAACTGGATCAAACCAGCAAACTCAGGGAAGAAGTTTGGTGTGGACAGCATTTTGAAGGCTTAAGCCCGTATTTGGGAACAAAAGGTCATCTACGTGAAAAATCGCGCAATTAGAAATATTCACCAAGTATTGGAGTTATGAATGGTACCCACCGCTTACTTAGGACCGTTTTTTGAGCTAAAACTCCAATATCGGCCCATCTCATTCGTCTCCAGTTTGTCACTTTTTTGACACTGCAAGACCGTGCTGCCCCTTATTGGTCGTATAAACCGGTACGAGACGGCATGGCCGCAAAAACAAAACCATTCTCTAACCGTCATCACAAGACATGCCTTTTTTAAAGATAAAAATAAATACATAAATACAGAATCGATATATGATACATTAATTTGAACTTGAAATTTGGATTTAATTTGAGAAGAGGACATAAATAAAAGAAAACATAAAAATTTGAAATAAATTAAAACAACGTAGCATAAAATAAATAACAATAAAAGGAAATGCGGAAACAGGAATAACATTTATATAATAATATAATAAATTCACACCGCATTCATATCCTACTTAGGCCCGGCCGCTTCAAGTTGGGTCAAAATAAATGTTCATTTAAAGCATATTCTAGACCAATCAAACGATCCAATTCCGTAAAAATCTATGCTTTAAACTAACTTTTATTTTAATACAACTTTAAACAACTGGGACTTAAACAAATACGCTTTTCCTGCAGTATCTTTAGAATGAGCCCACGCTGGTTACTTATCAAAATAAAATTAAAAAATAACCTTTCTGTTTGTGAAAGACGAATTTTGGTTAAGTACAATAAGCGATGTTAATCTTTCCGTAAATAAATCGTGTTTCCAATTTGTAGATATCATTTTATTTATTAACGGATAGCGTTGCCTTTCTCTTTAAATTTCGTTGTATTTTAATATTCAAATGTGCCCCACCTTCTCAATGTACGAGTATTTCCGGTTACATGACGGGAAATTTTATCGCATTCTTCTATCGACATAATACTTCCTCGAAGCTATCAGTAATTTGAGACCCCTGAATATTTAGAAAATTTTATTTACGATAGGTTTTCGATTTAAATAGATTCTTTTTCACTTCTCAGTAACGGATGTTGAAAAATTTACAAAATATGTACCAAATTATATAAAAACCTAAAAGAACTTTAGAATATTTTGTCTATAAGTGAAGATCCGATGAATTCTTTCAACTTTATTTATTTAAACATAATGAACTATAAAACTTCAGACCCCATCATATATGTAGTAGGTAAATGATATGCTGAATAAATAAATATGTAGTAGGTTATTAGGTTTCAATAGGAAAAAGATTTTTATAATGGTCCCTAGAGCATATTTCTAAGTACATTAGGATTGGATTTCAAAGATAACGAAATATGATATCAAAAATTAATAAATAAACATATCATAGAAAAATGTTAGGTACCTACGTATATAATCTCAATATTTTCTCACTTTAGCGCAAAAATAAACATCCAAATCTCCGGAACAAAGATTCATCCATGCTTACCGCATCCTAAGAAGTATTGAGATGTGGAAAATCTCGAAAAAAATCGCGCTTAGCGCGAATCTGATTTTCGCGAATGTCGATCAGCGCACTCAAGTAAAATAGTACTCTTTCCCGTTTAAACCATGGTTTAAATTGGAAAGAGGTTGCCTCTATTTTTACCTGCAAAGTAACAGTAGTGGAGTGCTATTTATCTCTTCTAACACTCACTAGCAGTTGCCATCAAGGAATTGTCGTAATCGTTCAAGAATAGAAAGGCATTATTACGAAATTAACTATAAAAAACTCGAGCGAGCATTCGATCGCATCGGGCGCGCAAAACAAGTTTTATTTGTGACACCCTGAATGTGGAGAACCGCTCAAATTTGGAAAGCAATGGCTAGCTATCGAAAATTATATGGTAAAATAAAAAAAGTCAAGCTCTGTTCAATCTTGTTTTTTGCAAAAAGTAGATATTTATTATATGTGGGTTATCAAATCAATTTCCAAAAAAAGAAATTAATGGAGTCATCGAGAATTACTTATTTATAATGTACTGAATTTGAAATTTTACAGGAAAGTCTATAAGTTTATAAGAAACTTGACTTTGAAGGGATAGATACCCACATAAAATCTAGAATTCAGTACATTTTAAATTAGTAATCCTCGGTGATTGAATTCAAAACATTTTTCTTTTTTTAGATATTGCTTAACGCAAACAACGCGTTTAACAAAAAATCAAAGATTTTCGAATTCAATAATATAAACCCAAAGCTCCTCAAGCAATTGTTAAACACTTATATGGGGAGTATTTTGCTGTATGGATCTGAGAAATGGTGCATTTGCGACAGAGAAAAAAACGATTAGAAGCCTTCAAGATGTGGACCTACAGACGTACCCTAGGAATTTCCTGGAGAGGCCACATACGAAAGAAGAGGTTCTCAGCAGGATCAATGAAACCAGGCACATGATGAATAATACCATCTCGAAAACACGTGCAAAATGGATGGGGAATATTTTACGCCATGAAAATCTGCTCAATACTATACTGGAGGGAATGGTAAAGAAAAAGATTGCCAGAGCTCGCTGTGAATATCTTGAGCAAGTGTGCCAATATATGAATATCTTGAGCAAGTGTGCCAATATATGAATTGTGCCTCCTACACAGAGTTGAAGAGTATCGCCGGAGACCGAGCAGAATGGAGAAGGAGAAGTGCTTTGCTGCAAACCAATCCCATGGATTGAAACCCGAGGAGGAAGGAAGATAATGCTGCCTTTGCTGTCACACCCCACATATACGTTCATTCACTTAAAAATTCCCTGTTTTATTTTATTATTTATAGTCTCATTTTTTGTTAATGTAATTTTAGATCTTTTCTTTTATAAATTGAATTGATGTTCTTTTGTATATTGTTTTCAATTTACACAATTGTGCTAAACGCGAAGTACCAAAATGTTGGAATAATCACGTAAAGCGGGGTTTTTCTATAAACTTAAAGTACGTGTGTGTAAAATAAGCGTAACTAAGGGTCTTTCTGTGTGATCAAGGTCCAACAAGATCTCGTGATAAAAAGTCTCCTTATACCAATGCAAGTCAATTACTTTAATTAACTAAATGTTGAATATATATAAATTCGATTTTGCTTGTATTTTTATTCTTTAATTTTAGATTTTTCTCATTTAGCCTTATAATTAAAAAATCTAAATTTATCTTTGAATTCTAATCACTTTTGTTCCTTTGAAAATAATTGGTTCCAATTTAACAAAACTCTTTTTTAATTTAGCAAGCGCCCCCGCTTTAGTCCTTGAAATGGTAAAATTTTCTTCTCCATGATTAAGAGTTTGAACAAATCGAGGCCACGCCCAATCGAATACTTTGGATTACAGCTCTAAGGTTTGTGGTTTGAATCTCGCCACAAAAAAGAAATCCCTCAATCGATGCACAAATATTAGAACAATAATTATTTTTGGCGTTCTCAAATGTAATATGCGCAAAGTATTTTGACAGATGTAGTAAAACCATAATATCTCAGCCTTCCGAAAAAGCATCATGGATACTTTTTAATTTAACAAAATTGTTCATGTTTTTAAAATTTATTTCAACTTAAATTAATATTATTTAAGCTTTGTGCCAGTGCATTAATTTTAAAACATTATTATTAAAATCTTTGGAAATTTAAATAAAAAAAATTGCAAGTTTTTTTTTAAAAAAGTCAAATAATATTAAATGATTTTTATTAAAGCAAATGAATTTTTAATATTCCATATATGTTACTATAATGATAGTCCAAGGAAAAAACACAAATATTTTAGTCGCTTATCTCCGAAGCTGTCGACATTTTACCCAAAGTATAAAAAATATTTTCCATTCAAAAACGATGAAAAAGTTTTTGCTACTAGCTACGAACTACTATAAATATTACATTTTTGCTCTTGCTTCGGAATGATTCACGATTTTGGCTCATGCTTTGACAGGGTTCACAATAAAAGATATTGTTATTAAATAAAATTATTAATAAGAATTAATAATGTTATTTACTAACAAAATCGGAAATGTAAAAGATCTTTTCAGAACTATTTGACGCGGATTTCTTTTCGGATCCAGAAAATAATTCGTTGTCTTTTATCTGTGAAAGCCTTGTATAACTTTTTGGGTATTTTTGTACACATTTATAACTTAACTGTAGTCGCTGACATTCATTGTTCAGATATCCAGACCTTCGTAAGAATGACGTGTTTGGATTGGGATGAATCAATAAATTATACCCAATATTGTTTTTATTTTTAGCCCCTATTTGAGGAACAAGATGGTCAGTTCACTTCGGTTTTGACCTATACCCCTTCATCGGAAGTTGACTACGGAACCATACTCTGTTGGGCTACTAATATTCCCGGTCGACAGAGAGAGCCGTGTGTCTATCATATTATTCCTGGCGGAAAACCAGACCCCCCGATCA
This sequence comes from Agrypnia vestita, assembly GCA_016648135.1. Taxonomy (NCBI): domain Eukaryota; kingdom Metazoa; phylum Arthropoda; class Insecta; order Trichoptera; family Phryganeidae; genus Agrypnia; species Agrypnia vestita. Next base: position 359,478 of record JADDOH010000924.1, on the reverse strand, counting down.
ACTGTACCCTACTGAACCAGACGACTGAATCTCTGGATGTTGAATGTCTCGGAGGTAACAAATTCGACATACCTATATAATTTTTAAAATTGCTTACATAACAAACAAACGCAATGCGTATATTTATTGTCTACTATTTTGTTTTCCAAAACCGTTTGTTTCAGCCATATTTTAGCTAATTTAAAATTATCGCTCTAAAGTGCTCTAATTCGAATGTTTAAAAACGTATTTTAAACAACTTTGGCCAGCGCCATACTACGCAGATCTTACGCCGCGGCTCGTCCGTCGCAGAACGCCAGTACATTTTTTCCACATAACATGCGCTTGTCAAACACACTATTTGGATGATTGGTCGACCAATTTGCTTTGCCGATTTGACGCGGCGGAAGTTCCGCGCAGTGTGGTTCCGGCCTTTATGGCACATAAAATATATTTAAAATGTCGAAAAAATTGTCTTAAATTTCTTATCTTTTTTCTTTCGCTTTTTGAAACGTAATAAAAACTAAAAAAAGATTATTTTTTAAATACTACATGCACCTATAGCACCATATCTCAAAAATCTCTAACCTCCCGAATACGCTCTGACTGTTGGTCAATGTTAGGCTACCATACAACAGCACGCATTAGACAAGAGTCCACCAATTTCTTTCTAACCTTTATCAATGTTAGAAGATTCAAAGATCTTGGAATTTTTTTGAAGGCGACTCTTGCTTTTTTATTGGATTCTGCTTATAATGCTGCCTTTGAGTGGTCATCTTGGGAAAATCTGCTACCCAAATATGGCGAGGATTCATTGGTCAGAACGTTTTCGAAACGACGAGGTGTTGAGCAGGGTGGGCGAAAAGAGGTGGTTCTGAACAGAATCGCCCAACAACGAGCGAATTGGATAGTCCATAACATATGGCACCCAAGCTTGCTTTTTACCATCGTCGGGGGAAATATTGAAAGCAATAGGCTCGTAGAGGCTACTCGAGATCAAGCTACATAGACAAGTTTATCGGAGACGTGCGGTGTAAAACTTACCAAGAAATAAATAGGCTAGCAGGTGACAGAGAGGAGTGGAGAGATCAAGCGCTTGGTGCAGAAATTCTTGGACTGTGACCCAAAAAAATGCTACATTAACAAAAATTATATATAATCAAATGCATTTCTGTTTTAAAAAGAAAAGTAAATTTCTCAATTTTTCGTTTACAGAAAGACAGAAAATGTGCGTTATTTTGTATATTTCCTATTTTTTGACGCGGCTGAACTTTTTGAACATATTAAATATTTATATAAATGTCGGTTGCGCCTAAAATTATGTTTTGTTGTCTATGATAATAAACAAAGTATCTTTTTCTACCCTAACCCCAAACCCTTGGAACAAAGGTTCACCTTTTCAACATATTCAACCCATAATAAATAAGAGACACGGGTTAATAAATCCCTTCTCTTTCACTACCCTTCTGAAATATCTGCCTGGCAGATGAATTAAGCCTTTCTAAATCAACTTTGTGTGTGCGAAACTAATAAGCATAAACAATAAAAATGTAATTTAATATACCAAATTAATATTTGTTTATTTTTTGGATGATTATAATACAAACGGAATTAAATTATCTAATATAAATAAAATATATTAGAGATTTAAAGATATGAAAGAAGAGATAATTAAAAATATGAAATAATACATGATAAACCATAAGAAAAAGATTTTTATTAATTCAAAATATTTGAGTATGCTCAAATTTTTCAAGGACACTCATACGTCATTAATCAAGATACATATTAATCAAGATATATTAAAGAAGTCTCAAAGATGAATGGTAAGAGTTGAGTGCCCAGACCTATCATATAAATATGGCTGGCTTAAATGATCACGTTACACAATATAACGTTTAAAAATTCTGTTATTGACCACCACACTTTTAAAATTTTTGGACATTGTATGTCATTATGTAACTTCTTTCACCTTTCACTATGCTGATGCCATCTACGGTTGAAATTTGTCTCACATATGAACCAGTTTTTAGATGTCGCTGCTGGTCTGGGGGATGAGGTAGATGTGACCGCTGGTATATTTATGGGTAGAATATGAAGCAGTATTATTTTAAATGTGTATGTGGCATTCACCCGAATAATCAACATATACACTAGAGTACGCCTGAAAATTATTAAAAATTTCATTTTCTTTTAAGATCAGTTTTTATCACTTAAGCCAGCCAAGCTATTTATCGTAAGCCCTCTATTCACTCAAAAGACTTCCATACATATTAAAAGCTTCATTTCCATGAGACATCTATAATATATCTTGATTAACTTTTTGATTGTAAGTATTTATGACACGTCGTAATGGACGTGATTTATATGGCTTATTTTATGATATGTCTAAACTTAACTTGTTTAATAACTCAACTTATTTTAATGCTAATATTTTCTGGAAGCTTTTACAGAAGAATTTTCGATTAATGACTCCTGGATTTTGGGTACATTGTATAACATTAAGTCGGGCTTGGATTTTTTATCGAAAAATAATGTTTCCTTATACCGCATTGGCTAATAATGGGGAATAAGAATCCCTAAACCAAGTTGGCAAAATTGTTATCAATAACGATATCATGAGCATCGGTTTACAATGTAGCGTTTTAAACGTGTTTCATTAAAAAAAAATCTATTTTTTACTAGTTGGATTATATTAGGTCCTTACATATGAAATTGGCGTTTTGCCGTACTGGCAAATTTGATCTCAAATATCTTCTCTTTGGTTAGGAATTCCAAATCCAAATTTATACAGCTATTTACTCATGTATTTGTGTTTTGAAAATAATAATTCATTTGTTTTTTCCTCAATTGTTTTTTTCTTTGCGTCACTCAGTTTACAAAATGAAAAACTTGAAATATCGCGTTATTTACGAGTACGAGTTCCACCGTGGCACCAGTGCTGCAGAAACGGCTCGAAGGATTAATGATGTGTATGGCGACGGTGCCGCAAAAGAAAACACAGTGCGTTTTTGGTTCCAACGTTTTCGTTCTGGAAATTTCGACCTGCAGAACAAGCCCCGTGGACGGCCGTAGACCAAAGTTGATAATGAAGAATTGAAGGCTATTGTGGAAGCGGATCCATCGCAAACCACATCCGAGTTAGCTGCAGGCTGCGGTGTTAGTGATAAAACTGTTTTAATCCACTTGAAGCAAATTGGTAAGGTGAAAAAGCTTGAAAGGTGGGTACCTCACGAATTGAGTGAAGCAAATCAACAAACGCGCGTTGAGTGCTGCGTTGCATTACTCAACCGGCACAATTATGAAGGGATTTTAAATCGAATCATTACCTGTGATAAAAAGTGGATCCTGTACGATAATCGGAAGCGCTCATCGCAATGGCTGAACCCTGCCGAACCAGCCAAACCATGCCCCAAGCGAAAATTGACTCCAAAAAAGTTACTTGTGAGCGTTTGGTGGACTAGTTGCTGGTGTCGTTCACTACAGCTTTCTTAAATCTGGCCAGACGATTACGGCAGATGTCTATTGTCAGCAACTGCAAACCATGATGGAAAAGCTAGCTGCTAAACAACCGAGGCTGGTTAATCGCTCTAGGCCACTGCTGCTTCATTATAACGCTAGACCACACACTGCACAACAGACGGCTACCAAATTAGAGGAGCTTCAATTGGAATGTCTAAGACATCCACCGTACTCTCCGGGCCTTGCCCCAACAGATTACCATTTTTTTCGAAATTTGGATAACTTCTTGCAAGGAAAAAATTCAACTCCGATGGGGCAGTCCAATCCGCCTTCAAAGATTTTATTGATTCCCGTCCGAATGGTTTTTTTAGTAAAGGGATCGATGAACTACCTATGAGATGGCAAAAGTGCATAGATAGCAATGGTACTTACTTTGATTAAATAAATATATTATAATAAAAAAAAATCGGCTTTATGTTCCTCCCGTACTAAACCTCAATTTCATATGTAAGGACCTAATAGTAAAGAGATTTTTGCCATAAAATTCAATCCTGGAATTGTAACATTTTAGCAATCTTTTTAAATAGTAAAGTTCATCAACATAGTATACATTATTTAGATAATAAAATTTAGATTAAACGGACATTGCCTTGACGTCTTAATTAATTAATTTCGTAAGTAAAATAGGTAGATTGGCCTCATAAAAGGAAAAACGGTTTATTAAATCTATGAACTACATAATGTTGTTTTTATTATATATTGCTGACCTTGGTGCTAAAAAAATAAGCCTAAATTGCTTATAAGATTTTCTTACATTAGTTTTTACTTTTGAAAAATTTAGAGTTTTTATAATTGTAAAAAATTATTAAAATAAACAACGTTCAATATAATTGTGTTATATAAAATCAAAGCTGCTATATCACCCAATATTAAAAAAAATGTTTTAAATGCAGTCACGAGGATAATTAATATAAAATGTATAGATTTCTAGATTTTTTGTATCTCTCCCTTCCGAAAACATGTTTCCCCATAAATTTATGTTTCCCGTAAAATCTTGAATATTATAAATTCGTAATCGTCGATGACTGCATTCAAATTGTTTTTGATATTGCTGCCTTTGCTTTTACACCCCGCTATTTAAGTACTTAATTTTTTTTTTATATTGACAATATTTATTCCTATATTGAATCACATCAAAACTTTATTAGAATAATCCATCGCAATAATTGACGTTAAATATGGTTGTACTATATAAATAATAAAATCATGATTTATGAAAGATTTGTTTTGGGGTATCAAGGGTAATATTTGAACGTAATATTTATTTATTTTTTTATTTAGAACTTAGATCTGAATAAAAGAGATATACTTTTTTTAAACGATTTCGTAAGAGGCTTGTGTAAAAGGTATATCATTAAATAGAGTGCGTACGCGGAATTCATGTTTCATTATTTTATATCTTTTTTAAGGCTAGTCACTAAACCACCTAGAGATGTTCACCACGTGCATACTTTTTCAAATTATCCTGGCTTACAACTATATCCCATAAATTATTCATTTTAAAATTTTACGCCATTTTCCTATGCTTTGAAAAATATATATTGGCTGGTGTTCCAGGAGAATCGAATCTCCAATTTCTTAGATGGGGCAAAGGTCTCAAATTTAATAAAATTATTTTATCTATTGGAACGTATGTGCTTGCGTTCCGTCTCTCGAAACTAGCAGTTATGTAGGTTTTGCCTTGGAAACTGCAGCCACTAACTTTTTTTTTAATTTTCCACTGCAAAGGCTTCCTAGACAAGCAAACAGATATGAGAAGTTAAACGTTTTTGCCACTAATCTAATTTAATTCAAATTAATTTTAAGAAATGTTTGAAAGATCACTAAACTTCGCCTATTTAAAGAAATAGTGTTATTATCAAGAAATCGAGAACATGAGACCATGAAGGACTCGGTGTGAATTTGTTGATGTGATTTACGAAGTGTTATATATAATAATAACACCCATGCATGATACTACTTACACCCACTATTATCCTATGTTATTGCTCAATATCTTAATGTCTAACCTTTATTCTTTATAAAACACACAAATGGCGTTAAATAAATAAATAAAATATGTAAATAAATATTGAATTTGAAACCTATAAAACGAGAATTTTGATCCTCGCTGCCGCTGACATCTTACGATGGCATATAATCTTATGGAGCTAGCGGATCTCTGCAGTCCACGAGGTCACCACATCATCCCTTCTTGATATAACCGTTGAGGTCCAACCTGCCGAGCGCTCACTCAAGAACCTCTTTCAGATGATTTTGATACTATCTCACAATATTTATTTTTATTTAAATAGGTAGTATTTTTTCAAAATATTTTTTGTGAGAATTGTTTAAAATAAGTGATAATAATTATTGGTAAATAAATTACTGAATCCAACCAATTAATTCAATTAACTGAAAATTTTCGATGTTAAGTATTGAAATACATAAACATTTTATTTACAAAGATAATCGTATTAAAGTCATAAAAATGCATGAGCTTTTTGGAAGAAATAAATGTATTGCATTAAAATGGTTTCATGTCAATAATCTGTTGACATTAAAAATAAAACACCTTAAGGCTTTCCACATAATTCCATAATACAAGAATATAAAATTTTATGTCACGTTTTATTTATTTAAGTATTTTTTTTTTCATAAAAATATTTAGAAAATAAAACATACAACTGTACCCAAACACAATTTACTTTACTAGTTAAACATGTATAAAAAAATGTAATATTCAATGTAAAATGTATTTAATATTTTTATTTTCAGTAAAGAAATTTCAATAATAAAAAAAAAAAAAAATTTAAATTTTCAGAAACGCATACTGATGAGCATTTGAAAATCTTTTTGAAAAAAATACACTGGCTTAGCGGAATCTTATTATTTATTTTTTACTATTATACTACTATGTGATCTTTTTGAAAATTCAATTTGGATGATTTTAAATTAAATCGTATTCATCAACACAAGTTACTCCATATTACACATACCTATCTCTGATTGCCTTAAACCTATACTTTTCTGGTTGACAATATTACATTACATTTCAATATTCTATTCATTGCAGGTGTGCTAATGCAAAAATAGTTGAAAAGATATATTCGCTGTACCTCTGGAAAAAATACTTGTGTATATGCTGTAAACTTGTGTAATATCTATGGCTATTGCTGTATAACAATAAAAAAATATAGGTATTATATTATAAACGAGCTGCTTGTAGAGATTTATAGTAAATACTATAAATCTTTAATTTAAGAAAATCAATAAAACAATGATGTTTATTGACATTATTCTAAAAATAAACTAATCTCTGCACAAGGCGACTGTAAAAATATATAGGGACTTCTTATGATATATGTTATGCTACCGAAGAATTGTATTTTTTGATTGTTGATCTGAAAACTGAAAATAAATATTAGTAATATTGATATTTAATAACAGTTACATATAAACAAAAAATGACATTTTCATTATTCAGATCATTAATCGTGAAAATTACATTTGCAGAATAATATTTTTTCTGCAGCGATTAGAAATATATTTTGCTGGTTTTGTTTCAATATTGGGTGTCTGCTATTTTTGCGCGTTTAGGAATCGCTGTAAATATGTCACGTTATGGCTGCCTCGACATTGTAGCGCGTTTCAGGGTGCCTTTGTCAAGGCTTGAAACATCCGGCGCAAGAAGTCGCAGGACAGGCATTTTAATCTGTTTGGTTCGTGTTAGGTTTCGACGGTGGCCAGGAACAGAAGTTTGTCATGGAAGTGTACGACCAGACGGCTGCTCGTCTGCAGGCGAATGTATCTTCCTTAACACCCCGCTTCATGGTCGGCGGACTCAAGTCCGGAATAGACCTGTATCTGGAAATCTACGCGGCCAACAGAAGGGGCCGCAGCGAGCGAGCCAATCTCGAAGGGTTCACGCTTAAGAGTCCCGACTTTCATACAAGTAAGTTTCCTTGTATTAATATCGTGCCCCTATCATTAATCAGCGGCGAGCAGTCAAATACTTTCAGATAAAATATACAGTTTGTTACAGTTTTTACGGCAATAAAATATAAATTATAATATTATTACTGGATTTTATCCACAGAAGGATAATTATTAGTTAATATAGTAATAAAATATAGAAGTCTCACAGAGACGAAGCTACATGGGAAACGCATATGGAAAATAAAAAAAATTCAGAAGTATTCTATTATATATGTTAAATAATTCGGTAGAATGTATACGTTTAAAAGAATTTCTAAAATAAAAAAGTCTCATTACCAGCTACAAAATCTATGTACATACTTTACTTTGTCATGGAAACGTCTATAGATGTCTCTAGAATAGTCCATTCGAATATATAAAAGAAGCTGATTTAGAACATATGATATACAACTTTCAAGAATTAGGCATTGTGTGGATGTTCTTGCAGTGGAATTGGTGAACGTTACATTGTGTAAAGTGATCACTTAATCCAGCTCATACAATTCACAAGCCCTGGGACCACCATAAAGACTTTCATGCACGTTTCCCATACAATTAGCTTGGTCTCTGTTAGACTTAATCTATCTTAATTAATATTATAATTTTAATATTTACTTCCACTTTTTTTCAAAATGTACGTTTACATACAACTAACGCATCGAAAAACTGACTGCACGCCACTGCCGTTAGTATACATTCAGGAACAAATTTTAATTTCACTAATATTGTCGGACTTAATTATGTACATGTGAAGATAATCTCCACAATTTAATAGTGCTATAATTTGATCCATATTCATATTACAATTAATAATAAATCGGCGCGATTACACAAACATTATAAATTGCTTGCATTTGTATTGTAATATTGTTCCTAGTAATGTTTATGCATTATTTATAGACGACGCTAATGGGTTACATTTTATCAATACCAAAATATTAATTGGAATACTCAAATCCGTTACATGGTACAGCATCATATAATTATGTGATCACATTAAGCGTGTTTGCCATGAAGCCCAGGCCATAGCTCGTAATGTACATGATTTATTCAGTTAAATATCTGGGGAACCCTCCTTTTGCGTAAAACTACTCAGAGTTAATTGAAATAATATAACATATTTCTTTTCAGTTCAAAAGACCCCGAATCTAATATTACGAATTGCGGAGAAAATTTGACAAACCTCACACATATTTTAGCTCCTAGCATTCATGTTACTAGGTCATTGAACTTACACCGAAAGCTTCTGCCTCATATTAATTCGTTATGAGCTGTGCCGTGTCGGCCAAGGCACTTTGACGTTGATAGCTTCTACCGCGTTTCGTGTTAGCTGTGATTCTTGGAGTATTTTGCTGTATAAAAGTGATCACTTGAAACACTTATTCCATCCGGAAAGTCACAAAATATGACAATCAAAATCTTAAGTTTTTTTATAGTTATGTGGAATTCCCGTGAATTGCGTGTTTTTTTTTAAATTAAATAAAATTTTATTAGTTATTACTTTAAAAAAATATTTAGTCGAAGGCTTTCACGGATACAAGATGTGTAAGTCCTAACTACTTTTGTGGGGAACCCGCGTCAAATTGTCAAGTGAGAATTTGAAAAATTCTGCGTCAGGTATTTGTGGAGGGGTGGGTTTCTCCAGCGACGCCGTTAATCCGTTTTGTTTGGTTTCTAGAGATCCGTGTATTTACTTTGTTACTGTCATTACATAGTGAAATGGTTGGACTTTCTAATTGTTTCCATAGTGATATGCGGTTTATTAAAAAACTGCACAAAAACGGATTAATGGCGTCGCTGGAGAAACCCACCCCTCCACAAATTTTTGAAACTCTCACTTGACGGCGAGCGCCGGACTCGAACGGTCGTGCGTTTTTCGGTGAAGTAGCTCATCGACAAGGCGCTACGTGATCTGTTCGAAACGTCAGCAGACGACTGGTCCTGAGGACCAGAATTTGACACGGATTATCCCAAAGTAGTTAAAATTAGAATAGATTATCATGCTCATAGCATCGTTGCCGAGAGCCTTTTTGATCAAAAACTACGATAAAGATAGACAGGATAGAACGTGTAGATCAGGCAGATATTAAAAGTTATAGGTTTATTTAATCATCGTTACCCTGATGTGAAACCACAGAGATTGTGCAGAACTTGGTACTTTCCATAGGGGTTGTTTTTTCCCCTCTAGTTTTTTTGAAACATAGCGATAAGTCCATCACCATTATCTTTTTTGTAAGTTCTTTGTCGCATCGATGTACATTGCAGTAATTTTTCTATTTTTCCTTTAGAATCTATTTTTCTTCTTTTGACAATTTCTAAATTTACAACTCTGCTCTTAAAGCGGTCTATTTTGCGCACGACAAAATTCACCTTCATTTTTATAATTAGTCAGTTCCTTTAAGGTAGTTATTTTTTAATAGTCAGACTGTTCTTAATTGGCTGTCGTAATTTATTAATTTTGATATAGCTTCTACTTAATTTCACTATGAATTTTTAATATTTAATAAAGTATTCAAATAATATAATTTTTTCATTCGTAAACATTTGTGTTTGTAGGTAATAAAATGAAACGGAATTGGCCGAAATAATCTAATTTAATCTTTTGAGTTTGATTGGCGTTACTGCTTTTGAAATGTTTGTGATTTTTTGAAATACTTTCTCACAATAAATTAGAAATGCTTTACAAAATTCAATATTCTTCTGTTACATAAATAATCTATTTTTTTCTCAAACTATCGTGTTCTTAAAAATTTCTCTGGCTCTTATTTAAATGCACAATTTTAGTCAATGTTTATAAATAATTTTAGATAAAAGCGCACCTCCGGCATTTGCTTATTTGTAAAATGTATTATTTATTCCTATAATTCGGAAACTAAAACACTTATACCTAAAATAACTGCAAATTATCATTAAGCATAATCAGACTAACAGATTATTCAAACACAATAAAAATTAAGTATAAGTTTATATATAAAATTATTCTTTGATCACATACAGTACAAACCTCAACTTGAATAGTATTTATGATGCAAATTAATTTTTGGATTCACAAAAAAATCATTCAATTCTAAGCTAAAAATAACTGTAAATTATCATTCAGCATAATTTGTCCAACGATTATTCAAACAAACAATAAAAAATTAAGTATAAATTTATATATAAAATTATTATTTGATCACATACAGTACGAACCCTAACTTGAATAGTATTTATGATGCAAATTAATTTCAGGACTCACAAAAAAATCATTCGATTCTAAGCTAATAATCGGAATCTTAATTGGGGTATTTGTCACCACGACCGTTCTGGCCGGAGTCGTCGTGCTCGCCCTGAAGGCCAACAGGAAAGGGCAGGAAACGGAAGAGGTATTTTCTGCACCACCCCCGCCCCTCAAGGAAAAAGGTTCCGTTCCTCTCACGAGCAGTGAGACAGAGAGCATCTTTGGTGATAAGAACCCGGACGTCATAAGGTTCAACAAAGGTAAGAAATCATTTCAAAATACAATAACCGGCTTAATTTAATATCGTTTCTGGTGAAATGCTTTATAATAAATTCAAAAATAGTACGTAGACATCTTAAATTGAAGATTAATAAAATTTGCAAAAAAATTCTAAAATTTGTAAGTAAAATGATTGAAATTGATTATTTAAAAAAATGAGATTCATTCTGCTTATTATTAAATTATGCATAACATTGTGAGATTATTCATCGATATAAACATATTCTTAATTAAGTTAAATTAAATTGTAAAAGTCTCAAAAAGACAAAGCCAAAAACATACGGGAAACGTATACAGAAGTCTTATAGGACATATAACCTATATGCGTTGTCTTAAGTCACTTCACACAATGCAACGTTCACCAATTCCACCGTTAGAACATTCACATATTTTAATTTTAAGTTATATATATTTTTCTTATCTTTATTACTTCAATTATTTGAAGGGACTACGCTAGAAACATCCTTGGTCCTTTCTTTGACAGATTATAGATAGATTTATTTAAATAGATAGATAGATATAGAACATACAAACATAGAACATAAAAAAATTGACAACGTGTGGATTACTGTAAACTATTGTTCTTTCGGTAGAATCGGAGAACGTTGCATTATGTAAAGTGACTCAAGCCAGCTCACACAGATCATAGCCCCGTGGCCATCCTTTAAAGACTTCCATTCACATTTTCCATATAAGTAGCTTAGTCTATGTGAGACTTCTATAATTTATCTTAATTAATAATTATCCCTCTGTGAACAAAATCCAGTGATTGTGTTCTCAGTGATGACAGCAAAGATCGGCACATCTTTGGTCTTATTTTATACCATTATTTTATTTATTAGATACGTTCGTATCGATATTTTAAAACTGAGAAATGCTGGTTGTGATGCGGAAAAATGAGAATAACTATGTGGATTCTTCAGACAAATATCGAATTATCGATTGCTTGGTCCTGCACAGTCCTGCTACACCAAATAAGCACGCACTGTCAAATTAGAATTAATTAATCACAGTGCTTTCAAAGTTCGGCATTTAATAATATAGTCGAGAAGTTATCCCCGCTCGCAACTCAGACCTCCCATTTCAAACAAATTAACAATGTTTTAAATAGTAATGACACTCATATGAAATGTTCGTATGATGAATGAAATAAACTCATTCCAGTTTATTTCATCCATCATGTGTTCTGATTGTCACATTTTACAAGTCGTCTTCCATTATTCCAATCCGTTCATCATGTAAGGTTTATACGTCAAGAGCAAAATGACTTTTTATTTATAAAGAGCTGTATTATTACATATAAGGAGCATATAATCAAAAAATTTTCAATAGTGTCAAAAAGATCACAAAAATGAACCAATAGAAAAAGTCATGCAAAACAAATACTTAGGTGCACGGGTGAACGAGAACTGGGATCCATCACAAGAAATAAAAGCTCGAGTAGAGATGGCAAGAAGTGCGTTTTTCAGAATGGGAATATTATTTGATGATGATAGTATACGTCTCCTACCGGCATGGAAAAATCATTTTATTCAATAGTAGATTTTATAGTAAAAATAATATATTAACGCGTAAAAACCAATTAATACAACCACCGAACACATAAATATCGACACAATAGAGGCAACATCGAGCACAAAGTGCATCACAAGGAGCAGGACAAAGCCGTTAAGGCCAACAACGGCCGGGAATACCTAATATTAAATACCAAATTCCCAAAAAACATAAAGCTAGTAATGACCGAAGTACCCAAATTTAGATTTTGACTTGCCAGATCTCACTTGGTTGTAAGCTTCCGATACGAATGGACGTGCTTGCACTGCCCCTCGTGATGGAAATTTATTAACAAGGCACCCTGAAGATGCCTGTTGTGATTCAAGCGAAACGTCGGTTGACGAATGATCCTTCTGAGGACCAGATTTTTACGCGGGTTACCCCTAAAGAAATTAATACTAACATTTCTAACACCCATGAAAACCTTTACTATAAAATATATGGGGTGGAGGCATGGACACTAAACTAAGAACTTATCCGTAAAGTCAAGTCTTTTGCGTTTTGGCTCTAAAGATGCACATAGTACCTCAGGCATATTTTGAGAGGATCAAAATACAGTCTAAACCAACTCACCATTCAGAGGAAAATAAGTGGTAAAAGAAGCATAGAAAGACACCGCATCTCATGGCTGAGTAACTTGAGGAACTGGTATAAGTGTAACTAGACGGAGTTGTTTCGTGCGGCGGTAAATAATGTTGTTATCGTCAGAATGATTGACAAACTCCTATATGAGAGGGCACTGAGAAGAAGAAGGATATATTATTGCTAATAAAGTTTATTGGTATATACTTTTGAACACAAAACTCTACGCAAATGGCAGATGTTATCATCCTGGTGAAAAAATATCATTCAAAAGCTAGTGAAAATTATTTACCTATTCAAAAATAATTTTATTTATGATTAAATCATAATGAAAAGATTTTCAAGCCATTCATAAATAAAAATATTTCATTTTGAAAGACATACAATTTTTAACGAATTTTTTAATCGCTGAAAATCCTAAAAAATCCTTTCCAACAATGCAGGTGCTGAAGAATTCAGTGTTGGAGAACGCACCATTCATCTTCGGTTTGCATTCATTCACAAAGTCGCCTCATTCGCGCTCGTTACTATTTCACTATGAAATTCAGGTGTTATATCAATTAGTTTGTTTTCAATGTGACAAAAAATTCCACGAACGCAATTGCCAGTATGGGTAGTGTATACTAAAAACCTTGTCAACGAGTATGCGGGTTTCTAAAATTACCCGTAAAATTACTTCTTTCTTTCTCTTCCTTGATTATATGTCCAATATTAATGTTTTTATATCATTGAAGAATAATTATTTTTATCGTAGTACATAAATGTTATGTTTAATTTGTTATGTGCTCGAAAATTTAAAAATTGTCATTTATATTTATCTTACCACAATAACGATGTATAATCTAAATTGTTTTATGTCTTGTTATATACGAAGAGACTGACAGTCAAACCACAGAAACTTAAGAGACGCTTAATATTCGCATGTTTTCTTTTTTAAGTTATTTGTTTTTTCTTCTTTAGATCAGTTGATTTCCACCAATATATATACTTTTATTTGGTTGTACAAAAAATAAAATTAAACCACATTTTAACCATAGGCGTACTACAAATATAGACTAGTTACAAACCAAAATATCTACTACCAGGTCCTACACACGAATTATTGAGAACATAGACGCACGTTGAAGGAATTGGTGTAGGATGTCGAAAATGTATAAATGTCCGCGCGATATTAACTACTCCATACGATCGCGGCATAGGAATGTTCGTTTCAATTATTTTGATGGCTTCCAATTAGATTGTTTTATAACATCTAGCCATATTAGTTGTCAATTTTTTGGTAAAGTGAAATAGAAAAAATATTAATATAATACACAACCCTATTTGTATCTTTTTACACGTACATATATAATGCTGCGCTATGAGAAGGAAAGAGAAAAGACCATAGACTACCAATGTAGAAAACACTGAATTCTCTGTACTCCGAATATGGTTTGAATTTCTTCACAAATTATTAAAATAAACTTACCTATGATTATTATGGTATATATCTATAAAATAAACTTACTTAGGATATAAACTCTTCTTTATTAAGTGATGAAGCACTACAACGTTTAACAATAAACAGGAGTATTTCAAGTTTGATTTTATAAATTGTTAAGGCAAAAAGCAAAAAGTAAATACTACTATTCGTTACAACTTCTTATGCATTCGTTCATAGAAGTATTGTTTTTTTAATTCCTATCTCTTTCTGACTGAAATATTTAGTACGTAATAGAAGACAGCAGAGACTAGTTATCTCAGATTTGTTTTTAGTGACTAGTGTATATTTATAGTACGTCTATGGTTTTTACAAATTATTAAAATATAAATTTGAATAAATATACAGGGTTATTTGGAAAACATTAATAACCTTGCAGGACTATATTCCCGCCTTAGTTGAAAATGTTCTAGCAACAGATATGCGTTATCAAAGTTTGCATTTTTTTTTCAATATTTCCGACTTTTGTAATATTTGAAATATCATTACAGTAACTTATATCGAATATGAAAAATTCATTACTTTTAATAAAAGTAAAATATTCCTTCGAATTCCATTTGGAAAATATTACAATTGGAATTTCTGCAGGGTTTTTATCATTTTATATAACTTGTATTGAAACGAATGGATTTTTCGTATTCGATGTAAGTTACTGTGACAACAGTTCAACGTTGTATCAAAAATATGTCAGAAATATTGGAAAAAATGCAAACTTTGATATTGCATAACTCCATAACTATTGATATAGGTCATGGCTGCTTGAACATTTTCGACTCATAATATATTCCTGCGAGGTTATTAATGTTTTCTGAATAACCTTGTATATTATTGCTCTCTAAATGAAGATGACACTTTGCAAAGTACTTAAATTCTGTATTATGTAAACGGTGTTAAAAATAAACAAAAAATGTTTTATAAAAATGAATGCATGCGTTATAATTACGACCATTAAATGCTGCTGTTATGTTAACAACAAGAAGATATTTTTAACTGTGTGCGATTTTTCGGATGATTTTTTATGATTTTATGTGTTTTTATTCTAATTAATTTTGTTGTTCTTTTTTACCTCCTTATTTCGGACCTAACACGGACATGACGCGTTTCCTTCGGACTTGTCTTCCCGCCAGGCACCTTTCACCGTGAACCCGGTTTTCCAGAGTCGGACTACCAGGCCGACAGCGTGGCCGTGGTCAACGAGGCCGAGGAGTGGCGCCTCCCGCCGCCCCTGGCAGTCTCAGGCGTCGTGACGCACCGTCCTATGACGCCCCACGTGTGCGCTTTCAACGTAAGTAGAACGTCACTAGAACCATCGGCCGTCAATGTTAAATTGAGCGGCTTAATTCGCGGGAAACAAACAAAAAACACAGACCTACTTCTATCATCGTGATTTTTCAAAGCTTAAATAAACATAATTTTAAACCAGATTATCATCTTTTTGATTTATTAGGTGTACCGAAAACAGGTGTTATTTAAAATTGAGAAGAAATTTATATTAAAACAAATTTATTTTAACAATGCAATAGATGAGACCTTCCTCCACCGTTTTAGCATTTTTTTTTATTCCTCGTTTACTAAACTCATAGCGTTTGACACAAAATGCTTTGTGCCTTTTTTATTTCACTGACGTTATTAAATTTTCTTCCATCAAAAAATGCTGCAATATAATTTTTTTGCATTAAGTATATCACGGATTTTTTTTTCATACTAAAATTGACTGATTTAAATTTCATTTACTATTTTTTCATTGAAGAACGTTCGGTATGTCACCGTTAACCTCAGAAATATTTTTGTGGTTGCCGAATTTTTTTCATGAAACTCACAGGATATATAATTGTGTAAAAATATATTTAAAAAAAAATTGCTTCCACTGTTGATGCGCTCTTTTTGAACAGTTTTATGCGTAGAATGTATTTGGAGAGAGCGTAAAAAATACTACCGACAAAAAGAAAAGCAATCAACATGGCAAGTAAAGATAATAATTAACTGATAAAGTTAGTTAAAAACGTCTATTTTTGGGTACACCTAAATACATAATTTTTGTTTTCATTAATTTTCGTAATCAGCATTTGGTTTGCATGTTGAAAATTAAAATAGTTTTCAAATGAAACATTGAAATCAGCTTTCAAATATGTTATACATCAATGAATTTTTAAATTTGGTTTCCGTGTTAAAAGGACTGTGGTATATATAATTGATAAACAATTTTTCAAAAAGAAATGTACACATTGAATTTATCAAAATTCTTATTTATTTCAAATTTCAAGAGATGATTTGCGCAATTGAATTGTTTGTAATATTCATATTACATATTACCGAAATAACGTTAAACTTACCACAAACATTATTGACATCTTGATTAACACGTCGTTTAAATTATTATTCAAAACCACATCAATTTATATCCACCGATCTTGTAAATTCCACTGCTGTTAAAGCGTAAATTTTCAAAACATTAACAATATTTACAGTGGCGGATTTGAGAAAAATAGTCGAGGGATATTATTTCAGTTATTAAAAAAATGTTTGGTTCCAAAAGTGACATATCAAATTTTCAAAACAGCATTACAACGATTCTTCCAGATGGGGGTAGGTAAGCATCTTTTTCAGTCAACGAAATATTTTAATATTTAATCTGTATATTAAAATCGAGGAAATTATTACACCTGAGTTAAGAAGGAATGATTTGTTCAGGGGCGTATTTAGAGAGATGAGGAAAAGGGCAAACCAGCGCTTCTAATAAAACATTTATGTTTCATGCATATTTTTTATCAACAATCCTTGTAAAAATTTTCATTATATTAAACATTTTACTTCATTTAACATTAAAAATACTTGTTAAATCAAAAATACATATTTTTGTTAAATTATAAATGATAATAATAATTTTCCTCGGTAGCAGAGAAATCAATAATATTTTTTAAGATCATTTATACATAGTAGATAAAAAAATGTATTTTTTTATCAACTATGTTTATATAATAATTTTCTTTATAAAAGCAAAACTGTTAACACAGAATCCACAAATATTATTTCTAAATATTTGTTTCTGGTTTACAAATACATTTTTATTATTAATCAAAAGTACTTAACTCTATTTTAGACATACTTAAGCGATTAACTAAATTAATTATTTTTAATATTTGCCACTTATAAAGATATATGAGATTAAAGCTAGACAATACACGTACGTAGTAAAGTTGTAAGTCTGTTTTTGAAACAATATAAAATGAATGAAACAAAAATATTTGAAATTATCGAAAATAGTTCATCTTTTAAAGTGAGGGTACCATGACGATGTTATTTTTCTCATAAAAATATTGTTTTGGTTACACAATGTATCAAAACTGTAATCGCCCAGACCGTTATCGGGGAATTGAATATTTAATGTAGCGATATGAAATCGGGTATCCCGCATTTGAGAATCTGCTACATATCTATTCCAGCTAATATTAACTAATATTGTGTGTTATTGTAAGGAACGCAACGAATACAGAGTTAACGAATCAATTCCGCCGCACCTGCTTACCCGCTTCCCATGTTAAATGTATTTCATAGACATGAATAATTATATCACTGGGAAATGAAACGCCCATTTCAAACAATTACCTGACAATATCTTTAATGAGTATCGGTATACTCTTTAATCAAATGTATTATTAACTTTAGACACGTCAACACCTGAGTTTTTTATCCAAATGTTTCTAAAAACAATGATTTTCTTAGCAATTTAATAAAAAAACATAAATCAAGAAAACGATACACTCAAGCGACGTATTAACGAAACTAAAAATAAATACGTTAAAAATATTTGCGATAAATATTAAAATCTTTTTATATAAACAAATCAAATATTTTCATCGTAAAAACCCATTTGCATGTATTTAACCCTAAGAGATTTGCACACTACGTTAACAGTGGAAGATTTTCGCTCGATCTGTACGGCGCACAACACATGAGTAGTAAAAAAGCAAAGGCAGCAATATCAAAAAAAATAATTTAAAAGATGTTTTGAATGCAGTCACCTAGGATTACTAATTTAGAATGTACTGAAATCGAGATTTTATAGGAAGTGTAGCTCTCTTTCTTCCGAATTTGCGAATCACATTAAAAGCAAATACAGCAGTATCCTCGTAGTGCAAAAAGAAAAAAGCAGCAAAATCCATTTTAACAATTGCTGAATGCTGAAACATCACAGCAAAGACAGCAATATCCAATTATGTAAATAACAAAAACAGCAATTTTCACTTTTTGGTAGCAAACATGAAAAGTTAAATATTTATTTATACATGTATACAAAAGGAAAACTGAGGTAGCAATCGTTTTTTTAAACTTATGTCCAATAAAATGTAGGTTTCGTAAAATCCAGAGAAATTTTCTGCAGTGGTGGAAATTGCTGCCATTGCTTTTACAACACTCATATGCTGTGTTTGCGCACGTTTGAATTTACGACTAAATATTAGATAATTTTAGCCACAGGAAAAAAAAAATCATTGCATATAGTAACTTTTTCTAAATGACTAAACATATAATAACTTTTTTTTGCTTGATATTTTAATTATAGTATATATTTTATGTTGATGAAAGATGTACTTTTATATATTTTTTTTGGTTTGGGCTCTCCCTTCTCAAATATTTATTTTACGATTATTTTGCTTGAAAATGTTTGTGACTTCTATCTAAAACTTAGTAAGTAAATACTATTTTTGTAGGTGAACTGCGGTTTGTTTGTGAATATTACTTTGTGAACCATACTGAGTTAATATTTCCATAAATTCTATAAATATTTTTGTTTTCAGTTAACAAAAAAAATGATACTGCGATTATGAAAATCACACTTATATTAATTCAAAATACAAGTGTAAATATTCAAAAATAAATTTATATAGATTTAATATTTATTTTTATTGTTTTTTGTTGTTCGAAATAAATATTTATCACGAACGTCCAAACCGTAAATTTCCTTCAGCTCCAGATAGACAATCATTTTTTTTTTCATAGCTCTCTCGAAGTTGGCCGTGGTGCAACTTAATATTCATTTAAACAAGGCTATCTATTGAGTAAACTCTTCAAATCCATTCGTAATTTGGTTAGCTAATTGAATGATTTTGTGAACAGAACCAGGGGCTCCCATGCGGGGACCTGCGCATAAAGCATCCGCAGTACGACTACTTGATGGAAACTCAGGACGGAAAAGTTATGCCCGCCCCGATGTTTGGACACATGGACTACGCCGGCTGCTTGGACTCCGCGGTGTCCATCAGACCGATTCGAGAAGTGGTCACGGTGCGCACTCCACTCATGTTCAACCAACAGCAAGAGAGTTGCGTTTAAACCTTCAGACGACATCTTGCGACATTTCAAAAAGCATTTCGCTGAACGGCGGCAAATTGTTTCACATCCGTACTAGATATACGATTTTCAAAAGCCCGTTAGCCCCGTTGTCATTTTTAAAATACGTCTCAATATTCAATACATCACTTTGTTCTGATCAGCTTTTGATTCAAACGTAGGTATTGATAATGCTTAATATATCAACGGTTATAAGTGTTATTATCGATGTTTTCAAATAACCCGAGCTTAACAAAATTAGGGAATAAGATAACTTTTAATTTGTACCATTTTCGAAACAATTTGTCGTCTGTATAAAATAAATATGAATTCACAGATATTTCAAATAAGTAATCAATATATTTGTGTTGATGTTTAACTGTATCTACCTTGAAACATAATATTAATAAATCATGATTGAAATCATTACATTACTCGATGTGTATTATAAAGATCTTATTTACAAATTTGAGTGGATATTGAGTGTATTAAAATGTTATTAAAATACAATGTATTTTAAATAGGTTAGTCTTGTACTACGTAAATAATAATTTTAAGCATCTACGAAAAGAAGAAATGAAAATATGTTAAGCTTCAATTGATAGGTATATTAATAAAGTTAAAATATACACGTAGATAGAAATGATTTTATCAATGTCATATAATTAATATTGACAACCTGGCAAAGTTTAATGTATCAGTGGGTATTAATTAAATGTTATATTTAGCAAAAATAATGTTTTAAAAATCCTAAATCCCTATTTTCTTACTTTACAACCATATTATGTAACAATTATGTATTGATTTTATTTAAAAAAAAATGTAAAACATATCATTTGAAATGACATATTGAATCTAATAAATATATCGAAACATCAAAAGAGATGGTTTAATTATTTCCTTCCTTACCTTTAAAACAAATTTATAACTTTCTTCAATAATTGAAAAATGATTTTGTGATGATATTATTAATATAACTAATAAAAATATACTTTGCTTACACCACTAATTTGTTGAAAATACTAAAGTGTTTCGGAGCCAACGGTCAATAAATTATAAATGATTGAATATTTTAAATAAATTTGTAATAATTGTTAATATTTTTATTCAGAAAAAAGTGTAGAAATTTTGATATTTGAATTAAAAAACAGATAAAGTGTTTAAAAAGCATTATTCCGAATCTTCTAATGATCTTTTGAATATTAATAGTATTTACATATTTAGATACAAATAATACAATAAATAATGAAGCCTTAAGCTGGCTGAAGAGGAATGAAAGAAGACTGAGTGACTGAATGAAGAAGTAGAGATGAAATCACTTAAACGTATGTGTAAAATTCACTTTTGATAGAGTACTGAATGAAGATGTTAGGAAAGAATGTAAAGCTGATCTTAGCATAGCAGATAGAATGAAAAAAGGGTCGTTCAGATGGTTTGGACATGTTGAGCTTATGAATGAGGAAAGAATGCTAAGAAACATATATGACGCAAGTGTTGACGGCTCTAGAATGAAAGAACGATCGCAGAAGACGTGGCATGACCAGATTAACCGGATACTGACGGACGGTCCTGTTAAGAACCTCGATAATCGTCGAGCTTTAATGCGAAGATGAATGAATGTGGTTGAGGCGAGAATTGTATGTCAGGAAATAGGAGTGTGGCACTCTATCCTTCCTGCTTATCCCCGCGCAGAAACGGCATGATAATAAGTAAGTAAGTAATAAAACAAGATTTCAGTTGGATAAATAAAAATTAAGAAAAAAATAAAAACTGTTAAAGGTAAATTAAATATTATAAATAACCGGACAACGGGTGAGTTATCAAAGGGATGGTGAAATTACAATATCTTGTATATGAACACGGATCCTAACGCATGCTTTAGGACGCGGCGGGTAATATAGGCAACATTTCCTCCCTACTCTCTTACCCCTTCTCCTCCCCATGACATATATTTTATGCAAATCTGTACATTTCGACCGATCAGACTCAAAATTTGGAAACTTATTTTTTAGGACTCGGCGGGTAACATAGCCGAAATTTCTTACTATTATTTTACCCCTTCGACCAATCGGACTCAAAATTTGGAAACTTATATTTTAGGACTAGGTGGGTGAGATAGGCGACATTTTCCCTTCCCTTTCTACCCCATAGGGCTAGATATATTTTGATATCTGCACTGTTTGATCCATCTGACTCAAATGTTGACAAATATTCTTAGGGACCCGGTGTTTAACATAGGTAACATTTCCCTCGTCACCGGTTGGACCCAAATTTTGCATTCATATTCACACACGTATTTCTTACCAAGATATTCTATCCATCCCAGCCTTGATTTAATGGACACATTGTTTATTAGAGGCATGTAAAACAATGGAATCTTTGTTTCCTCCCACAAATTTATTTTCAATTTAATCCTTAACTCGTGCAACGCCGGGTACTAACAGCTAGTATTCCATATTTACCCATACTATGGGACCTCAGATCGCACGAAAATTTTAAAGCATTTGCTACGGCATCAATTTGCTACGTCAGAAGCAACACCAGAAAACATGCCCCTTCTCTAGGCATAAACCAACATTTGGGTTCGCCTACGGAAATAGCACGTTTTTGGTATCACCTACTGGATGTTTATTTAATTAAAGTTTTTAATTTTAATTAAACTGTATGCGTCATACATTATTTATATTGGTGAACGGGGTGGCGTAGCCACGGAGAAGGGGGATACTACATATTTTTACGGATTTCTAAAGGTTAAGCAATGCCAAATTTTATAACAATCAGTCAAGGAAGCGAAAACAGACAAACAAACAAAAACATCAAGTATTGTAAGTACAGGTAATTAACTTACGGTGCTGTTCGTGTTACTAGAATTAATATTAATAAAAAAGGAAGCTGGAATACGAATCACGAGATAAGAACGAATATAAGACAAATTATTTTCAACTACCTCTTTCTCCATTTAATTCAAAAGCTAGAACAGGTCGCAGAAGAAATCGATCACAAATTCTCATTATATCACTGGATATTCCGGTAACCCACACAAAAATGTCAACCAACGTACTTGTAATATTAAAAACCTTTTAATACTATTTAATAATAATTATTGATAATATTGATTCATTTTTTTATTAATTAATTATGAATCTATCTTTTACCTACTCATATATTTAAAACGTACTTTTTCGCAAGATTTCCACCTAACCATAGAATTTTAAGCCCTCATTCAATATTTCATTACAGTCGGTGAATTTGGAAAGCTAATTTATGCATTTACAATCAGTTAGTACTTACCAGCATCTACCGACCAGAGGGCTTAGCAGTAACAACCGGTTGTCACTGCAACCAAATATCAAAGTAAACATTTTAGATGTATGGAGCTTCCAATTTGAATAAACAGATAATGGAGAAGATTATTGCGTAATCGACTAAAATAATATTGTGGCTAGGATATACAGCATAATTATACAACAATCGACAACCTAAAATTGATTAAGCCTTCAAGGGATTAATTTTGCTCGTATTATATCAACGAAACAGTAATAAAATCCCCGAAGAGAATCCATTTGGGCTCGTAAGATTTTCTTAGAGGGAGCCTTTTGGTAAAACAAAGCCTACGTAAATCCATTCCAAATGAATATAAACAAAATATGCATCTTTCAAAAATACTTGAAGTCCAGTCGTGTATCCAAAGATTTCCAAAGATAGTTTGAATTAAAATTCCCACGTTAAAGTGAATTGTGTAAATTTCTATTAAAATACAAATTAAACGATATTACCCTTCAGAATTTACATGGTTTTATGAAAATCATTTCATGTATTAAAGTGACAGCTAAAGCTATAAAAGGCTAGTATTAAATTTCTGTTGATTAAATATGATTTAAGATGCTAATAATTATATTAATAGATTTCAATTTTTTATTTTTTATTTATATTAAGTGAAATTTATTAATTCTCAATATATTTTAATAAGCTGTAATAATACTGACAATGGAGTTTCAATTTAAAGAATATTCCAATACTCGGAAGAAGATGCCTGAAATATACATAATAAATAAGAATAATTTATTTAAAAAGAATTCGTGCTTGTGCGCACGGTAGAAGTTATACTTCTACAAAAAACTTTCTTAAAATATTAAAACGTTCGATCGCATGTAAAAGCAATCTGATAGCTGACAAGAATTTAATATGGCGTGGTAATTTAAATGTTTCCTTTTAATCAAAAAAGATGCATTTTCAAAAAAGTACCCACACAATATCATACATTATCGATTTTCAGCCTAACACGTTTCCGTTTTCAAAAGTTTCGAAACTATAAAATTTTGAGAGCCGCATTGAATGTCAAATAAAATAATGTGTTTTTATGTTTTTAAAATGAGCATATGATGATTTTGTTGTTTTGGAACAAAATAACTTTCTTCAAAAACGCTCAAAACATTCATTTAAACAGAATCTGATAGCTGACAATAATTCGTTTGTTCTGGTATCGCGTTTCCGCTACATGTTTGACTGCTAAACGTTCCGACATGTGCCCCGCTGCTACATGTTTCGCCACATGCGGCGTGCGCAACTTCCAACGTTACAATAAAATTTCTATCCTGCAACGTCAAATGAAGTATAATTTCAAAAAGATGAAAATATATATTTTTTTGGTTGCAAAACTGTAAAAAAAACTGTAAATTTTTTTATTAGATAAATATATTTAATTTTTTTTCTTCAAGTGCCGCTTACTTTAGAAATATTAAGGGACATACGATTAAAATTTGTTTAAGGCGAAAAAATACTTCATAGAATTAGTCACTTGACACGACCGATGATTTTTTATTGCATTGGAAGTAAATAATAAAAAAAAATAGAACGTTTCATTCATAAATATTATTTAAAAAGAAAATTATAATAATTAATTTTCTCATTCTAACATTTTATGGAATACTCCGTTTTTAACAACAAATACATATATAAAAATTCAGCCTGCGTATGTTTGAAATCGCAAAACTCGAAAAGTATTCGGCCGGTTGAGTTGAAATTTTGACACAACGTTGCATTCGATCGTGTTTACATCTATAAATATTAAACAATGTCTGTCTGTCTGTCTGTTCTCTATATAAATCTACACCGTTTGTCCGATCTGATCCTAATTTTGCATACTTTTTCTTTAGGACCCGGCGGGTAACGTAGGCAACATTTCTGCCCCCTCCTCCTTTAATCTTCTTCCTCACCCTAACATATTTTCCATACAAATCTGTTACTCTCGACCGATGTGATCCAAATTTTGCATAATTCTTTAAGACCTGGTGGGTAACACAGGCAACACTTCCCCGCTCCCCCTTTACCACACTCCCTCCTTCTGATATATTATCTGTACAAACCTACACTGTTTGACCGACCTGAAACAAATTCTGCACACGTATTTTTAGAGACCCGGTGGGTAACATATGTGACATTTCCCCCTCCACATCTACCTGCCCTCCCCGTGATATTATTTATGTATTTTCCCCCCGTGTATTTTGCATACATATATGTACCGTTCGACCGGTACGACCCAAATTTTTCATATTTATTCGTTAGGACCGGCTGGTAACAAAAGCGACATTTACCCCCTCACTGTTAACCCACCCCCCGCCGCCCCTGATATATTTTCCATGCAAATCTGTACTGTTTGACCGATGTGACCCAAATTTTGAATACTTATTCTTTAGGATCAGGCGGGTAATATAAGAAATATTTACCATTCATCCTCTACTCCACCCCCTCCTCCAGATATATTTTACGCATAAATCTACACCGTTTGACCAATCTGACTCAAATTTTGCACACGTATTCTTTGGGAACCAATGGGTAATAAAGGCAACATCTATCATCTACCGTTCGAACTATTGGACCCAAATTTTGCATACATATTCCCGAAGACCTGGCGGAAAAAATAGGCCATCCCTGGATATCTCATCGATCCCAGCCTTGATTAAATGGAAACATTCTTTTAAATATAGGTTTTGCAAAATAATGGAATCTCTGTTTTCCCCCACAAATTTATTTTCAACTTTATCCTTAACCCGTGCAACGCCGGGTATGAACAGCTAGTGTTTATTAAAATATATTGATTTTTTAAAGGATGGATTAAGTAGAATGGTACGATGGATTTAAAAAAATTGAAATTTCGACATGACATTTATTATTAATTCAGAAGACTACCTTTAAAAAATATAAAGCACTCCACCAAAAATTGAAAAAAAACACCTGATCCATGTCAGCGCAATCAGTTAAAAAAGACAAAAAAGGAAATTGCTTCGAACACAACTTTAACGATGCACTAAAAAAGTTCTTTTTACAGTTATTTGGCAGAATGAGAGGACTTTTTGATCGTAATTCCAAAAGATTTGTTTAACATCACAATTCTCTTGATAATAATAGTTTCAATTTGAAAACTCCAACTTAAGGTGCTTGCGCCGTTTTATACTTTCTTTTAGCGAGTTTTTTGTAACTTATTCTTTTATGACTTTTCGATGGTAAGTAAGATAGGTGATAAATTTAAGTTATCTTAGAAGGCGGCAGACATATCATTTATATAATAAACAAACAGACCTGACCGAACTTCACCTGAACTTCATCTGGACTAATAAATAATATTGTAAAATATTGAAAAGCTAAAAAGAGTAAACTGAGTTTTCTCGGTAATAACTGATGCGGTTCTGATTTCTAAAAATTAAAAAATTTTCACTATTTTTCCTTATATAAATAAAATGATGCGCACTTACTTTATATTTAAGAAAATTAGAAATGCTTTAAAAAAAATCGAAAAGTGTGCTTATTGGCATCGGCATAAATCATTTCATTACGCAGTGGAATATAATAAAAGTAAACTTTTATTATACTTTTTTTTAGTTTATAATTTTATAAGTATCTGTCATTAGTACTCCAAATAATATAAAGAAATAAAAAAAAAAATTTACAAGAACGCTGATGATATTACCTTCTATAAGATAATAGATTTATAGGAAAAAGTTTATTTTCCCATATTTCACAGCCTTTCTGTTAAATTACTTGAGACTCGAATCAAAATTGATGTTTTCTTTTAACGTTCGCTTAAAATGACAATTTATCGAAAGATCTAAAGAGCACACAAACTTTTTTTATGTCTTTGTTTAAATCGTATAAAACATTTTTATTAACATTCTTAAGGTAAGCTGCTTATTTATTTTTATCTAAAAATCTTATGGAACATCAAAATGCCGTGGTTTTTGACTTGGAAAGGAAATAAAAATAAAGACTGTGTGGCTAAGGAAAAGAAGGTATAACAAACATTCAGAACAGAACAAGAAACAAAAACGGATCAAATAATGTGTTCATTCACTAGCTAACGAGAAACTGCAGGCTTCAAATACAAAAATATTTGTAAGTGGGAAAAGCATTTTAGAACTCGGCGAGTAACAAAGGCAATATTTCCCCACTCCCGCTTTGCCCCTCTCCCTCCCCTTGATATATTTTCCATGCAAATCTATGTATACCGTTTGACCGATCTGACTCAAATTTTGCAAACTTAATTTTCAGGACCCGGCAGGTAACAATGGTGGCATTTCTCTTCTCCCCCTGTACTCCACCTCCTCCCGTTTAACAGATTTGACCCAAAATTTTGCATACAGATTCTTTTGGACCCGGCAGGTAACATAAGCGTCAATTTCTCCCTCCCCATTTACCACTCACCCTCCCTTGATATATTTCCTATACAAATCTGTACCGTTCAACCGATCTGACCCTAATTTAGCATACTTATTTTTAGATGCCGGCAAATAACGAAGGCAACATTTTCCTTCTTCCTCTTAACTCCGTCCCTTCCCCTTGATATATTTTTTGTACAAATCTTCATCATTTGACTAATCTCACCCAAATGCATTCTTTTTTTTGGAACCCATCGAGTAACAAAAGTGATGTTTCCCTTCTTCTGCTTATCCCTCTCCCCCTCAATCCCGAACCTTCTCCATGACAAATTTTCTGTACAAATCTGCAACGTTTCACCAATCTAACCCAAATTTTGAATACTTATGAATATTTATATTTAGGACCAGATGGACCGGACCTTAATTCCCTCCTGGACATTCCATCCATCCCAGCTTAGATAAAATGGAAATAATGTTTTTATTATTAGAGCCTTTGCAAAACAATGGAACGTTTGTATGTCCCCCACAAACTAATTTTTAACTTAACCTAACCCGAGTGAGTAATGAAAAGTTGTGTAAAATAACACATAAAGAGCGAAAGACATTATATTCGCTTTTTATCTTGTATCTTAAAAGGAACATTCTGGCACTTAGTGCTTTATTCATTTACAGTATTCAATTATTCCAATAGTTTATTGCATTCATGCAATTTTGATACTGTTTTCACATATTTTTTGACTGAATGTAAAAGATATAGCATCCATTTTAGATAATGATGATGATTTTTCTCCCGGATACAGATCAGAAGAGGAAGATTGCGTGGCTTAAGACGAAGTCAGAAGTGATGTCGAAGACGAAATGGAAAGCCGACATGAACTTATTTCAAAATCAAACGAAAGGCAGTGTTGATACTTTCGATAAAACGTGTTCCTCCATATTTCCTAATAGGAAGACAAACAGATGGCCTACGGCGGTATTTTATTAAATGCTCAACATGGCTTTTGTTAATAATTATATTATTCACTGCCATTATAAGCTAACTAATTAAGAAAAACCACTGAGTCGTCTAGTTTTAAAAAAAATTAGCACTAACTTGACTTTACCACGGATGCAAAAAATACTGGATGCCCTAACTTTGAGGCGTTCCTTACATGACAATATCACGAATATACTTTAAATTATGCCACGGACATCTACAAAAACCATCAGTAATGAGACAGAACCAACGAAACTACACTACTGTAGGTATTTTTTCTATAAAAAAAATCGAATGGCCAAAAAACATACCTTCAAATACAAAAAAGCCGGCATATACATATACGGCAAACACAATGCTTATGTGCGTCAAAACTGCTTATAAAGTCTGAATAATACCACAGTATACCTAGAACAGTAGTTTATCTCTGGCCTGTCGGCGAGTTATTAGCCTACTCTTGCATTGACGCTAGGGTTGTCACTTTATTTTTATTCCCTTTCTTTTAGCGTCTGAGATTCAGACGCATAAGGTAGACACGAAACCCGAAAATTTCTGTAATTAGTATACCTAGTTTCTGCACTTAAATTGCAAGAATGCTGATTAACATCAACGTAGACTTTTAAAAACTCACAGTCTTTGTGATAATCAACATACCTCTTTAGTAAAGCAAAACAAACATAAAAAAAGACATTTTTTTCAGGAAGCGCATTTTTTTCTAAAGCGGCGGCGGCGAGCGCGAATAGCACCGAAGGCACGGCCCTTACTGCCGCCGCATTGTGCCCCCATATTCTATGTCAATGTGTGCGTAACAGTGCGTGCGTACACGGCGCCGAAGACGCACGTACACATTCTAATGGGTAGCGGCCAGTTTGTATGAAGACTTATTACTGTTTTAAGTATTCTGTGATAATACTGTAAAACTATTTAATAATTATTAAATGTTAATTAGTTTATCATAAAACAACAAAACAAAAGTTGATTTTGTTTTTTTATTTAGTATAAGAAAAGAAACGGAGGATCTCAATTTTTATGTCATTTTTTACTTATGTTTACTTATAGTTTACAGTTTGAGGTTTAAATAAAAAAAGTTTCTTAATTTTCGCTTTTTTATTTCTTTAGTCTAATTTGAATAAATTTTATAAAAATGTAGTAGATGTAGGAAAATATACTGAATTAGGTAAATTTATTTTCATTCTTGCACGTCACTTTGACGTATGATTGGACTTTATAGCTAGACATATATGATTGGGCTTCTAGGGTTAATTTAGTCTAACATTTTTTTCAAAACCAGCCAACTGCTAAATCATTACCAAAGATCCGATCCATTCGCGTCAGCCGCACGCAACACCGAGGAATATCAACCGGCAAAGCCAGTTGTGGCAAATAAATTTAATAAAAGAAGATCCGAAACAATTACTTTTTCTAGGCCCTTGGGTTCAGCAGTACACTCGTCTGAAAATTGATCCGCGCTCTTCCAGCCGAGCCGCTACAGCTCAAGTCGATCACCCACTAATGTTGAAAGCAGCCGGATACCTGAAAAAGACATTAGATTAAATTAAGGTAAGTCAAAGTGAATGTCAAAAGATTCGTCCAGGCTCCCATAAAAAATGCTTGGAGACTAAATAAATTCCCGGAAAAAATATACGTCGGACGTAAATCACTTTTAAAACATCCGTTCCAAAAATATCACCGGAAAATGGAATATCTGTATACTCTAGTTTTGAGGAAACGAAATTGATTGATTACGAAATATAGGCACGTAAGTAGACTTTTTGATCTTCTGAGCTTAATATTGATACTAAACATTTTTAAAAGATTACACGTCGTTCAAAAACAGGAAAGGAAGAAACAAAATACGTATCCCTAGAGAGAGAGAAAAAAACCTTCCAAAACAAAGTGCCTTAAGGAAGTCGCAAGAGTAACATTGGATTGAGTGAAAAGTACCGAGATAAGCAATACCCTTATAGGACAATCTCAATTAAGGTAGTTTAGACAGGTTTTTCAAAAGCCAGAGCTATTAAAATTATTAAGAGGTATATTTTTGATAACATCAAAGGAAATGAAATCGGCAATGGAAGCAGAAAAAAATATTGATCTAGAAACAAATTAATTAATCAATTAAAAAGACATACAGAAAAATCAAATCCACGAAAAAATATTTGGCTGCTACCGGGATTCGGACCACGGATCTCCTCCAATCCGGGGCAGACCCGTTATCCAATTACTGTTATGAAAATGTGGATGATTAAATGTTAGTATTGACAATACTTTACTTACTTGATTGTAAGAAATAAAAAGACATAAAAAAATTATAATTTCAATTTTAGTGAAAAATAATATTGATCCCGAAAATGTGCTCGTTTAAAGGAAGAACAACCCAACTGATAAATAAAATAATTATCTGCATTTTAATATCAGACTTATCTTTTGGCATATCTCCTTAACTTCGCAAACGTTACCTTCTTCTACATTCAGACTACCTCTTGAATACTGCTCGGGCATGGATGCACTTCAAACCCATATACGAAAATATACAAAGACACAATCAAAGGTTAACTGTCTTCGTTGACCTGTCGCTAACAGCAGGGAAAATACCCTCCAAAAAATGAGTGTACTAAATGGGGTCCGTAGAATCTTTAACAATATTTTCTGATTATAAAAACACAACAGGAAGAGTTTGTATATAAAATTTGCTGTCTCATCTCTGTACCAAAAATAATAGTACCTAGATTATTTAGTATTCTGGAATTTCTGGAATATTCTATCGTGTGGTGTCGGTTTCTCTGGCTGAATATTCGGATCTCAACAAACCCAACCCACCCTGGAACGGGAACCGATACGTAGACAGAATGTTCTGAACCGCCATTAAATTCAAGTAATATTTTTAAGATTTTTAGTTAGTTAATACCTACATCAATTGAAAAATAAGATATAAAATATATAAAAATTGATAAAAAATATCAATTTTTTCTTTTCATATTATTCGACTTTTATTATAGCGAATTTTTTTTTAATATTCAATAGAACTTATTGTGATTATAGGTAACTTTTTACAAAAAATAAATCAGAAATATTGAAAAAAAATGCAATCTTCGATGTGGTATCTTCATATCTATTGCTATTAGTCGTAGTTGCTGTAACATTTTTGACTCATTATGAAGGCAGAAATCCAACTGTAAAGTTTTTGCTACTAGCTATGAGACAATGTATTTAGATCGATAATTTTCTTATTTTTCCATGCAAAGATACTATTTTTTTCAATTATCTTAGCGACAGATTCAGTAGTGATGAGTAATTTGTTCTGTCAGTTTAAAAAAATTGTGTTTTTGTCTGTCATGATAAAAATTAATAATATAGAAAAAATACAGACTTTGAGCACTCGACGAAAAAAACTTTTAAATTTCTGTAAATCCATTAGGATGATAATCAATTTTATTAAAGTTTGACAATATTGTAGCCGAAATCAGTTACCGATCAACGCGAATAGTCAAAAAATGAACGATGTAATTGCCGACCAACGTTTCACATCTCACATGGGAAATCAGCCTCAAATCCCGGATTTGAATCTCAATTGTCGAATTCACAAAATTATTGTTTTTTTTACGGTAGCAATTATTAGATTTTACGGAAAAAATGTATTTCACAATACATCCTGAAGTATTGACATAGTTATGAAAAAAGCATCTAACCCTAAAAACATGGAACTGAGAAAATGTCTTCTGAAAATTTGAATCCCCGAAAACTTAATAGGTTGATATTTAATTCATTATTGCATACATTTTGTCATATGGCTTACGTAGAGATGTTTTTTTAGATATTTTTTTAATGTAATTATAAGAAAAAAAACTTTTATTTACACAAATATAACGCGTTTTACAGATTGTATTCTTTCTAAATTTACAAAAGGGCTAAATGTACAAAAACAGTACTTATTTTTTCCATGTTTTATGAATTTGATAAAGTATGAAGCAAAAAGTATTATCCGTGGCGTAGAAAATGTTCGACCCTCTTAGATATTTTCTACAAAATTAATAAAAAACAATGTCACTTAGAGTTTTCAGCACATCAAGATATCATATTGAGCCGTCAAAACGCGTGACGTTTTGACGGCTCAATATGAATATGAATCCAACCCACAAAATTCTAAAAAACTCATTTTAGAATTTTGTGGGTTGGGATTGAGTAGGTGGGATTCTTTCTGCATAACTATGTCCAGTTATACCTCTAGACTAATATTTTGGTGTAAGTGGGAAATCAATTTATTAATGCAAACATATTTCATTGTTAAGTTGCAATTTTAATGATCATCATCATCATAGGTGAACCAAATCTTTCGAAAATATAGAGCAAGATGTATTAAATATTGGATTGATTTATTATTATTTGGCAACACTTAAACTACTAGTGAGGTACTAAAAGTTTTCGGAATTAAGTACAATATATAATGTTGATAGCTCTACAGGAGTAATAGATATATCAATTGAATCCAATGAACGAGACTAAATATATTAAAAAATCTGAAGTATTCTTAAATGGATAATAAAGCGACACTGCGACATGAAAAAGTTCCGTGTTCTGGGAGTAAAATGGTTATCAAATATTACAATATTGCAATCCAATACTTAACCACTACATCATCAACAGCTATTACAATACATGTATATGGCAGAATATCCCAGAAAACTACACGCAGAAGACTCTGAAAACCTGTGAACACCTCTAATCAAATATTATTTCAATGAATATATTTTACTGTTAATGTTTCTACCTGATTAATTTAATTTTAAAATATATGACTAGTATGTGTTAGATCTTTGTTAAATCCAAATAGTTATTGCATTCTCACATTCTCCAGAAATCATGCAAGCTTGTCGTCAATAACATGCGGTCGTAATTATAAATACCAAATATTTCGATATGTGCATGTTTAGTTCCATGAGTTTATGTTAACCTCAATTAAGAGAAAGGGTACCGTTGCAAAATTCAAAGAAATAAACAATTTAAATGGTTTCTATTTACATTAGGAGGGTTTTTATAACTGCTTTGAATTTACATGAAAGCGACTTTACGGGCAAAGTATCCAGGCAATTCGCGATCTTTTCGTTGGAACTGCTGTTACCACAAAAGTTTGTACATTACGGTGTCACTTATCGAGCTGTGCAGCGCAGATCGGATTATAAAGTCACATCGCGCTATTGTTTGTGGATGATGAGATTTCTTTTGTTGATATTGAATATAAATCGTACGTAAAAGGTTGGTTCTCTTTGTAGGTCCTACGTCTGCAAATCTCATACCTTGGAGAACAATTTTTTATTTAATAATTTTTATTTTTTATATATTTAATTTATTGTTATAATGATAAGAATGTATTTAACTAAGGTAAATTATACAAGTCTCACAGAGACGAAACTAAGAATATAAGGCTCATATGACTTCAGCATTCTAGATATACAGTTAAAGTGGGCCATATCGTTATTGAAAGTTGATAGAGAAAATGCATTATATGTCCAAATCGGCGACTAGGAACATTCAATTCGTTTGTCTTTGCTTTAGTTTTAAATTGCTTTATTCTGATGTATTTTATGTTGTTCACCTTATGTATTATATTTTATTAGACTATGTCCGTTAATTTCAATAAATAAATAGAAAAAATATGAAAAATATAGAACACATCGAGAATCAAATCTCAACACATCCAAACGGTTCGAATAAAATATTTGTTGTTTCACTACTTATAAAATAAAAAATCTTCAATTGCCCAAATCTAAAACATAAAAACGAAAAGAGAAATTACAAAATCTATTCATTGTGGGGTATAAAAGCAAAGACAGTAATTTATAATTCGAGAGCAGACATAGCAAACATAGCTTATAAATTTATGAGTAACACGATTTTCGAAGGGATTGAGACATACAATCTTGAATTCAGTACATTCTAAATAAGTAATCCTTGGTGACTGCATTCAAAATATTTATTTTGGATATTACTCATTTTGTTTTTATAGCCTACAATTTAACTTAAACACAAAAAAAAGAATTTAAAGACATAAGTCCGATGATTTTTATCGAATAATGCGCAATAGTTTTTGTAATAATATTCTGATTTCTTTTTCAAGAAGAACCCAAAATTTCCTATTTGGTTCAAACGTTCTGCAGCAAAAATCAGTCTCGGATAAGCGCTCTATTCGATAAAAAATTTCTTGTTTTACCTCTCCGTATGCTGGACTCCCGCCGTTGTTCTGCCTCGGAGATGTGAATCGACGTCACCAGGCGGATATTCATTTCCGGTGATTCCTTTGGATATTTTGCACAGGCATCGGTGTACATGTACGTGTACATATATACGTACACATACGCTAGCTCATGTCCGCCGCTGTAATATATTGCGAAGAAAATCATGTAATATTCAGGGTGCTTCGAATTGACGAAATGTTTTGTATTGTTTTTATTTTATACATATATTTTAAAATATCTGCATTTCATTTTCCTATATTTTAAAAGATTTTTTAATTTGATATTTTCTTTATTTGGTTTATTTTTGTCACAACTTTTCTTTTTAACATTGTACCATTATTTGTTTTATTAGGTACTTCCTCTATTTGGTTTATTTTTTTCTGTTTCATTTTTAATTAACTATTTCATGTTCTGTATCGTGGATCTTTATTATTAGTCTACCAAATATTCACTACATTGTGTTATTTTAAATAATACAATACTGTTGAGATTCTTTAAATCAATAAATAAATAAAAATATTTTCTTGCAGTTGCGGGTTGAAGTATTCTTTGAGTATTCTTTGAATATTTGAATGATATATCTTAATATTGTCACGATACCATAGACACAAAAAGAATTAAACTAAATCAAATAATGAAAAAGTCGATGATTAAATTCAGATAAATAATCGAGGATTTCCCAACACTCGGGATATTTTACAGAATCATTAGAAAAAATTAGAAAAGTTTGGAAGTCAGTCGATAATACTCAAAAGTTCGCACAATGACATTCCCTATACAAAGGGCGGTGTAATTATTTTTTTACCAATAGGTACTTCGTAGCCAATTTCGCACCGAACGAACAAATATGCTGATATTTTCCTACTTTCTAGAAGGCTCTCGTTGCTTCTCGATTTAACCAGACACTTATAAATGTTTCTCAAAGGTTGTAAATTATCCTTGATTGTAATGGGCCTCGATTCTTTGATAGTGTTGTGACAATTGACATATTAACCGTAAAGTCCGTAAAATCTTTTTAGCATCTCGTTACACTACTTTCATTTCTTTATTACCTATATAGCTTACTTGATTGTAATCCTTATAACATGCACAACGCGACATATATCAAAAATTAAGGGACATAGATGCTAGAGACAGGCCTCCTTCGTACATATACAGGGTTATTTGTAAAACATTAGTAACCTCACAGGACTATATTCCTGTCTTGATTATGAGTCGAAAATATTCAAGCTATCATGATCTAATATCAATAGTTATGGAGATATGCGAATCAAAATTTGCAGTTTTTTTTTCAATATTTCTGACTTATTTTTTGTAAAACGTTGGACTATCAGTACAGTAACTAATATCAATTACCAAAAATTCATACGTTTCAATACAAGTTAAATAAAATGATTAAAACCCTGAAAACATTCCAATTGGAATTCGAAGGTTTTTAATTTTTTATTTGACTTGTATTAAATGGAATAAATTTTTCATACTCGATATAAGTAACTGTAATGATAGTCCAACGTTTTACAAAAAATAAGTCAGAAATATTGAAAAAAATGCAAACTTTGATGTCGCATATCTCCTTAATTATTGATATTAGGTCAAATAGCTTCAACATTTTCGACTCAAAATCAAGATAGGAGTATAGTCCTGCGATTAATGTTTTACAAATAACCTGTTATTAATGTTTTACAAATAACCCTGTATATAAATATACTCCATACATTGGTGAACATCACCAAATGTCGGTAACAACGTTCTAATACATTACACCCCCAGCCGCAAACCTTATATGAAATGTTAAATCTTCGACGGTGTGGTTGCTTTATTCATTATATGGAGGCACTCGAATGTACATAAACTTGTTGAACTTGAGTCAAGCAACGTGATGCGATGAACATTCATAACACATTTCAAACCGCTTGTGGAAGTACGCCCTGTTGGGAAACGAAGCTATTGTCGCCGTGAACGAAGTGTCTGTAATTTGACTGCAATTTGGTTTTAATGTGTTCATTTTCTAAATTCTTGCTTTGGGCCTCGTGGAATGAGAGAATTGAATATGAGTTTTAGAGCCTCTCTCAACGAAGTTTCCCTACATTCTACTGAGGTGCTCAGTGCACGATGCAAAGTGCAACTTCATTAATATTAACTGATACTCTTCGTACTCTAGATTCTATTTTAGTTTTATTATCAGCAGTGCCCGTTGTGAATTTAGGACGGTGGCTGCCGAAATTCCTTAAATAAAATATGTCTAGACTTCCAAATAAAATCTGAATTCTTAAATTGTTATTATAGTTTTATTTACTGGCATTCAAATATCTCTTATGTCAAATATGGTTGGCAGATAAGAACTTCACTGTTTATAGTAATTTTATTAAAACAATTGGCGTTTGTTGGTCACATATTTGTTACATGAATTAATAAACACAAGCATAAGACAGAATGTAAAAAGCCTCTCAGCCACTACCTTGCTAGGTATACAATGTAAAAACATGTTCATGTAGTTTTTTTAGGTGTAACATCTTTCCTCTCGCTTTCCTGCAATCTGTGGCAGAAATTTCGTGAAAAAGGACGAAAATGCGTAACAGGAAACTAGACGCCGGGAAAGCGTGCGCTATTTCATTTGACCAATGAGCGCGCGCGGTGCTAGTTGGCGGTCAGGTGGTACTAACCCATTTTCCGAGAGGTTGGTACCGTATTAATAAATGTATATGATACTAAAGAAAACACAATACATATTATTGTGAAGTTGCAATTTCAGAACGAAGTTCTGTGAATTTTAAACATATTTTAATTAATTAATTAGAAAAGACATACCTACATACAGAAAAATCAAATTAACGACAAAATATTTTAACTGCTACCGGGATTCGAAACAACGGACATCCATTCTATATCCAGGGTTGGCGCATTATCCAACTTCGGCACGGCACTCTGTTAAGTTTGCGAAAAATTATCGAGCTTATAAATATGTAGACTACAAATTTATAATTGATAATAAATTTTATTTTATTTTTTAATCAATCCGGATTGAATTTTTTTTTAATGACCAAATTATTTAATTAAATAGTACACTGTTTTATCGACATTGCCAAAAATTTTTAATGACATTTCACAGAGCGGCAAAATACAATATTAAAAAAATACACTATTTTACATGTATTTACTAATTAATAAATATAAATATTAATATTAACGTATTCAATAAAAGAATTTTAAATAATGAGTGTCTGAAAAAAGGCAGATCGTTAAAATGCAAGTGATTAATAATGAATAATTATTCAAATAATATAATATTAATATTAACCTTTTTTACATTTTGAGGTTAATTTCTGTTGCTGCTCAATTGATATGTTTAATTGTGAGATGTCAAATGTTATACATCATTATGAGACCACTGTAAGGCTCGCTGGTTTTATTTTATTCAACATACCAAGTACGTACCATTTAAAAGTAAGAAAAGTAAAAGTCATGTATAATAATTTTACTTAAGGAAAAGGCAAATAAAAAAGAAAAAAAAGGAATTTAATTAAAATTAATTTATTAAAAAAAGGAAAAAAATGAATTGGTAGCTAAACTAATGTCGCCGAAAGGAAAGATCTTCGTACATCGACCCGACGCTACGCATCCCTGTCGCACGCGTTCAATTATGTTGCAGTCATGCTCGCACAGGCACAGCGAGCGAGCGTGACAGCAACACAACTGCACGCGTGCGACAAGGACACATAGCAGGGTCAATGTACGAAAATCTCTACTTTCGGCGATCGAAGTATAGAACAAAAGATTAATAAATGCGTAAACATATATGTCACCATATAAGGCACCAAGAAATACGTATTTTAAAAAAGTATAAAAGCATTAAATAGTTTAGTGGAATAAAAAAAGAATCTTAATTATAATAATTTCATTGACTGTCTATCCGTCCGTCCGTCCGTTGGACTAACTTTTTTATACTAATTTTTTTTGTTGACAAATGGTTTTTTCGAAAAAGTTTTTTTTTAATTTTTTGTTTTTAATAGAATAAATAAATACTTATTCCTTAAGAACCGGCATGTAAAAGTACCGTCATTTTTGACGGGTTACAGCTAGAAACGAAAAAGATTTTTTAAATTTGTTGTTTTTAATAGAATAAATAAATACTTATTCCTTAAGAACCGACATGTAAAAGTACCGTCATTTTTGACGGGTTACAGCTAGTAAAAGCATGGGTTAAACACATGTATACAAAATAAGTAATCATGTAAAAGTGTAAGTCCCTCTCCTAGCACAAGAGTAAGATTCTTTCTGGAGAGGTACTTACAGCGAAAACAAAATTATTTTTTAATTACAATTTTAATAGTCTAGAAAATAAAATAAAATGTAATAAACTGTAAGTTATATTTAAAAAATAATAATAATTTACGAGTTTTGTTGATTTCGTGATTAATGAACTAAATAAGCAGCCTCACGCGGATGTACGCTTGAACACAGCTACATGCACGTGCGTGTTTGCAAATATGTTTCTGGCTGTGAATGGGAAAAAAAACATTCTTAGCATGCGCTAGCTCGTGGGCAAATGGATTTGGTATTTGTGTATTTGTTGGAACTTTTCTCATTTCGCTCTCATCAAAACGATTTTGTGACGCGGGAATTTTCCAGCTTTGACGGATATCTCCCACAGCGCAATAAATATTTACGAAAACAAAGCGTACGAGGGTGGATACCTCCACGTATAAATTGAGTCATTTGTCTCGCGCTGTAAAAAGCAAATTGATCACTTTATTTGTTGCTAGTTTTCCCATTTTAAAACGTTCGGCCGTATTCTGAAAATAAAAAATATTTTCATTTCGACGACTACGCCAACTCTCAAATATAAACCAGCCGTAGATTAACGACGATTCACCTCATTCTGTGACCATCACTCAAAAATAGACGAGACGTATATATTTATGCCCGTGTAATTACGTAATTAATTTACATTTACTCATCTCATCACATTTTCTTCCCCTTGTTGTAGGGGTTCGGGTTGTAGTCCCATCCTTTCCTCACACAGTTTCTGGAGTTGCCCTTACTCAACTGTGTCTGGGGCAGCCCACTGGATGTCTTCCCTCAGGAATCGCACTCAGTATTTTCTTGGGAATTTGATCATCAGACATTCTTAGTACGTGCCCATGCCATTTCAATTGCGATTTTTCTATGATGATTAGCAGTGGTTCAATGTTAAAGTCGTCTCGGATAGTTTTTTATTCGATACCATTTCGTAACACCCGCCGTATATATAGCCACTCCTCTCAAGTACCTCATTTCGGCCGCTTGGACTCTAGAGCGTGTTCATTCGTTTAGCATCCATATTTGGTGATCATGCGTAAGCGTCGGGAACACTGGTATTTTTCTCTCTATACTAATTTACATTTACGACTTATGCAATTTTAGACGAGACCTTTGGTAAATAGTCGTGAATCTACATCGTCGTATTATTGTGATATGTTGATTGAAGCGAATGTGGAGTGTAAGGGATTCATAAATAATTGTTATTAAAATTGCATCCTGTGTTTGTGTCTACTTACACAACGGTGCAATATGACCTTTCAATACCCAAAATTAATTCCACTGGCGAACACTACGTTCTAAACATAAGTATTAGCAAGACCAAGTTTATGGTTTTTAGCCGAGAGAATCATCCAAATGTGTGCCTTCAATTAAAGGATGTCAACATTGAGACAGGCAGTATTATTACTGACAATCTGGACCCTGATACGGAGATCAAATGCAGAATAGAGACAACCCGTGCATCTTTTAATAAGATGAAAAATCTACTCTGTAATGACGACTTAAACTTGAAGCTCAGACAGAGATTGATCAAATGCTATGTATGGTCAGTTCTACTTTACGGTGTTGAAGCATGGACGCTGAAGGTGAATACTCTAAATCGCCTAGAGGCGTTCGAAATGTGGATACATCGTTTAATGTTAAGGATATCTTGGACTGACATGAGTAGTAATGTTGAAGTTTTACATAGAGCAAATACAAACAGACAGTTACTCAACCTAGTAAAGCTCCGTAAAATTTCATATTTTGGTCATATAATGAGAGGCGAAAAATACTCCATCCTTCAGCTCGTCATGAAGGGGAAGATTGAGGGTCGCAGAGGGGTTGGAAGGAGGCGGCAATCCTGGCTTCGAAACATCCGAGATTGGACCGGGATAAGAAGCGTGGAAGAGCTTTTCGGCACTGCTCTGGACAGGGAAACTTTCTCCCAGATGATCGCCGACGTCGGGGGGACCCGACAGGGCACATGAAGAAGAAGAAGAATACCCAACATTTGTACAGTAATAGCAGATAAACCATTTAAAAAAAATAGATACATCAATATTTTTCGACACTCATGGATTGTAATATCAGACCTCCATATCTGGGTATTCTTAAAAACTACATTATATCGAATTGATATCGAAACAATATTCATATCATCGTACAAACCAGTTATTGCAATCTGAATTTTTTTTAAATACAATTTTTAATTTTTGAATTTAATTAATTAATAATAATTAATTTAATTGATTAATAAAAATTGTTTAATAATTCACAAAACTTTGTTCTGAAATTGCAACTTCACAAAAATAATGTGTTTGTTTCCTTTAATACCTATTAATTGTATTTATGCGAATTATTTTGTCGGATATTATCTGAGAGTATTATACGGGGCTTGGTTATACTAAACCTTGGTTAAACCCCCTCAATAATCGAGAATCTAATCTATTTTTCATATTTTCTGCGTAAAAAATAATATAACACACAAACTTAATTTATATATTTAACCATAAGGTAATTTTTATGTAATAAACTGAGAAATGGTTGATGTTGTTTTTATTTATGAAAAAAAAAATTAGACGATGTATT
This sequence comes from Agrypnia vestita, assembly GCA_016648135.1. Classification (NCBI taxonomy): domain Eukaryota; kingdom Metazoa; phylum Arthropoda; class Insecta; order Trichoptera; family Phryganeidae; genus Agrypnia; species Agrypnia vestita. The sequence goes on along the minus strand of JADDOH010000924.1, from coordinate 317,846 downwards.
TGTATTACACACATATTCTTAAAAAGGACGCCAAAACGATAAAAAAATATAATATCTCATTTTAAGCAACGGTCTCAGTTAACCTAAAAATTCATTCGTGTGGTTATTACTTTGACCATTTTATATGCAATTAATAAACGCCCATCTAAGCCGCCAGCTGTCGACGGTAAAAACTACCCCTATCGTTAGGGTTAACTGGTTACCTGGGTAATTCAGTTACATTAAACGGGGCGATGTTTGTTTTTAATTAAAGCATTAGTAAACCAGGTGTTCGGGTTATTAGGGAACATTGGCAGGAAGAAAAACAATCACGATTATTAGGGAACTCGCAGGAATAATGTTAAGTGGGTCTTCAATCTGGGTCGGTTCGTACTGGGTAGTCTGATGACATCGTTGGAATCCTCAAATGAGGACCTGAAAACAATTGTGTTTTGGAAGCCGATAATAAACAACGGACTATGTGGTCGTAGAGGATCTCACGATGTCGTCGAGAACATTTAATTAATTTCCTTATATAGATATATTCACAGATACTGGATAAACGCTAGTGAACAGTACGTGAAAAGACTCTTACCACTTATGATTCACATAGCAATATATAAATTCGTATTAATAAATAAAATCATTATTCAGGTAATCTAATTATTTCTTAGAGACAACTGATACAATTTTTACTCTAATTGCAAACTCTCTAATACAAGAATAATAAAAAAACGTTTTTCTGTCGATTTGACTTTGAATCTAAATATGCTATTTGTACTTACGATGAGTATCGACTGTCCCGTAGAATGACGCAGTATTATCAAATTTTACTATTATTTAAAAGACTTTTTAGTTTTCTCAAATCAAGTCAAATTGTGACTCTCATATTTACCTTTTTAAAAAATTTATTACGAACATTGAACAACAATTTTTATCTTATATTCTTATCGTTGTCGGTCATGTTCTTTGATTCAAAACTCATTGAAATATTTATTTTTATTTATTCTAGATTTTTAATAATAATAATAATCACATTTGTGAATTTAATATATTCTTCTTCTGCTCGTGCCCTGTACGTTTAACGGACGTTGGTTATCATGTTGGCTATGCGGACTTTGTTTACTACGGTCCGGAACAGCTCCATAGTAGACTAGCCAAACCACTGTCTCAAGTTTTTAGCCATGAAGGCCTCCTTCTTCCAGGGCCCCGACTTCCGGCAATCTTTCCTTGCATTATGAGATGCAAGTTCTCGTATTTCTCTGGATATCTCATCACATGTCCTAGATATTGAAGTTTTCGGATTTTAATTGTTTTAATAACTTATTTTTCTTTATTCATCCAAGCCATAACATCTTCATTCGTAACTATGTTCATCCAGCTTATTTTGAGAATTCTTCTGTAGATCCACATCTCGAATGCCTCAAGTCACCTTATTAGTTCTTTGGTAAGCGTCCATGCTTTCATTCCATAGAATAATACTGAAAACACGTAGCATCCGACCATTCAAATTCGTAATCCTAGGTTGAGATCATGACTGCAGAACATCTTTTTCATGCGGATAAAGGTTGCACGAGCTTGCTCTATATCGGCATTTGATTTCAACCGAAAAATTACATCTTCTATTTAAGTTTCAGCCCAATTATACAATACTTTTTATATATTAGAAATAACTATTCATTTTGATAAACATGAGATACTCATCGAAATTATAAAATTCGAATCGAAACATCAATGGACTCATGCAATTCCTATGCAATCCTCTGACGAAGATGGTAGTAACTCAGCCATCTTACTCAAAAAAAATACAAATTACCGATCACCATGATAAGGAGGACATGGAGCCCTGGCCCTTCTACATTGGTCACCGTGGAGGACAATCCCATGGTGCAAGTAGGGTACAAAGAGAAGAACAAGAAATTATCTCCCGTGGAAATTAGCCCCATGGTGTTGGACGAGATGAAACATACAGCCGAAGCATACGTGGACCAGAGTGTGAAGAAAGAGGTTCTAGCTATGACAGATTACTTCAGTGACTCTCAGTGACAAGCTACCAGGGATGTGGTCAAGATTGCCAAGCTTAACGAGCTGCAGATCATCAATTAGCTCACTGTGGCGGCGCGGGCTTACGGGTTAAACACAAATTCAAAAGGGAAGCGTATCGTGCTCGTCTTTGACCCAGGTGGATGGAAATTCCAAGTACCGATCTGGAGTGCTAATCGTTCTTACTGAGGAGTTTTAAAAAAATGTTCAAGGAAGCAGAGAGGTTCCGTGCAATGAAGAAGCGAATTGAGGCATGCGATAAGCTGAAAAGAAAATGAATCGATGACGATTGGGTGAGAGATAGATGTGAGAACCACGGGCTCGTGTGTTGGAGTGTGGCAGCATGGGAATTTGGAGATCTCAGGAGGATAACAATGATCCTGTTCGGGATAAACAGTTTCGAGAGAGAGAGGCTGTGTAACGAGTCATCCGTTAACATTTGACAGCCAAAGACAAGCGCAGGCGCAGGCTAAATAAGTGGGCATGCGCAGAACGGCGGGCCGGTATGCTCAGTCGTTGAAATAACAAACTAACAGATGATTCGAAAGCGAAGATTTTGGAAGGGTTCTTACCGCAGTGGCGAGACAAAAGCAAAGCGTTTTTTTTTTGGTTTGAAAGTAGTATTGCGTTTCGAGCGAATAAAAATGTCAGATAAAATGTTGATAAAATGTTGTTAAAATGAAGCGAGAATAAAAAAATTATTTTATGAGTTGACCGTGCCACGACACGTAACAATATATACTTTGGAAAACGTCTGAAAATTATTTAAATTTTTTACTTTTTTTAAACCAGATAAGATATCTTTAACTTAACTTAATTAATGATGATCCCTCTGGGGACAAAATCGAATAATTATTTTCTTAAAAAATTTAGCAAACCTCCTCAAAAAATATTGAGTATCATCTTTATCCGAAAATAGAATAAACTCAACATTTATATTATTGAGTTACTGCCTTATTTCTTGAGGCAATCGACTTCATTCATCTTTCATATATCTGAGATGTAAATTTAATTATACTAATTCATTATATTTTTCTTCTTTTTAAACATCATCTTCGCGTGGTTGCAGTCTATTGAAGATCTCAGTCTCGTCGTTCGGTGGTTTTCGGCACAGTCATATATCTTTGCGTGTTTGAATTCGCCTTGTTCATTATTTGATATATTATGTATATTATCTAGTCTAGAAAAATGAATATATAATTGCACTTTGGCATGATATTTATCATGACTATAAATCAAAGTCTTTTCTTAAGCTTGTTAAGGGCAATAAATTTAAAGTGCTTACTTATTTCATTAAAAATTTTCAGCGGGCGACGGACCAAAGATTCCGTCGCCCGCCTCGATTTAGTACGCTTTTGTTACTCCTTCGAGTGTTTTAGTATTTTGATTAGAATTTTAAAATTATAATTTTTTTATTAACTTTGTAAATAAACAGTGAAATAACAGTAACTATGAATGGCCTCACTTTTGATACACGATGATCTTTCCTACAAAAATCTTCATATCACTGATCACTGTCAGTGATATACTGCATAACAGGTAGATTGCACAACAATCACGGTAAAAATACATGTTTTTTGGCAGATTACTAAATTTTTCAAGATTCTTATCTATTTCATATATATAAAACAATATAAAAAGAACTTAAATAAACAATTTCTGCTGTACGCCCAGCGCGCTCGATGTAATTTATCGATATATATTTGGTTATTTTTAAATTTAAAAATATTATGAATTTGTGGAGCTAGGCACGTCGGAGAACCAAATTAGACAATTTTTGTACTGAGCTTGGCGAGCCTGGCAATTTAATGAATTATCTCAACATTGATGGTTCTAGGACATATTGTTGATACAAAATGATAAAAATATAAAATGTAGTTTAGAATAATTTGTCAAAACTACGAAAAACGTTGTACAACCTACTTAATTGAATTTTTAAAGGCGGGACCACTGCTCACAGATCTGCGACTCAAATTGTGAGTAGCGATCTCGCCGATAGACAGAGGTCGTCGATGGAGGTTTTCCGAAAGACCGACTTCTGACTGGTTGTCGCCGAAGCGCCTGGGCACGCGGGCCCTGTTGAATTGGATAAAATAAATTTGGGGAGGCGGGCGGTCAGAATTCTGTTTTGTTTCATCTACGCTCGCCTCCAGATCAACTTCAGACTTTTTCTTCTCGCCTACTTGATTCTTGCTTCAACCTTTAGATCGCTCTGAGATCCTTAGCGAGATTTCGTACGATCTTGTTTTCGCTTGAGAATCTGCAACATTGATGCCATCAGATTGACGTAGATCGTTGGAATTACCCCCTACTTTGCGTGTTCCCGTCCGGAACTGGCCTCTTTCACTAATTTAAAACATCATTAAAACCTTGGTGCAAATTGACATAAATGTGTTAGTGGATAAATTATAATACATACTTAAATAAAGTTAATTAAATGCATATTGATCATAAGCACAATAATTTAAAACATTCATGCAGTTTACACTTTGTGCACGAAACAAATAATTCTTACATATTGTTTTACTTATTAACATACTTGTTTTCACACAAGCTTTAAAAATGACTCTTTTACGAAGAGTACAAACTGACTGTCGGTATTTGAAGATAATATAAAACTAAAGTATGTTTTGTAACACATTCCTATTGCTATCAATGACTCTTATGATAAATTGCGTTGAAAAGGACAGCAATATATAATAATTCTGAACTTGCCGATGATACGTCTTTTGAACGGTGATGATTGGAATGACCATAGCAATTAAATTACAATCTATATTAATTGTGCTATCTAAAATATTGAAAGATTTGATATTACTTTTATGATAATATAATAAAAATCTGAAACATCTTTCAAACAAACGTCATATCAATGATTTCGGTTAAGCGTTGAAAAAAATACTTTATTTTAAACAATTATTTAATGTCGAAATATAGAATGGTGAAGAATCAATAATTTTGTAGGTAAAAAGTATGCTTTTATATATTACTAACTTTTACTATTATAAGTATCTAAAATGTAACATTCCATTGACTTGTGAAATTCCGCCTCCCAAATTCACTAAATTCCAGTTTATTTGAGTACACAGAGTTGGAAAGGCTGAGGGAGTTAAATGCTTTCATGCATCGGAAATATTTCGCAATACAAATATTCGAGAAATAGCGAAACCGTTGAGAATTGTAAAGAACTGACATAAAGATGGGAGAGAATGCGTTTGTTGATGCCTCCAGTTCTTACTGCTATCATTCAGTTTAACCTTTGTAATGTTTGGCAAATGTATGAAAATATTCATTTTAAATAATTACCCACCAAATCATATATTTCCCAATTCCAAAATTTCACTAATGAATTTCTTATAGTATTGGAGTTAAATTTTTCCCCAACCTATTTATATTAATCTGCACAAGCCTCTTGTCGTTTTGTCTGTTCACCCTCCGCACACCTAATATATTTTATCTTCGTTCCGGTGTTAAATATTTTGATTTTTTTTTCCAAATGCCTTTATGTGGCGGATGTTAATATTTAAGACTATCTTTAAAGACCGACCGAAAGGTTTTAGTTTTGGTCTCGGACGGTTTCGGCCAAGAAATCGGGTTTCGGAAAATTCGGTTTTGGCAAAAAATAATCAAAAGTTTCGGCGCAAAACCAAAACTCGAGAAATATGCACCTGAGTTGAAACATTTCTTTAAACTCTTTGTAATGTTATTTTAGGAATTTTTAATGTAGTTGATTTTTAATATTTTTTAAGTATGTTCAAAGTTATAATAACACAATAAATTGTTATTGTGTTTTCAAAAATTTGAATTGAATACTCAAGAAATACAAGAAATATTAATTAATCACTTAATCATTTCAACAAATTCATAAGTCCTCTAAACGCCCAAAAAGATATCTATCTTAACTAAAGTAAATTTATTTAGCGTAGTAAATATTTTTTCTGTCTATTGTAACGCACTATCTTTAATGAGTATGGTTATTTTTTTATTTAGATTGTAATGTACTGTTTTAAATGTTGTATTATACATTACTGGAATATATAATATATTTAATTAAGATAATTACATTATTTTACGACTATAGGCATGATGACAGATTTTGAAATAACTTTATATATTGTAGATTTCGTCTACTATTACCGAAAATAACATTATTTCAGTAATAAACTAAGTTTTAACGCAAATAATTGCATTTTTATCTACACAGCCCAAAACCGCCCGCAGCTGTCATTTCGTCTACGTGACGTCAAGCCTCATTAAACATTGCATTGTGTCTATAGCAACGGATCAAAGACATGGTGATGGGTTCTGAGGCGTGACGTCATTCATTCTGACCGGTGTTTCACTTAAAATAGCGTATCGCACAATTTTATACGTTTATTTTACTGAAAATCTTATTAATCTCAATGTCTATATTTAAACTGGATAATTTTTTAAAATCCTTAAAAAATATTTTCTTCTCAAAAATCATTTATTCTTTAATTCTTTAATACTGTCATCATGCCTATTGTAACCTGAATGAAAAATATCCATACAATACATACATAATATATTTAAAAATAAAATTTTCGGTTTAAGATTCTGTTTCGACATAATCTTAATCCAGATAGCTCCAATTTGCCGCGAACAGCATCCTGCATCCCGCTGAAGCATCATGTACATCGCTTGAAGTAGCAGCCGCATTCCCTAAGTAAAAATGCCGCAGCATTGATTCCAATATCCAATTTCCTCCTTCTTTTGTCGAACCTCATGGAGCTGGCCGCGGCTCCACAAAGGTGGGCGCCATCACGCGTACCCTGCAGGAGGATCCCTGTTTTTCATTGGACATGATGATTAGACAAAGAGAAATAAAACTTGTAATGATAATATCGCGTTACTTCAGGTTGGTAGTTAGAGGTCTGTAATGCTTATCTAAATAGAGATGTAATACTCCTCGTATGACCGTAGATAAAACCGGAATTCCAATCATAGACGAACGGCTAGCAGCATTTTGCGGCCGGGAGCCAATATATAAAAAAATATACGCGCAGAAATCCAGCGCGGAACCTGACTGGGGTTTGTAGTATTACAAATTCAGAATTATTCATTTAGTTATATTCTAAATTAACTTGATTTTATAATTTGATCTAAAGGCCCCCGGCAATTCAATTCTAATGTTATAATATATATAAAAAAAATATTTTCCGATAACGAGATGAACTCGAGCCGCCTGAGTGAGGGCCAGGTACCGTATCCACTATACCATATCAGAGGTGCCACCAATCTCGAAAAAATCTTTGTGAAGGACATTTTATGTAAAGAAAATATATTTTAGTACATGTTCTGTATTTTTGATGAATAATGCAAGCCTGGCTGCGTCAACATTGTCAGCATTACCGCCTCTGGGTTTGGTGGCCCGTGGTTCAAGTCCCATCTCCGGACGTTTAATTTGATTTTTTTAGCCGTGAATTCGAATAAAATTACGAGCGCTACACGATGTTCGGGTGGTAGAAGGGGACGGATGGTCGAACGGATAGACGGACGGATGGACAGACGGACGGACGGACAGATAGACAGATGGACGGATGGACGGACAGACAGTCAACAAAATTATTATAATTGTTTTATTACCGAATAATTACCGAAGTGATAATGTAAGTGCAATCCCACACGCAAAGTGCACACAATTGAAAAACCCGTTTTGAGATTATTGATCACTTTTAAAATTTCTGTATGATTTGTAGGGTTATATTAAAAAGAAACATTTAGTAAGGGATACAACGGCTTAAATTTTCAGTTAAAAACTCTTCTCTGGTGTTATTTAGCAGCACAGCACAGCAGGATTATTCTTAACAGGCTCATCAAGGTCTTAGAAAAAATTACACCAGTCTCAGTCTGGCTGAGCTGCCAGTAGTATAGTGCACATGATATTTGCCATTAGACAACTACAGGAGAAATGTCAAGGGCAAAGTAAGCATCTCTTTTCAGCATCTTGATCTGGCGAAAGCTTTTGACTCGGTCAATAGAGACATGCTGTGAAAAATATTGAATAAACTTGGCATCCCACATCTTCTCACGGAACTTCTGGCCCAGTTGCAATGAGTGTATCGTATCTGCAATGAGTGTATCGTGCACCCTGCAATGAATGCATCGTATCACTTGGAAGTATGGAAACAGACGTCTTCGATACTAATACAGGAGTGCGACAAGGATGCGTGCTAGCACCTACACTGTTCAACGCACATATGACAGCCTTCATGCTTGTTGTCGATAGAAGACTCTATGTCGTAGGTATTGAAGTGTGATATAGGATAGACGGGAGACTGCACAACCTGCGTAGAGTCTCTCACTATGTATATATATATATATATCTATATATATATATTATATATATATATATATATATCTATATATCTTCATTATTATGCAGATGACGGCGTCCTGGTTGCCGAAGAGAGCATTCAGAAGAAGACCTCAAATAAATCATCAAGGTATATACCGAAGTGTACAAGATGTTTGGCCTAGAGGTAAACGTAAAAAAAACCCAAACGGGAAAACAGATCTACCGGATATCAGAGTGAGGGGAGTACAACTGAAGAATTTACCCAACTTTACCTATCTAGGCAGCATCCTAACATCAAATTTCTCACTTGATGATGAGCTGAAGAACCATCAAAAAATGCTTCAGCGGCTGTCGCCAAACTAAATGATAGCGTCTTCAATAGCAGACATATTTCCCAGCAAACAAAGATATCGGTTAACAAAGCTATTGTACTTTGCTATTGATCCTCAGGCTTATTTATTGATCCTTGATCACGAGGCTAGGCTACAACAACAACTGGTGTTATTTGAACTGCACGGGAGATATGCAAATTCGTGCTCTATATCGCTAAGTAATTATTCACATAGTTAGTAATGAGACTTGGATTACGATTTGTATAGACAGTATTATTGTTAATGACCAAACTATTTAAAATTACAGGTTCTTTCTGTAGATCCAATGCTCGTTTTATAATATTCCATTGATGTTTTGTATTTCCACTGACTTTGCGGAGCTTTACCCTGTAATATAACTGTTTGGTCGTCTTTATAATTTTTGTGCAACAATTCCTATATATTTTATAATACGCAATCTCAATGTTATAAGTTTCTTAACAATTTATTTTACAATTTTTTTACAAATTTTGTCACTTTTTATTAGACAACAAGTTCAACAATTCCGGAAGTAATACAGGACTTAAAATATTTTTTGTTACAATGTATTCTCTTTGTTACGTGCAAGGATTTATTTTTCTAATTAAATACATTATTAAATTATCACTAGCAATATTTACAACATTCGTAGGCAAAACCGTATTCCATGTTTCATCTTTTCAGATTTTACGAAATCATCATCCAAAATTTATTTGAACTTTTCATCTCTGAGATGAAATTTTTTGGCTAAGAGTGTAGAATATTTCAAAAAAGTTGCAAAAGGGTCTATAATTGTAGTTCTGAAAACAGCACCCTAAGCCTTCACTTCAGATTTGAACATTATATAGTCAGTACAGTATTTTCAGCTTTCAGTATTTTCAGATATTCTATTAGGTGAAGTAATGATTGGTTTTAGACCATGATACGTCATGAGTGAAAGATATTGTTTAGTATTCCAATTATAAGTATCCAGAATGTTTACATTTATATCACCACATATCACTTCGTTGTTATGTGTTAATACAGAATATAGTATCTCTTTTATGTGGTCAAGGAACACATCAATGTGCGATTGAGAAGGCGATCTGTATATAGCTATTAATCAGAATTTATTGGATAGTTGTTATTTCAGACGATTAGCGTGTGCAATAACTATTTCTTCGACCGATACTATTATATCATTTAGAATATATGTACAACAACTCATCATTTCGTAAATAGTTTTTGGTGGAACAGTATTTTTTTATTTATCTTCATCTTGTTACATGACATAGGAGATGGAGTCGCTCATCTCACTAGGAAGAATTAAATGAATGTTTGTGTATATTAAATAGTGATAAGAAATGAAGTTTAATGAGAAATAAATTATGACCTGTTTACGGCAGGTATGTGTATCGGCAGTATCGGCAGGCAGTATGATGAATATCCACTAATACTAGCTGCATCTTTAAGCCATGCCTCTCCAATAATAGTGAATTTATGTTGTATGGAGTCGAGATAGCTAATGTGGCATCATATTTTTTTCTTATGCATCTTGTATTCGTGCAGTAAATAGAGAGTTCAGAATGATTACACAATGTTCGATCATCGATATTGATATTCATATCGTCGTTGTTAATTGATTAATCAATCAAATTATCTATATTAGCAATTTATGAATTAAATTGAAATGATATATTTAAACGAGGAGGTTTCAGCACAATAATTTTAGAAGATAGATAAGTTTTTTTAGTTAGTATTTTGTTATTTTTGAACCAAATATACAGATACATATTAAGTTTCTTTCTGGATTTTTGGTTTTCTAAGAAGTTATTTTGTTTCTCAGAGATTATTTCACCAATAAAGTATTTTTTCTCTCTTGCATAAAAACGAATAGTATCATTTTGATTTGAATAATGCGCACCATGCTCGCTCCAACGGCATCAGGAATTATACACAAAAAACACGTCCTCACTCTTCAACTACTCGTATATTGATACAACTATGTTTTCAATATAAACTAGGTAAGCTAAGAGCTCCGCATTAAAATCTTTAAGCGACATGTGAAATATGAAATATGTCATTTACGGGTAAATAAAATGAATATTTAGTTTATAATTTAATCACTTTCACATTATTATTTAAAGGTACGTCGTAGATATGTTCACGAAAAAGTTAATATTTTAATCCAAAATAATTATTTTTTTAATTCTAATATTACAAAAAAATGATTTTCATACGTACAACTGAATTATTCAAAGTAGCTTATTGGTCTAGTGGTTACTTCTAAGATATTATATATTATACTAGCTGTGCCTGCGCGGCTTCGCACGCGTATATTTTTAGTATACTGTTTGGATAGTTATAGAAATTTCGCGAACAATTTTAGAACATTCATCTTCTAGAACTTTCAAGAAATTTATTGAATGTACACGAACCTTCTAGACACACCGACACATTCCGCCACTCAGTTTAGAACCTTATGGAACTTTCGGGAATTTACTAGAACCTTCTTCTTCCAGAATTTTCTAGAGCAGGTTTTTCTGGAATCTTCTAGACTCACCGACACAGTCGGCGCGCCTATTTTGAAACAATCTGAAGCATTTGCGGCCTTCCCATAACAAAACAATGTGCTAGAAAGCACATTTTTGTCACCCACTCCCACCCACGCTCAGCCACCCCCACCAAACTCGCATATTGTCGATGTGGCACCAAGGGCTATCCACCACCATAACCACCGGTGGGTGGTTGTGGCTGATTGTGGAGAAAACTTGGCGGATAGGGAAACACGGGTTTCTTTTTATGTATATATATTTGTCACCATCACCATATTATATGAGTTGTTACTTGAAGATGCACGTATTTCTTTGCATCCTTAAATTTAACTCTTGACGCACTTTAAGAAGCATAACTTCAAAAAAAAATATTTTCAAACGTTTAACTTTTCATATATTATTAAATATTTCAAAATTTGTACAGTTATCTTTATAATTTCTGATTTGAAACCTATTATTTCTGAATATCTACAGAAATATATAAATCAGTCGGTGCACTGACCAAGTGATATATATTTTTTCTACGCATACCATTGTTATTTGTAAGATTATTATTATGGCGGATTTTTAATGTTTGTTTTATTATATGATTAGGCGGATGGTCTTACTGGAAAGCTAAAATAATAATTTGGAATTTTGGGGTTTTCAAATCCCGGGATGAAGTTAGGAAATGATCCCCCAATCGTACTTACGCTATGAGTATGAGAGTATTTCACTTTTATAAATCCTGAGAAAGACAGGCGCAAACTGGATCCACATAGGAACTTTAAGAGTGTTTTGCGGAACTGGCGGAATAGCGATAAAAAGATAAGGCGAAAAATGTAAAACGGGCAGAAGAAGCCCTTTTTACTGTAACTGTAAACCAAAGTCGATGAGTATGTAAATACAAAGTGTCTGGTATTATAAATATAGTGCTCAGTTAAAGTGAAAAGTTTTTATAAAAACAAGAAACCTACTCTCGACTTTGCGTGTTTCCATCGAAAAATACGATCACTTCGCTTTATATATTTTTTTTTTTGCTTTTATTAAACATGTATCGTTTGACCTTTTTGGCTCACCACAAAACAGGTGTACGTCGTCTGGTAGCTGATAGCCTCGCTGAGCGCTTATTATAAAGAGATATTTTATATTTTTTGGCCAAGGAGTTTTCCCTCTGATACTGGAAAGGATAATCATCTTTGGAGAAAATGATAATCCTAATAAGCTTATGCTGTACGCTACAATATTTTAATAATGAAAAATACTTTCACAAAAAAAAATTATCAAACAGATTTCAGTTTTGCTTGGAAGCTTGAGCATTGAAAATATAATATTTAAGAAGATTATTCCAATACAAGACAGATTTTCGCAAAATGATACAAATTAGAACATTTAACAAGAATACTATTTACGTTTCTTAATATTATTTTTTGGAGAATATTGGTAAGTTTTTTTTAATAAAGTACGCTTATATTTCTTTTACATTTTTTAAAAGAATATCTTTTTATTTTCCCTGTCATTTTATTTTATTAAAAAGATCAAATGGATGTCGAGATAGGGTTCACTTATCATTCCCTAAGATTATGAACCAGTCTAATCTTAAAGGTTAATATAAATTAAATTTTGTTTTTACAATTCATACCTAACGATCATTAAATCGTGTGGAATACATAAACTATGTTATTTATTTTATTACTTTTACGTGCGATGAGATGGAAAAGTTTAACACTAGAACCACCACCGTTCCAATTTTCGTCCCACCGACATATTCGATCGCCTCGAACTTATTTTTTATTAAGGACCATTAAACTTCTCGACTTTTACTCAACTAATGTATTTAATGGTAGGTACATGAATTAAAAGAAGATTATTATCCATAGGTTAACCAATAACACCATGGATAGTAATCATAATTTTGATAATATAAAAATTATACAATGTAATTTACGAGAATATTCTTTATTTTCAACTCTGATTTGTTAAAAACACAAACATGTTTCATAACCAAGAGTCTCTTTATCTGGATATAGCGTAAGTACACGCTGCACCCTGATCAAGGGACCATTGGCCCCGAAAAATATTGGTACCTATTTTCAACAAATTAGTGGTGTAAAATAATATTTTTTTATTAATTACATTAATAATGTCGCCACAAAGAAGTTCAAAATTATATATTTGAAAGTAGTTTAATAATTTCGTTACTCACAAAATGCATATAAAATTATAATTATTTCACGTAAAGGTAACACAGTTAATGTATTTCACTATATTGAATGAAAAATGTAAACGTAATGTAAGCAAACATCTATTAATAATATAATCTTTACCTACATAATTTATATAATATTTAATTTACAGTTTTAAATACGCCCTGTTGAAGCTTGAGCTAAGCGAAACCGGCTAGCGTGGTATTTATAAAGACTGGTGATTTTTCTTTTATACATCAAACTGCAAAGTACGAAAATATAATATTTTATTACTCTTTACACAACTATAAATGAATTGACATGTTAATATTTTACAAATATGTGTTTTTCGCTATTAGAATTCAGAGCAATCGCAACGGAATGACGAATTGCTGTTCAATCCGGATGACTTCACTAATAAAATGATGCAGTTGTGAACTAGATGCTACTACCTCTATTGTTAAGTAGAATACAGCACGATTCATTTTATCACACCAGACTAATCAGCTGACGCCATCCTTCACCAAACCACGCGTCTCTGGTTTTAGGGGAGACGGTTAAACTCCTTAACCGTGTAAACTTCTGCTACCTTCGCTGGCGCTGACTGCCCAGATGTTCTAGTCGGTAATATGCGTCGAAAGGCAATAAGATTATTTCGGCAAGACTGGTTATACAAACACTGATATCCCATAATACTAATCTGGCTTATTGTTGTGTGTTAATAGATGGTAAATAGTCTCACAAAAGCGTTTTATACGATTTATTCAGATTTGATAATTAAAAATGAACTTTGTTCTCACCACTGAAAAATATCAACTTGTTTTAGAACCCATGATCCTTTTGTCAGGATACAATTGTATACTAACAAATTAAACCATGGAACCATGGGCACTGAACATGTTGGTATTTTTCAATACAAAAGTGGTGAAAACATAATTCATTTTTATTAATTATATTAATAAAGTCACCAAAAAATTATTTTTCTCTTTTTGAAGAATTTATTCACATATTTTTTGAATATTATATCTGACTAATAATATTCGCGTTAAGTTATGTTCATCAACTACCATATATACTCATCACTGCCTAGATTACACAGACTGGACAATGGGTACGACTGTTTTAAAAATAGATTTTTCTTTACATAGATTCGATTATGAGACAGTAATAGTTTCTATACAATCTATAGTTTCATTAAAATATATATGATAATTTTTTACTGTTTGATGACTCTTTAATTTTTTTAATAATATGTGGGTTATAAAAGCAAAGGCAGCGATATCCAAAAAAATATTTTGAATACGCCATCGAAGATGACCAATTTATGAATTCTAGATTTTACGTGTCTTTCCCTTCCGAAATAATGTTTCTAATAAATTTATAGGGTTTGTTTCCTATAAATCCTATATCGCGTCCTCTTCTTGAATTATTCAATCAATCTCTAGAATTGGGCATTTTACCGGAAGCTTGGAAACTAAGTTATCTTACACCAATTTTAAAGAGGGGTAAAAGGCAGGACGTTTCAAATTATCATCCTATTTGCATTTTGTCCACTATACCCAAATTGTTTGAAAGTGTTGTTATAAACAATATTTCAAAGGATATCAATAAAATAATTGTGACCAGTCAACATTTTTTACACCGGGCAAATCTACTTTGACAAATTTGTTATTATATCAAAATCACGTTACAACCGATTTGTCCCAGAAAGTACAAATTGACTCAATATATATAGATTTAATCAAAGCATTTGCACTGAATAAATTAGGAATTCTTAAACTGGTTAACATTATATATCTGTAATAGAGTACTGTATGTAAAAATAAATTCCTTCTCTTCTTTTAAATTTAAAGCAACTAGTGGGGTCTCACAAAAATCTCACGTGGGACCTATTTTGTTTCTGGTATATATTGTCAAGATGTTAATATCAAAATTATTTAATTTGTTATAACTACTTACTAGTGAATGTATGTGTAACACCTTTAAATGAAATAAAAGTTAGTCTGTTGCAAACTACCCACGTGTTTCAACAGGTTATGGGCCTTTCGTTCGATTTATCAGTTTTTTTAGTGTAAATTGTGTGCGTGGTTTCGCGGAAACATGACGACAAATTACATTGCAAGTGTGCCAAAGCTAAAAGGCAGGGAGAACTATGATGAGTGGTGTTTTGCAGCTGAAAATTTGTTGGTGCTGGAGGGTATGGATAAATACATCAGACCAACGGCAGATTTCGATGTAAAACCAGTAGATGATGTAAAAACTAAGGCAAAGTTAATATTAACGATCGATCCAGTTTTGTATGTTCATATCAAGAACACGAAGAGTTCGGCAGAATTATGGAATAAATTAAAAACCATGTTTGATGACTCTGGTTTCTCAAGAAAAATTACCTTGCTTCGATATTTGATATCCATAAGACTAGAAAATTGTGACTCAATAGCTAATTATGTCACACAAATGATTGAAACAGCTCAACGGTTAAATGGCACGGGATTTACAATAACAGATGAATGGGTGGGATCATTATTATTAGCAGGTTTGTCCGATCGCTATTCTCCAATGATAATGGCAATAGAACATTCGGGAATTTCAATAACTGGTGATGTCATTAAGTCGAAATTACTTGACATGGAGGTAACCAGTGATTTTGATAGTAGTAGTGGCATAGCATTTGCAGCGAAAAATAAATATTCCTCTAGTAAAAATAAACCAAAGAGATATAGTGGCGGTCCGTCAAAGTCAAACAAAATGACAGTGACAGCTAATTCACCGACGAAAACAATTACATGCTACAGGTGTAAGGTAAAACGAAAACAATTACATGCTACAGGTGTAAGGTAAAGGAGCATGGACATTATCGAAATCAGTGCCCAATGTTAAAGAAAAATACAAATAAATGTGTTTTTAATGTTGTTTTCCTGAATGGAAAGTATAACAAGAATGAATGGTACGTAGACTCTGGTGCAAGTGCGCATATAACGGCGAATAAAGCTTGGGTAAAGAACATGAATACAACGTCGTGTTTACCAGAAATTATTGTCGCCGATGAATCAAAAGTGCCAGTTATTTGTTCCGGAGATGTAGACATTGTATCGGAATTAAATTATCAAATAACAGTTAAAAATGTGCTATGTGTGCCTAGTTTGACAACTAACCTATTATCCGTAAGTGAACTTATCAAAAATGGAAATAACGTCATATTTGAAGAGAATCAGTGTTATATTAGAATCAAGAACAATGATTTGGTTGCAATTGCGGTTTTGACAGATGGTGTATATAAATTGAGAGTACAATCACAAAGTTGTTTGTTGACTACTGTCAGTGGAAAGTTATGGCACAGAAGACTAGCACACATTAACAGTCAAGATATGCAGAGAATGAGAAACAGTATTGTATTTGGCTTTGAAACATGTTGATTTTTTTCAATAAATAAGTGGTTTAAACAAAGTTATTTTATATTAATTAGTATTGTAGATGGTTTATCTTATGATACCTTTTTTGACATAACAAAGTCCCAATGTATCACTTGCTGTGAGGGAAAACAAATGAGATTACCTTTTTCTCATGTGGGTGAGCGAAGTACAGAAACGCTACACAGAATTCACAGTGACATTTGTGGCCCGATGGAAACAAGTTCATTGAATGGTGCTCGATATTTCCTGCTATTTATCGATGATTATAGTCGAATGACATTCATATATTTTCTGAAGCAGAAGAGTGAAGCTTTCAACAGATTTAAAAAGTTCAAATCAGTAGTTGAAAATCAACTTAGTAAGAAAATTAAGATATTGAGAACAGATAATGGTCTTGAATTTTGCAATAAGGATTTTAAGAGTTACCTGAAACACGCTGGTATAATACATCAAAAATCAAATTATTATACGCCAGAGCAAAATGGACTTTGTGAAAGAGCTAACCGTACAGTGGTTGAGAAAGCTAAATGCCTATTATATGATGCAAAGTTAGAAAAAAAAATTTGGGCAGAAGCAGCTAACACAGCTGTATATTTAAAAAATAGATCTATTGCATCAGGATTGGATAAAACTCCATATGAATTGTGGTATGGATCGAAACCAAACTTGAGTCACCTACATTTGTTTGGCAGCAAAGTCATGGTGCATGTTCCTAAACAAAAGCGCTTAAAATGGGACAAGAAAGCCACACAACACATTTTGGTTGGATATGGTGAGGATGTGAAAGGTTATCGTTTGTATAATACCACCAAGAACTCAATTATTATGAGCAGAGATGTCATAGTGATGGAAGATGAGTCAGATGTCAAGGAAACCGAAGATTCCGCCATCTGGATTTCTAAGATTTCTGAAGAGACAACAGCAGACAGTCCGGTAGAAGAAAGTAGTAGTTCAGTGGGGGAATTGTTTGAGAACATTCCAGAAACTGAGGATTCTTTTGACTGCTCTTCAAATTCTTCAATATATGTTGATGGCAATCAAACATTAATTGAACATTCACAAGATGCCTCAGAATATGTAGTCCAGTCAACAACCACACCCGAACAAGTGACAGATGTATGCAACAAGCGTCAGAGAAAGAAACCTGAGAGGTATCGTTTTAGTAACATGTGCGTTTCCAGTATTGTTCCAGCATCACAAGAGATTTTATTCTTAGAGGCTCTTCAGGGGCCAGAGAGGGACCAGTGGAAGCAGGCCATGGCTGAGGAGCTGCAGTTATTTGAGGAGAGTGAGGCGTGGGAGCTTGTTGATAATCCAGGTGATGTGACAATAGTGAAGTGCAGGTGGGTGCTTAATAAAAAATTTGATATTGATAATAAAGTGCGGTTTCGAGCTCGGCTTGTGGCAAAAGGTTTCTCGCAGAAACCCGGTATTGACTATACAGATACTTTTTCACCAGTAGTGCAACATTCTACCCTAAGATTATTGTTTGCCCTTTTTGTAAAAATAAGAATGAGTATTACTCATCTAGATGTAAGTACTGCTTTTCTGAATGGATATCTAAAAGAAAAGATATATGTCATTACCTGAAGGTTTTGTAAACAAAAGTGGGGGAAAGGTGTTAAAATTAAATAAAATAAATAATAAAAAATAAAATAAATAAAAAAATAAAATTAAAAGGCCATTTATCGGTTAAAGCAATCTTCCCTAGCATGGTATGAAAGAGTAAAGGAGGTTTTAAGTAAATTAGATTTTAAAAATAGTCAATATGAACCATGTTTGTTTACAAAAATTAAGGGTGAAACTAAAATGGTAGTAGCATTATATGTTGATGATTTTCTAATATTTTCAAACAGTGAGACTGAACCTAATGATTTAATAAATGTATTAGGTTCAGAATTTAAGTTGAAGGACCTAGGGCCTGTAAGACAATATCTAGGCATGAGAATTAATTAAGATAAAAATATAAATGTTATTACTGTAGATCAACAACAATATATTGAACAGTTAATTTCTAAATTTCACATGTCTGATTGTAAAACACAATGTACTCCAATTGAGCCTAAATTAAATTTAGATAAATCAACTGACAAATGTTTACCTAATGTACCTTACCAAAAATTAATTGGAAGTTTAATGTACCTAGCTGTGTTAACGAGGCCAGACATTGCTTACTCTGTAAGTTATCTTAGCCAGTTCAATAATTGTTATAGTCATACACATTGGAATTATGCAAAACGTGTGTTGAGATATTTACAATGTACTAAAAATTATTGTTTAAGATATAGTAATAATAATAGTAATCTACAAGGATTTGTGGACAGTGATTGGGCAAGTGACG
This sequence comes from Agrypnia vestita, assembly GCA_016648135.1. Taxonomy (NCBI): domain Eukaryota; kingdom Metazoa; phylum Arthropoda; class Insecta; order Trichoptera; family Phryganeidae; genus Agrypnia; species Agrypnia vestita. The sequence continues at coordinate 298,702 of JADDOH010000924.1, read as the reverse complement.
CCTTGGACAGGAAATCCTATACTGATTTTTGCTTTATGCTGTCAGGATCAGCTATCTTGGAAAGTAGAAAACAGAAAACAGTCTCGTTGTCTAGTACAGAGGCAAAATGCACTGCTTTGTCCGAAGCTTCTAGAGAAGCTGTTTACTTGAGAAATTTAATGCATGAAATTACTGATACACTTTATGTAATTGACTTGTATTGCGATAACCAAAGTGCAATAAAGTTAGCTTTAAGTAGTCAGAGTCGTAATAGGTCAAAACATATAGATGTGCGTTGTCATTATATTCAAGATGTTGTAAAGTACAAATTTGTTAAAATTAAATATATACCTAGTGAGGAAATGCCTGCGGACATTTTAACAAAAGGCCTATGTTACTTGAAATATTCCAAATTTGTGAATTTACTTGGCATCGTAACTATTTAATATATATTTAGTTTATTTTGAAAAGTGGGGGTGTTGTTAATATCAAAGATGTTAATATCAAAATTATTTAATTTGTTATAACTACTTACTAGTGAATGTATGTGTAACACCTTTAAATGAAATAAAAGTTAGTCTGTTGCGAACTACCCACGTGTTTCAACATTTATTAAAGACATAATAACTATATTTCATAATGTAAATAGTTTAATTTTTGAAGACGATGTGATTCAGAGAAATTCACAACATTCAGGATTGCATAACAATTCAACTTAATCTGATCGAACTCAAAGAGGTCAGAACCAATAAACTATTTTTAAATACTAATAAATGCCAAGTTATATATTTTCATAAAATTAAAATAACCTTTATATTTAGCTACTCCGTCAATGATATTTTCTTGAAATCGGTAACTGAAATTAATGAACTCGACATTTTATTCGAAAATAAGCTATCATTTGAGTCATATCAACAATTTAACTAATAAGGCTATGAAGACCTTGGATTTGTTTTACGTGCAATTCTTTTTCAAATATTTACACAATCAAATTATTGTACTTTTCCCTTGTCAGGATTCAGGTTGAATACAACTCATCTGTCTGGAATCCTGTTACAATGCCCATATATACACACTTGAACGCATCCAACACAAATTTCTATGTTACATTAACTATCGACTTCACATCCCAATTGAAAATATCAACTACACAAGATTACAAATTTTTACTGGATTATTGGCGTTATCCAGTAGGAGAGATCTGATTTGATTTTACTCTACAGAATTATTAACTAGCATTTTGACACCATATTCAAACATATTTTGTGTTTGTTTATGTTTCATGCGCCTGACAGAGCTACTCGAATATCTACATTATTTTATTGTGACAACACTAGAACCAACTCACATTTTAACTCTCTTGTACCCAGACTGCATAGGCTAGGTAAAATCTATGCGCATATCTCAGATGTTTTTAATTCCAGTTTAGCGCAATATAAAAATTCGCTACTAAAAACTCTACAACCTGCTGTCCTGAATTCAGAATGCAATCACAAACAAATTAATATACCTATTTTTAACCTTGTATATATTTCACATCTCCTTTTTCTAAATTACTGTTATAACTGTTTAAAAAAATATCTATACTTTGTCAATTCTATCATTTTTTGCTGTTCTACTTTTTGGATTTCTTTTATATATAAGAGAGTAAAACTGTTCAAATATTTGGGTAGTATTATTACAGACAATCTGGACCCTGATATATAGATCAAATGCAGAATAGAGACAGCCCGTGCATCTTAAAGTCTACTCTGTAATGACGACTTAAACTTGAAGCTCAGACAGAGGTTGATAAATTGCTATGTATGATCAGTTCAACTTTACAGTGTTGAAGCATGGACGCTGAAGGTGAATACACTAAATCGCCTAGAGGCGTTCGAAATGTGGATACGTCGTAAAATGTAAAGGATATCTTGGACTGACATGACTAGTAATATTGAAGCTTTACGTAGAGCAAATACAAACAGACAGTTACTCAACACAGTAAAGATCCGTAAAATTTCATACTTTGGTTATAAAATGAGAGGCGAAAAGTACTCCATCCTTCAGCTCATCATGAAGGGGAAGATGAGGGTTGCAGAGAGGTCGGAAGGAGGCGGCGTTCCTGGCTTGGAAAGATCCAAGAGTGGACTGGGATAAGAAGCGTGGAGGAGCTGCTCAGTACTGCCCTGGACAGGGAAACTTTCTTCCAGATGATCGCCGACGTCGGGGGGACCCGACAGGGCACATGAAGAAAAATAAGTATATATTATTATATAAAAATAAATAAAATAAATAAATATAGATTTATTCCAGAATGTGGGGAGGTTCGTGCAATCCCACACATTCCATATAAAAGAAAATACACACATTAAAAATATTATATAAAACAAAAGAGGAATAGTAAAATCATATAAAATAGAAGAGAAGTATTAAAAGTAATCAAAATAAATATATGGTAAAATATCGGCTTTAGCGAGCGATGGCAAGTCAATTATGCGGGGCCAGTATCTTTCTCCAGTGTGCATCGATGCTGGATGCTGGAGTAAGACGGGCTTCCAGGATAAGGATATTTCCGGAGCTGTATATCCTTTCCCTCATCCCTGCCACCCTGGATCTTATGAGGGCTGCAAAGTTGGGAACACGCCCCTCAGTGAACATACCGGAAGCGCTGCAATATCTGGGAAGGCCAAACATCATACGAAAGGCGTTGTTATATTGTATGCGAAGTCTTTCTATGATGCTCTTTTTATAATTTGTCCAGAGTTCACATGTATATAACATAATATAATATGTTGCACAGAAGGCAAGGAAGAGCGTTCTTTTTACAGCGGTGCTACAAAGACGAAACCTTCTACACAGCATATTCGCTTTCACACTGAGAGCTCGTCTTTGCCTGTCAATATCGTCGTCGTCCATTAGATTATTTGTAATTATGTGTCCTAGATATTTTGTTCTTTCGGTCACCTTCAGGACCACACCGTTCAGAGAAACTGGAGGAATACTTGTTGGGCCCTGACCATACTTTATAACCAACAGTGCTGTTTTATTAGGGTTATAGAGCATGTTTGTTTCTTCAGCAAACACTTCACAGACCTTTAGAAGAATGCGTAGTCCTCTTATAGACGGTGCCATCAGTACCATATCGTCAGCATAACTGATGTTGTTAAGACACTGTCCTCCGATGTGACAGCCTACCCCCGCGTTGTTTAGCCTTTGAGTGAGTTCGTCCATATAAAGGTTGAACAGTATTGGGGACATGCACCCTCCCTGTCTGACGCCGCTCGTCATGTGAACAGGTTCGGAAAGACTGTCTCTCCACCTCACTTGGTTTTCCTGTTGTCTGTGCCACGAGTCAAGGATACGTATTACCTCCGATGGTATGCCTCTTTCCCTGAGTTTTGCCCAAAGTAAAGGGTGAGAAACTCTGTCGAAAGCCTTGCTCAAGTCTAGGAAACATGCGTATGAAGTAATCTTTTTGTTTCTGTAGTACTCCAGTGTCCGTTTTACAGTAAATATTGCACCGTCGGTAGAGGTCTGTTTTTTGAAACCCATCTGGTTGTTGTTAGTTTCCATGCTGGATTCGACCTGATCTAGCAGCACGCGTTCGAATAATCTCGCGATGGTTGTGGCAATCGAGATTGGTCTGTAGCTCTCGTGGGAGGTTGAGTCCGATAAGGTACTTCTGTGCCATACATTGAAATAAATAAATAAAATCTCGAATTTAGTACATAATAAATTCATAATTCTCAATGATTGCATAGAATTTTATTTGGATATTGCCTTCTTTTATTAATTTTTTGTGTATATTTTTTAATTGTGTAATTGTTTTTTTAAATGGTGAGTTTTTTTTAATGTGTTTATTTTAATCAAGGTATATTATAGATATTTCATAACGACGAAACTATTTTTAAAGGGAAGATAGATATGGAAGTCTATTTGGGTGTTTATACGGTTTACGACCTATCGTGCAGCTGGCTTAATTGATTCATTTCAATTCCACTCACGACAGAATAGGGCTTAGTACGATAGGTCGTAAGATAGACCTATTCTACACTCTATCGACCTAAACCCTATGAACATCCAAAAAGACATCGTCTATCTAAATATCTTCGTCTCTATGAGATATTTATAATATATTATGGTTATTATGTCCCCGGGGATGAAATCCAGTATTGTGTTCTTGAAAAATTAATAGAAAATAAATAGAAATAAATAGAAAAAAAAAAGAACACTCAAAATATTGTATTGTATTGCTTTATTGTGTTATTGTTCAATAGCGTTTAAACTGTAAGGACGTCTCTTTATTTTTACTTATATTTTCAATGGTGCTTTGCAAAGTATGCACATAAAAATGAATAAATAAATAAATATAATTTTGTCAACACGCTTAAATCTAGCACCAGCGTGAAAATGCAAGTTTGGAAGCAAACATAAATTATGTTCCGTAACCTAAGCATTTCAAGTTAGTCTTATCTGGAGAGCTGGCTATTTGCGTTTTCTTGGGAAAAGTTGGTGACTTAAGTTAATGGGGCTTAAGATGTTTATAGACTTAATTTAAGTATTTGCGCAGACCGCGAGTGTTGCAGAAATCCCCCAACAGTTGCCGCCTGCTCCGGTCCGGTCTTCGCTGTTTATCGTGCGGTGTTTGTATTTGTGTTAATTATGGTGAAGGTTTAGGCGCGGTCTACGGATTTCGTGACACGGATAACAAACGCCACTGACCGCTACACTGAATCCAGGCACTCCGTCCGTGATCACAAGGAAGGCAGCCGCACTTTGGTCAACTGTTCCGGTGCACCAGAAACATGAGCTCCACCATCGGCGGAAAGTAAAATTATAAAGCAAAAAACAACTTTCGTGTGTAATTTAATCCATTGTTAGAAATCATTAAGCGTGTGTCTTCCTTGCGATTTTTTCATGTGAAATTTAATACATTGTTAATTTTTTCCATGTGTAATTTTTGTATGTAATTTTATCATGTACCATTTCTTGTTGTATAATTTCTCTTGACTGTCGAAAAGATAGAAATAAAAAACCTATTTATTTTACTATAAAAATGTATAAATTACCTCCTGATGTCACGTCTAGAATTCAAACCTTGAGCACTTCATCAGGTTAGGTGTTGAGTATTTAACCAAGCAACAAGGTCATTAGTTTTGAAGATTTAAATAGTTTTTTTTAGTATTTTTTTTTGTATTTATTCTTTATATATTTTTCGAAAGGATACAATTTTAAAATTTGCATTTATCCATTTTATACACATGTGTAACAAACTTTTGCTATGTAATTTTATGATGTACTGTAAAAATTTATGAATTACCTAGTGATCTTCCGGCTCGAGAATTGAACCCTTGAGTAGTAGGCTGTCCCGATAAAATTTTTTTTGGCGTACCTTAACACAAGACCTTTCAAAACTTGTGTAATTACTAAAATAATTTTAAAAATAAAATAAAATTATATCTTTAGGGTTCTACCAATCTACAAAGTTTTGAAAAATTGTTATTTTTATGGTGATATTTCGCTATCCTCAATTTAGCCTCCTGAACTAAATACAAAAAAATATTTACTTTTTATTCAATTTAGGTGTAAATCATACATGACGTTTCGATTTGCATGCAGCAATACGTTACCAGCGACTTCGAATTTGTTAGGTTTCAACCTGCAAATATCCTCAAGTTTGAAATTGTTTTGAGGACTTTCTTGACTTGACTCGCGAGTGTTTTCTTCGTCGCCAAAATAATTTTATGCCATAAAAGAACCATTGCGATTGTTACAGTGTTAAAAGCGTATTTTGTGATTTTTAAATAAGAAGTTCGAGGCATTACTTATTCTATGTTCGGACCATACAAAGAACTTGACAATCAGCAGCTACCTACCAACTATAAGGAACGTCATTTGATTTATTTTATTTGTCAAGAACGACCTGAAATTGAAGTATAATGGAAAAGATCCATCCAAATCAGATATATATGTGATTGTATCCGAAGAGATCAACAATATTTGGACCAAAACTTCGATTGCAGTTTCAACTAAGGAACGAGTTATTTAATTAGTGAAATCCAATTTCGAAAAGTATCTCAATTTGAAAAGATACCCCAAAAACAAACAAAATGATAGTTTTGAAAATAAATTGAAATGTTTTTTAGTCATCTGAGAAACTTTTTGACGTTTCCGCTTGTAAATGCACTTCATTTGAATCTTGTTCGTGTTTAAAACATAATAAAGTTTACATCAATGAAAGAAAATTTTGTTGGATGAAATAAATTATAGGAAAATGGCAATAAGCAGTTTTGATAAGAAAGAAACTGCTAGATTAATGAAACGACAGGAGAGATAAATTTAACAGGCAATAAGGGTACGAAAAAAGTCGTGTTCTACTCAAGAAATCGATTCTGTCTCAGCAAATTGTGATGAAGATTCCGCGCGTGAATCTTCCCCAGAAACTATTCGATAACAGAGTCATCCCCGACAAACACGCCTTCGACAGAGACACCATAGACTTCAACGGCGAATTGGAATACATTGCCGTTGTCATCAGTTGCAAAACTGTGATAGATACGGTTTATCGACGCGATCTGCTGTTGCTGTTGCTTCTGCGGTTATGGCTGACGTCGGCTTGATTTCCACCGAAGATTTAACTCTGGTTATTGATAAAAATAAAATCTACGGAGATGTATCTAAAGCCCGGAAGCTTCAAAAGATATTAGAGGTATTGTTATAAAAAGCATTTACTTTGATGGACGAAAAAACCATCGCAAAGAAGTTTTAGAAGACCACATCTCAATTTTAGCACAACTGGATCAATTTATTTGGAACACACAATACCATAAGACGTGGCACTGCAAAAGGAATTCTTACTTCGATATCAACTTTAGTAGAGGGTCGAAGTTGGAATTTAGACGACGTGATTTGCGTTGAATGTGACGGAACTGCAACTTACACCGATTGGAAGGGTGGCGTGATTCAATATTTAGAGGAGTATTTGGAGAGACCGTTACAATGGTGTGTTTGTATGCTTCAAGTCAATGAGTTATCCCTTCGTCATTTATTCTTGACCTTAGGCAGTTGCACTTCGGGTCCTAGAGAATATAACAGACGCCTCACAAAGTGTAACTGACGTTACTTCTAAACATAGTTTTACCAGGATGCAATCTCCAGCAGAAATGCCAAATTTTGGACACAAAAGTAAGTTAAAATTTTTAGTTTTTGTCATTGATTATAATCCTTATTTTGTTTATTTTGATTTCTTGTGCTTTTTTTCTTTAATATCAATACGAAAATTCCTTTTAAACTTGATTTTTTTAATCTTTTAGGCAAACAGTTTAACTCTATAAAAACGTAAAATTTACAAAATTTCAAAGCTCGGTAGAGCCCTCAAGATAACAGAAAATTCTAGTTTTTAGCAATCTGTATAAAATTACATAAATTTTGATACCTCTTGCGATTGTGTAGCTCAAAAATATTTTTTTCTCATACATGGACGAAACACCCTATTGAGTAGTTCTTCAGGTTAGGTGTTGATTACTTAACCATGTAAGGAAGTCGTTAGTCCTAAAGATTTTAATAGTTTTATTATTCATTTATTTATCCATTATATATTTTTTTAAAGGTTATAATTTTAAATTATATATGTTTTGTATTTTACATTTCTCCATTTTAAAATTATAAGCTAATCATAGTGCTATTACATTGTGAATTCTTTTAAAGTATTTCCATTTAAAATTCTTTTTTTTAATGTTATTTGTTTAATGTTGGATATATTGCTTTAAAACTTTTAGTGTCCTACATAAATAATGAATGAATACATATGCATCTATGCATGTATGCAAGAGGTGATAAAAATTGTTATTTTAATTTCGAAAAGAACATTTTGTACATCGAGGTAACCGTTCATACTTTTATATAATATCATCAAATTAGCGATTATTCTTCTACCAGATATGGACAGCAGATAAAAGTTAATTAATCAAATGTCGCGGTATGATTCAAAGTGATCTGGTTCCTTTTCTATAAACTAATATTCTAATCGTGTACACAAAAATTAAGTTTTTTTGAAGTCCTCTAATAATTTGTCAAAAATATCAAGTTGAGCGATTTGGGCCGACAGGCCATGAACGAGGTAAAGTGAAATGAATCACCGGGCAGCACGTGACCGGCTTTTGTAACGACCCGAGAACACACTACAGAATAAACAACAGATGTCTTATCCCCTCACTTATTTCAAGAATATATTATATAATGTAACTTTAATATACCTTAAATATGTATGATAATACAATATTGACTATAAAAATATTAAACGTCACACAAACAATCGTTCAATTTCTATAAAATTTTTTAATGATTCGTTTTGAAAATTGCAGGTACCAATATATTGTAATAATACCAAAATATTGGAAGTGGTTATCGGAAAAAATTACACGTAAACGACGATTTTACGGAACTCTATACCTTTTGTACCTAGTAAACTTAGTTAGAAAGTTACTAGGAGGTTTTAGAATATTGGAAGCATCTAGACAAATACGGTTCAGGTATAAATATATTGTAATCATCTAGACAAACACGGGTCAGGTATAAATACCTGGAGCACCGCGCTGCGCAGTTAGTCATTGTTTTGATGATTGACCGATGTGATATTAGGGACAAGCCGTGGCGATCGGTGTTACCAGTGAGTATGTGATACAAGTGATGCGCAGATCAATTGAAGCGAAATATCGGGCTTTCCCGATAAGTGACGATAAATAAGTGTGACTACATTGTGTTAAATGAATGAACATTAAATGGAATATTCTAGCAAGTGATAAGTAAAGTGTTACCCAGCGATAAAAAAAGTGTTCACAGACAATTGATAAATTGCGAAATTGTGTGAATTTGCGACTAGCACGCAATTTAATTCGTGTTTTTTTTTCAATTCAATTTATTTATTTTTAATATAACATTTCCATTACAAACATATGTTTAATTCGTAAATATTATGTGAGAAAATATACAAACAAAAAAATATTAAACGTATACAATTCATTCATATCAAAGGTGTAGGAGAATCCTGCTTCGGAATACCCTCTCAGAGACATGGAACAGATCAGTATCCAGAGTTCCTTATTATGTTATGAGTATCGTTCAGTATTATGTGACTTTGTCAATTAGAATAATAAATAAATTGCCAATTAATTTCCAGTGTTTTCATTTGTCTCCCGTAGCCACGACCAGAGACAATATTATAAATGACGTAACCTAATAAATTTTTCATCCGATTTACTGAATTACAAAAGAAAAATATTTCTTATACATGTAATAAATACTGCTCTGTACTCATTCGAGATCTTTCAATAAAGTAACGTGTCTGAATTTTTTCGTCCTGTTAGAGACGCTGCCTGCTACTATAGGGTATGTTTGACCTCGGTCTCCTTCCCGGTACTTTTCCACAATCTTCTGCTACGCTAACTCCATCGGCGCGGCTCTGAAATTCATATCTGGAATAGTTGCGAGGACATAGGTAGTCTTCAATTTCAATTGAATATTATTTAACCCGGCATCATAGTGGCGAGCAAACAGAACATGGCCGTTGTGGCCGGATATACAACACCCATGTGCATTATCACACATGGAATCTATGTACATATTAATATTAAATATTTAGAAATACGAAAATGCAAGCACTACTTATCATAATTAAATATTTATTTACCATAACATTGAGTTATAATCATCCAAAACATAAAAATGTTTACTGTCTCCCAAGAATTGACTTTAAACAACATAATTTTGTCATATTTTGTGAAAAATAAAAATAAAAACACAATTTTAAATACAACTAGTTAAAATTTGTTGAAGCAATTAGGCGAATTAAAGAATTATACAAAACAAAATTCACTGGAAGTATTTTTACATTTTGAGACCAATTCTTCGAAAATTGATCTTATTGGAGCAAGATTTTTCTACTTTTTTTTCTTTTTTGGCGCGTTGCTGCATCATCGTAATGCAAACAACTTTGTAAAAAGTAGAAAACGTCCACACCAATGCCATCGGTTCACCACAAGTTACTCAAATTTTGACGATTAGAATGATTCAGTTCTGCTAAGTACATCAAACCAAATAAAGCCTTCATCCATTCATCCATTCATTCATTCATTCATCCATCCAATTCATCCAATGTTGTCTCTTGAATAAATATCCACGTGATAGATTATTGTTAGCGAATTGCCTCGATTTTGTTTTAGTATTAGTTTGGTAAATTATTTCTTCCGACTTGCCGACTCCAACATTATATTTTTGTTTTATCGATCCGTGCAATAGATTTTAAGTCAGGTTTTTGAGCAATAATGTTTTCTAACCTTGTTTTCTAACCCTAAGCTATGCTGGTTTGAGGTGCTTGTGAATAAAATTTGGTTGTATCGTCTTTTCCAGTATAGGACGGCTGGTATCTAGAGACTGGAATTGTTGCTTATTGTCGCTCAAATCTTGTTCAGTATCACTGTCTCCACTGAGATATATGGTCAAATACTTCCTCTTCATCTAAGCTAAATTATTCATCTTCATTGCTTGATGCTTGTTCAAATAAAGCCAAAAATTTTCTCTTTTCACTTTCGTAAGACATCGTTGATAAACTGTGTAAAAAATATACAATATACCTTTAAATAAAGAAAATATAAATTCTCAAGTCCCTCTCCTCAGAGACACTGAGAAGAGGAAATTGACAATGAAGACAATGAAATGACGTTATTACGAGCAGCTAATGTGAGCCACAAGTTAAGCGCGTGTTTTATTTTTAAGTTATTGAGGTTTTAAAAACTGTCGGGTACTAAATACCCGGCGACGACGGTGCCATGTTAAATTGGATTAGCGAGGTCTTAAAATCAAATTATGAGCTATGTTCGGGGATATGGTTAACGTGAGTATGTTGGTGACATACCCGCGATATTAGGCACTAATAAAATTGAAGGAGTATTTTATCAGTTTTTAAACGCGTGGTATTTAAACATTTGCTCTATCTACTGCTGTAAGTTGGTTTTGTCTCGATGAGATTTATAAGGACTATTTTTTGCAAATTTTCATTTTAATCACACAAACTTCGTGATACACGTTATCCTCCAGTCTCCATTATTCTATGTATGCATACTGTACATAGAATATGTGGGACTGTACTAATATCTCCTTGAATAGACACATTATTATTATGACTTTTCCATTCGCATAGAGAGGCTTATGAGCTATCGTTTATTACTCGTTTCCTTCTGAAAAGACTTAGAGGGTATAAGCACGGTTTTATAAAGTGGAATGATTGCTCCAATTCGTGGCACTTACCTACGGTGCAGGGCACGGTAATGGCGCAATTTACTTTCACTTACGTCGATACGTTCTGTCCCGTGTTGTACCTAAAGTCTGACCTATATCTGTGACGGTCAGATACTTGAACCGGTTTGAAAGGCGCGGTTCCGTCAAAAATTATTATTGATGACCCGTATCACACGTTTCTCGCCTGTTTCCCGAGGCGCGATTGTCAAAATTAAATGAACTCATCGATAGGGGTTGCGAACTGTACCTTTGTCATGTCACCTACCTAATCTAGCGACGCGGAGCAACGGCCGTACAAGTCACCCTGTACAAGTCCACGATGTATTATGTGGGACCGTCACGGCTGCTCTAAGACGAATGGAATAAAGATGTTGCTCCGGGGTCTTTGACGCGTGTCTTATTTGTCAATCTTAGGCTGGCAGTCACGTCGACCCTTATCAAGCAAGTTAAGTGCAGTGGCGCAAAACATCACACGGCGAACCTCGCGTCTCGATTTCCATTTCGGTTGCGAAACGCTTTTGCGATTTTTCTATTTCATTGGCGGTTACCAGGCGCGCGGTGAGATTAATTTATAATTGAGTCGTTCAGTTTCAAAACTCGCCCTAGTCAAAGTCCTTCATGGTGGATGCATCTATCAACAAATGGAGGACGTTGATTGGCATTCGGATATTAACTAAATCGACAAAAAAATCTTTATATTGAGAATTTTTCTCGATCCATCACTCAAATGCGTTTTCACGGCCGTTCAGAATCTTTTGTCTGGAATATTCTTCCGTGTATATGTGATCTCTCTGGCCAACGTTTCGGATCCCATTGCAGGGTCCATCATCAGGGCTGATGGAATGAAGTCTTATTGCAAGCAAGCAGTATTGCAAGCCAGCACTCAATCTACATACCAACACGCCATATCTGCCTACTGCAACTACTAGTACCACAGTACTAACAAAGTGTCAGAAATATCGCCGTTTCTACGCATATCAATGAGGGCATTTTAGGATTAAATTATTCAATTTTACTCTCTTAGGTTGATTCATAATTACCAATATTACAAAAAATGTTTTGTAAATTATATTATAACAAAACAAATCCAAAACTTATATCATTTGGGAGCGTCATCACCATCACCAATATTAAAAAAAAATGTTTTGTAAATTATATTAAACGAAAACAAATTCAAAACTTATATCATTTGGGAGCGTCATCACCATCAACAACAATAACTGCTTTTCATTTGTTTGAAAGACGATTGATTCTGCGGGTGAAGAGTGTCCAATGTCTAGTGGTGCAAATTTCCTCTTCTTCCTCAGGCACCAGAAGGGCCTGATCATCAGAATCCGTAGACCAACCCTTTTCTGACTTATCTAAGCCATATATCACCATATTTGAAGCTACAAGCCACACTTGGCATGCCGTATACACCACTAAAAAGATTGTGAAGTTACTATCGATTTCCACGCTTTTTCGAAGCAGTAAAGCATAATGTGGCGTATGTGTATATTTTATTTCATAACCTTTTTGAAGAATTATATTGAAAACCAGTGTCGATTAAACTACAAATAAATAAATAAAAACTCCTGGAAAAACGCGTGTTAGGTGACGTATAGTAAATAACTAGTCTGATAAGTTACCATCAACAATCGTGTAAAATATTTTTCTTGCCATTCTCTCATCATGCATTCGTTTTTGACCAAACTCGCTAAGTGACTGACCCTTTTTTAATGCTATGTACTACGCTTAAATCGTATTGACGTACGTTCCCCCTTAATTTATTCATTCTTTCCTCAACCGTACCACGCCGAAATTATCTAATTTTCACTACTTTTCTTCCTTTTTTCCAGCGCTTGTCTTTTTTTCTTCTCTTCCAATATCGCATTCGTGATGTAGTAGCTCAGTTCAATTCAGCGCCGATAAATTGCGATGACAATTGTTACGAGACATTTTAAGGCCCAGGGGAAAAAATCTTTACATCACAGAAATACATCGGGAAGATACACACATTGAATATTTAAAAGATCAAACAAAGAAAAGCTTATCCATAAGATATTAATAATACAGAAAGAAAAATTAATTTTGAATATGAGAAAATCAACGAGTTAATTTATTTATTTCAACGGTTAACATATTTTACAATATTTTGTATATGTATATACATACATACATACAAATATATGGAGCAAAAGTATTTTCTGGAGTCTGGTCTCCCTGAAAAGACCTAGGCCGACGTTTCGGCACGGTCTCAGGTGCCATTGCAAGGCTGTGTAAAAAAGATGGGTCGTCAAAAAAGCCACTGTTGGGGGAAGAACAGGCTGCAACAAACAAACAACAATGAAGGACGAACGGGTATGGGAGAGATCTATATCCAGCAGTTGAGAGATGAAGACTGAAGAAAAAGAAGTGTATAATGTCTTTACTTCCAATTTATGTAAATTTATAATATTCATGGTATCCTGATGCCCCCAATGATTATGTTTTGTATGTTAAGGATTCAATTAATAGTGGTTTTATACGAACCATTTTCTTTTTACTAAAATTATTCTTTATTTATACAAATACATACTTAAATATTACAATTTTACGTGATTATAAACGTAATATAATTACGAAATAGAAGAAGATATAGAAGTTGTCGTCTTGATGGCGCCAGGTGGTATTGTGAGGCGTTAAAGGAGCCGGCGGCTGCGAAGCCGCGACCACCACCCCACGGCACATGCCTCTGGGCAGAGTTCTGCCACCCGTAACAAACGTCGTGGTATTAGTTTGGCTTTGTATCCGCAGATGCCGTTCTATATTCAATTCACCATAACTGCTTTACGATGTAAGTTGAAAGGGATAATTTATTTTTCTATCGTATGGTATTAAAATAAATCTAAAATTATTATTTTCAGCGAAATACTTTTGTGAATGAAATACTTATACTGTACAAACACTTAATTAAATAATGTAATATAAATTTATTGTGTAAGTTTATATAATAAAAAAAAGCAGATTCCCGATGATTAATCGAAATCTGACTACCCGGTATGCGGGATTATCCGGGACGAATTTTAAAAGACTAAAAAGTGATTCTTAAAAAATTTCTATCAGGGTCAGTTACTATGGTTATCATTTTCTCTTCTTTACAAATATGTATGTAATATATAATACATAATATATAATACATATAAAAAAAAAATACAAATAGTAATATATGGCGGCTGATTTAATTGCCGTCAACTGTCATTGGTTATTTGTGTAGCCAAAGCAATTTTTTTAAATATCATTCTCTACATTTAATTTAGTCAGTTGTTTGTCCTGCAGTAGAACTGTGTAAATGTAGGAAATTGTTGAATTAAATTTCAATTCAAAATTGTCATTTTTGTATTAGGTACTTATTGTTTGTATTCGAGTATTCACGTAAATTTGGACTTAAATAGAATTTATGCTTACAAAAACGAATTTTCCTAGTAGGCACACACTGTATCTTCCATTAAAAAATTCTTTTAAATTCAACTCGATGGGCGGATCTAAATCAACAAATGAAAAATTGACCATGCCCCGTAAAACGTTAATCATACCCTACTTAAACTTTAATCATTAATTAAAAAGCTTTTACCGGGGCCTTCCAAACATTTTTGACCAACTGTAAACGAAGAACGTATTATGTATACAGCTTAAGCTTCAATTTGGACTTTGTTATATATCCACTTGTAGTTTAAGGGTTGATGACTAAATGAATTGGCAGAAATACATTTATTTGTTAGGGCTCTTAATCTGACGGTATATAATGGGGCAATCTGCCCGATTAAAAATGTAATAATTATTTATGTTTCTGTTATAAAGTTATTCTGTTATATCTAAATCTATATCTATTATTTTTGTTCTTTACCTGTGAAATTGCTGTTTTTTTATAAATAGTATATATTCAATTAATCGAAGTATTGGCCAATGTTGTAGAACCTCTTTCGACATTTTAATGAAAGTTGATGCCTTTGCTAGAGAAATTCGGGGGATGGGAATCGATCAAATCTTTATAAGCCTCATCGGAGTTGAAAATTTTCCCTTGCAAAAAATATCCAAATTCCAAAAAAATGGAAATCATTAGGTGCAAGGTCTGGCGAGTAGGATGGGTGACGGAGAGTTTCCAGTCGAAGTTCCTGTCATTTTAAAATGGTCCAATGTGCAGTGTGTGGACGAGCGTTGCCTCGGAGAACCAGTAGACCAGAGCAATTGACAAGTCTTGATTGTTTGATAGTGAGCTTGTCCATCATTGTTTTCAGTTTTAGACAGTATATCTCTGCAGTAATTGTTGTGCCAGAAGCTGCATGAAGAGTGACCTGCAAGAATTTTCTAAAAGAATTTCATTTCCTACTGTCAATTAATCCTACAATTTTCATTAAATATAATTTTGGCTATGTAAATCTCATATTCGGCCACCACAGCATTATTATTATTGGAAAATTTGTATTTTTTATTTGATGCGCAAAATGGAAAATAAAGAGGGTTAAGTCACTTGGATCTCCTGGATCGATATGAGTTTCTGCCATCTTGAAGAATGTGTAAGGATGAAGACTTAAGAAAGCAGGATATATAACGAGCATACAATAATCTCGCAGCATAAATATAAAAAATAGGTTCAAGATCGAGGGGAAGACAAAGAAGACAAAGACGAATAATGTAAATATTGCCGGGGATCAATGAATCCATGGTTTTATGGACGAGGAAGGTATCTGCCCAGCTAACTGAACCACAATGATGTCTTGGGACACTATGTATTAGCTGCGGTCATGGACTTCTTTCCCAAGACTTCTTTCCCATGAGGGCACTAAAGAAAAAGGAGAAAGAGATAACCCTTTTTCGGGAATAAATATAAATCACTGGACGACAGGTCTGATGAATTGGGAAGGGACGGGAGGTTCCCGTCGATTATTTCAAACCCAGCTTCTTCAGTTACAGGCATTGTAACTGCTTTCTTATACGAAAAGACGACGGTATAATGAAATAAAATAGTAAACATCATTATATTTTCTTGATTGATCTCTAAAAAAAATTAATAATTTGTGTAATCAGATATCTTCTTTTCAGGAAATCAATAAAAGTATTATTTATATTAATTACAAGAAAACATTTTATATAAACCACTATTTATTAAATTATCAACATGTGTCGGGGCCGACGGTCCCTTCATTAGGATACAACGTAAGCTAAAAATTAAAGTAAAGGCATTAACAAAACAAAAAATTTATATAATGGAATTGAATAACTAATAAGGTACTTATATGAAAACAAATTTAGAACGTAACCATTTGTAAAATTTAAATCTAATTTCTAAAAATAATAGTTTAAGTGAAATCCTATATTATTTTTATGTGAAATTACTAAACCCAAGACAATTGTTTGTTTCCAAAACATGATATAAAAAAGTGCAACTTAAAAGAAGAAAAAATATTATTACTAACTTCACCTACCATTTTGCAGAAAGAATTACAATTTTTTGGGGGAATGTTTCTTTTACTTTCTTTCTGAGTATTTTTTCACTTTGTTATAAATTAAATTTACTTATTTTTTTAAATTAACAATACTAATACCATTAAATTTTATCTGAAAACAGACATTAAAAAGATTAATCAGTGAAAAACGTAAAAATTGTCAGCGATAAGATTTTCTTAATAAAATATACTAAATCTTTTAAAGACCTACATTAATATTAATACAAGGAAAATCACTTTTTCAATTTTATTGAGGATTTTATAGGAATTTAACAATACACTGATTCTTTAGGCCTCCTTGTTGTCACTAGTAGCCTTCGGAAATATTCAACATATTATTATTTTAGATATTTACGAAAAAAAATCGTCGAAAGTTTTCTACTTAAAAAATACCATTTTGCCGCTAACGCGATTGGAGATTCTATTTTTTTAAACATCGGATGACGTATATCTCTATTTCGGTAAAAATTTATAGATACGCATTTATATACAAAGCTTGAATTACAAAGGAACGAAATCCGTATGAAAACTTCGATACAATATTTAATTCAACGAAATTACCTACTGTCATTCATACACTGACAGATCAGTGATGGAGTTTACGTGGATTTTCATATTGCGAATTCATTTTGGAGGAAGACGCCTCGACGTGGATGACAGTAATGTCTACCCACATTCAACTTGGAAATATATTTATTGAAATCTTTTTTTGTGGTCCCTTTTTATTTATGGATGTGGCATTAAGATATTTGATTCTGGCATTTTTAAAAAATAAAATATTATTTTAAAATCGTAAATGTCAAAATTAATGTAGGTACCTAAGATATCCACAGCATATATGGACAAATGAACTCTTATACGAACTAGGCGTAATTTTATATATTCTTTCGGTGGAGTTGGTGAACGTTGCATAGTGTAAAGTGATCGATTCGAGTTCTATACGAACATTTTATATATTGCACTAGTCTCTGCTAGAGACATCTGTTGTTTTTTTTTTTCTCCTTAATAAGTTAGTATATATAGCCAGCTCATATATGTTGTAAGCCCTGAGCCATCGTATTAGAGACTTTCATCCACTTTTCTATATTTTTATTTCGACCAGACCAAATAGATGACATCATATTTGTGATGTCCTTCGAACAAAATTTCTGATCCCGAAATCAATCCCCAGACCTGCTTGATGTTGTAATAACGAACGTGATTCAGGAACCGTGTGGCGCGATCAGCCCCAATCACCGTGCGTAGTCGACGGCAATTGTTCCAAGCGTTAATCATAAAATTCGACAGCGGAGACTATCACTGGCAATGATCGTTATTCACTGTATCACCCGATGTAATGGTAGAACTATTATAACGAAAGTGAAAGGAAACGACATCGTGGTTGACGATACTTCGAGGCGCATTGCTATGTGTAGTGCATTTCTAGAAGATATCTCCAAATATGTTACCAAAAGCGGTTTCGGGCGTTCACACCCCCAACATCAACGATGAAATCACGCACTACCAGTTGCTCGATACGTGAGCTGCAATGAGGCAATTTGGCGTATACTCTCATTCACCATTCATGAACGTCATCATTATTATAAATTTGGCGATGCACCTAGAGAATAGTCAACGAGTTTATTTCAACGCATCGAATGCTGTTCAACGTGCTGAAACAACTCCAGTGAGAACCAGTTTCTTTTCGATTTGCCAAAGCGATCCGTTTGCACGAACGTTGCTCTACTCTGAGATGCCATGTTATTACACTTGGAACGCTTCATAGAAGGAATTTCAATTAGGAAGCAAGGCGATGCGGTTTCTGATCATCCGGATGTGCGTTCTACTGATGCTCTTGGTCGCATTTACACAGTTTATCCGAAGAATGACGAATGCTTCTACTTGCGGTTGTCGCTGGTTGATGTTCGTGGGCCGACATCATTTGAATCATTTCGAATTGTCAATGGTGTAGTTTCCAATGATGTAGAGCCCAAAATTTCGTGCTGCATTTCAATAGCTCCATTTGCTTGAAAACGATACTAATTGGGACATGACAATCGCTAAAGCAATTGATTCTGCACCTCCAAGTCAGATAAACACATTATTTGCTATCATTATTTCGACATGCTTCCCATCGAATCCACGTGAACTGTAGAACAAGTACAAGGATAACATGTTAGAAGACATTTTACATCGAATTCGTGTCTGTTCAGGGAATACCGATCTCGAGGTAAACGGGGAGATGCATAACCGTACTTTACCTCATATGAGGCAGTTTGTTAGTCAAGTTAGGAATGCTAAGACCAGATCGTGGAATGAACGATGCTTTCAGTAAAGAATTGGAATGTGAATGTGAATATGATCGAGATGCATTGAACTAGTCAGTTTGAACGAATTTACCACTGTTGAACCCCCAACAGAATGAAGTATACGATATTTTAATGAAGGCAATCGATGATGGAAATGGTGGCTTATTTTTCCTCGATGCGCTCGGAGGAACTGGAGAGATATTCCTTATGTCATTAATTTTAGCCATTGTTCATGCGAGATCCGAAATTGCTGTAGCAGTTGCTTCTTTTGGGATAGCGGCCACGTTGCTAGAATGATACCGAACGGTTCATTCAGCGTTGAAATTGCTGTCAAATTTTCAAACGACTGAATAACCAACGGATTGCGAAACACTCAGCAATAGCCTTAGTTTTGGTAGCAAGTAAAATCATCTCCTGGGATGAATGTACAATGGCGCACAAAAGCGCATTGGAAGCAATCAAACGAATTATGAAAGACCTGCGCAATGACTTGAAATGTTTTGGAGGTGCAATGATTATACTTTTTCGCGATTCCCACCAAACACTATCATTCCATTCATTCCAGACTGACCGCTGCCGATGAAATAAACGCATGCCTCAAATCATCTACTCTGTGGCGCTATGTGAAAAAACAACTGACGACAAATATTCGAGTTCATTGCTAAACAATCAATCTGCCGAAGATTTCTCTAAGCAATTGCTGGCTGTCGACCGTGTTCCGATGTTCCGGTGTTCGATGATTCGAACGGGTTGATTTCGTTTTCACCTAAATTTTACAATTTCGTCTCAACAAACTCTCAACCTCATCAACAAAGTGTTCCTGAACATCATTACTAATCCAAAAATTGCAATTGGTTGGGTGAACGAGCAATTCCTGCAGCAAAGAACAAAGATGTAGATCACTCAAACTTCATAATTCAAAATCAAAAAGAAATGACCCAAGTGCAACCCATCCAGCAAATAGTTTAACAGAAAAAAGTGCAACAATGCTACGCGAATCATTTCGATTCGCTTCAATAAAGCAAACGCCTTGACCTCATGTCAATTACATACATTAATTTTTATGAAATTAAAAAAATTTTCTTCTTGATTTTTGCACATTTATTGAACTTAATTCAACTAATAAGTTGATACAACATTTATTGATTCTGAGATGGTATGAAGTTTGCCGTATCAGCCAGTTATATACATACTCGTTTAAATAACTTTTACGTATTGTCACAGGAAAATGAAAACAATGGAAATAAATTACCGATTCATAAATTATTTTAACAATTTCACAAAATCATAAAGAAACTTTTTGTATTGCTTGCTAGAATATTATAGAAGCAATCAATTATAGCATGTACGTTAGTAGGTATTTCACTCGATATATGTTGGTTCAAATTAATCTGCGCGTTGATAATTCTGGATAAGTCACGTCGGTCAAACATCAAAACTAGCATGCACCGCAACTTTTTATAAGAAACACGTTGGTTTTTCAAATTTCTTCGAATATTATATACATTTCTAGTATTTGCGAGTATGTAACCATCGTTTTCAGTCTGTTCCAGACGTCTTCTAAATGTTGTAGATAATTTCAGTGTTTTCATTCCAGAGATTCCCATAGTTTTGTTGTCTTTGACATACTCCTAGGGATTCCTATAGTGCCTAACATATCCAAATTCTATCATCAGTAGTAGATCATACCTTGTTTGAATTTATTCCAAATTTTAAAAATATTTTTTGGTATACATCGAATGAGTGCAGACAGAATAAAATTTTCTTGGCTGAGAATATTTTAGCCGATAAAGTTGAAGGTGGAAGAGAAAATTAGATGACAAAGATATTATTTCTCACATTTTATGAGAACTTATCAACGAGAAGAATGTAGAATCAAGCAAAGGTAACTACTACGAAACAATACTCTACATACATTTTTACTAAGAAAGACAATAATTCGAAAATAAAAAAAATTGTGTCTAACACGCACACAGTCATATGTAACCTAAAGTTTTCGAATGTGTATAAATTTTGTGAAGATGACGATAGCATTAAAAAATCTTGAACTGTGTTGGAAAGATTTGATACTGTTGAATTTGCGACATTTATAAAGTCTCTAAATCATTGCAATAACCAGCTTTAGACATTTTTGATAAGTCGATGAATAATATATGCATCGCTTCATCCAGGGAATATGAACTTATTTATGCAGGGAGATATAGCACAATTTCACAATTTTTGAGGTAATATAGTCCAATACACAAAGAAGTACAGTATTTTCGATGATACGCGGATTCGGAGAAACATAAATATATCTAAATTGTGGAAATAATACGAGTTTTCTTAAGAAAATATTTTATCTGAAACCGTTCTATGAAATTTAAAAATACATACATTTATTCTCTTGAAACTACATCTGCCTTCTTCTGAAAGCTGTATTTATGTACAAAATCATATTCATTTGATGTATTGAAAGAAACTGAAAATGCGGTTGAACGTATAATTGCAAATATAGGTATATGTAAAGAAATGATTTTGATTATCCAGCTTCAATCGGAGAGTTTTTTTTATTTAACCTATACAACAACACGTAAGATGTAAAGGAAATATTTCTACCTCTTTTGCATCCACTAGTATTGCGACAATTCTGTTATCTCTGCTTAGTCTTCATTCAAGAAACCTTGTTTGCTGAATGCGACTCCAGCAATTAATTTAAATCGAGCTTCTCAGCTCAAAATTGATTTTGATGGGATTAGGCAACAATGATGCATACTCAGTTTTGCAGAGTGCTGCGAGATTTAAGTCTTTTAGTGCTACGATTATATTATTGTGCTCGGTAAAAACAAGTTTTAGAAGATTTGAAATTCTTTTAAAAAAAAGAAATTAACAATGGCAAAATCTGATTGCACAAAAATCTTTAATGAATATTGAAATGGACATGAAATTGCCAGGCTATAATATAAATTGGAAGAACTGTTTCATTGATATAAATATTCGCCTACAGCCTTTATTTCAAAAATAGAAAAATCCATAAAACAACCATATGGTGACCATTATTTCCACGCTATTATAAATCAGTAATTCAAAAACAGCAATATTTTGATAAAAATAAGGATTAGTACACAAAACAGACCACAAATTAAAATTTTGATGCCGTTGTAAGTGGTTTAACAATATGGGTATCCTTACATCAAAAAATTTTACATCATTTTTAAACTGAATACTGCTTCACAAACGACCATTCTTATTCTTTTTCAATGGCTCTGTAGCTCATATCAAGTATTGGTCGCCATCAGTCCTCGCCTCCAGTGTCTCTCCTGTCTCTGCGATCTTCTCCTGTTTCCCGATGCGGTCCATTAATTTGTCATTTGCAGTATGTCCGCATCTCTTCTGACCTCGTCTTCTCATCTCAGCCTAGGTCTGCCGACTCTTCTTCTTTCACCTGGATTCAAGGATCTCTCGAGGATTTTTTTGGGTATCCGCGATGACGGCACTCTCTGACGTGCCCCAACCATCTCTGCCTACTCAGTCGAGTGTGTATAGAGATCTTGGGAGCCTTAAATATGTTATATAGCTCATGGTGGTAGCTTAGTATTCAAGTTCTTGATTTTCTTGATTTCAGCGAAACTAAGATTTTTTTTATTTAGAAGGGTCTTTGTTACGGAACAAGGATAACTATTCCACGTCTATACAGACATCGAATAGGTACGTAATTGAACATGTGACGCATATTTCTCATTCTATCTAAAGGTTAAAATAATCTTATTTCCAAAACAGTCTTATGAATGTCGCCGGAACAATTTTTTACTCCCAAACACTTGTATTTTTTTACTAACTATTTGATAGTATCTCACAAGTGACCTCAAATCGTTGAAATTGTGATAGGAAACGATATTATTGCAATAATTTGGCATTTTTTAAAAATGAATTGTTTGGTCAAACTTGGTCACTCAATATGTCATATGCATCATTTGGCATAATAATCATAATGTTTCATTACTAGATCTCCTTTTTCACCTAGTGCTTGTCTGGATATCGAATATTAGCGATCATTAAAATTTCAGGTTTTTAATATATATTTATACAAACTATATGGATGTACTGAGGTACGATTCTCGACTAGTCATATCGCACCATCTTCAAGAGAGTAGGAACTCTATTGCCACTAATCAATGACGTACTAATTTAATGTTTTTATTAAATTAGTACGTCTGTGTTATTATTAAATAAGTATGTTATTATTAAATTAGTATGTTATTATTAAAATCCGTCGTTGACTGAAGACACGAATTGCCTTAAATTTTTGTAAAGTTGAGAAAAATGCTATATTATGGAGTCGTGTAGTATACTTAAAGGTGTCATGCGTGGTAAAATGAATGCAAAGTTCCGTTGTCAACATTATTTTATAGCAAATAGGTTCTACCTCGCTCCGATCCGCTAACTCAGATTGCCACTCTCTTGCCTACATTATATACCAATATGAGATGAAAGACGTTTAATAATAAAAGGTTATTCCGTGAAATTTACGAATCAGTAAATAAAGTAATAAAATATGAAGTCTTACATGAATAATATATTTATTATTAAATTAATATTCACTAAAGTATTATTAAATATGAGAAAGACGTTACTTTCGTCAGATTCAGCTTATTAATTATAAATACATTAATTTTATGTATAAATTAGTAATATATTTTTGTGTCAAAGATATGTACTTTAAATAATTATATCTTTTAATATCTATCAATAAATAAGGAAAGTTAATTATTTTCTATTTTTTCTTCAACTTTATTTAGACTCAAGAGTCTGTTTGTGCAGGAGTTTCCTCTTGTGAAGCTAAGTTCCAGCTATCTCTCCGTCGCATCGGCGGTTTCCCTGGTGGACGCGGTCCGTCTGGTACGCCGTGCAGAGCTGTGTATGGTAATCTTGCAGTACTCATTTTCTGTACATGCTGGTACCAGTATCGTCAACGCTGTCGACCCATCTGACCACATCTCGAACCTCCCAGATTGCTGTATTTGTCACGCGAACATGCAGTCTTCCCAGCTTATCTTAAATACATCCACAAATATTTCCTACACGGATAAATGGACACTAAACATTTAAGTTATTATCAACAATCTTGTATCATACCGTTGCTACCAACGCGTCGGTGTGGGTGGACAAATGGGTGGACCTGAGACTCTGGTCGAACTACAAGTGTCCACGAATTCATTCAGCTCCTGAGATATCGTGATCATAATTATTGAATAATTTATAAAGCGCCCTTTTCATGTTTAGGTACTCATCTCAAGAGCGCTTCACACAAAACAAATTATATTTCAAAATAACTTAGTTGCCAAAAAAAATATTTACTTTTACTTATTCACTAGACGACATGAAAAAAATGGAATTAACGATTAAAACTATAGTTGAGAGTACCAGGAAGAATTAGGTATTTTCGCGGAGTACATTCTAAGAGTGGGAAACATTAGGGAGGTAACGGTCTTAAGTTGTTTTTTACTATAATTAGTCTTATATCTTCTTGCACCTCCGACAATACTCAATATTATTACTATTTTAACATAGTATAATACTTTCAGGCGTGCAGCACGCTACAATTTGACAGGAAACTGATTGATTGAATTGCGAATTTCCTTTCAAAGTTCATTTTACGAATTGAATTGTCACATTTGAAAATCGGAATTGAAAACCAGTAATTGAACATAGCGGACAACATATTTTTAATTAAAATAAAGAATAACGGTAAAAATTTAATGTTAATATTTGTATTTGTTATTTCACTTATTCAATCACTCCTCTGCTTTTTTAAATATAAAATCGTGTATATATGATCATTTTATTAAATTATATAATATAAAATCAATTTATACAGAATTTAATAAAAAATAAGGTTACGCAATGAAATGGACAGGAAAAAAACGTTATTTCGTAAGATTAAAATTTTTTAAAGTCGAAAACATAAATTGTACCTATTACAGGAGATACGTCATTTTCGATTTGATTCCCTCTTTCTTAATACTGAAGTTACCGTAATGATACCAAAAAAATAGAGATTGATAAACAATCTGATAAATTTACTATGTACTAGCTGTTCGTACCCGGAGTTGCACGTGTTGAGGATTAAGTTGAAAATAAATTTGTGGGGGAAAGCAAAGGTGCGATTATTTTGCAAAGTCTCTAATTAATACAATGTTTCCACTGAATCAAGGTTGGGATGTGTAGACAGTCTGGAAGAAATATGGCCTATTTTGTCCATCGGAAATATGTAGATATGCAAAATTTGGGTCCAATCGGTAAAGCGGTGTAGATTTGTAGTGAAAATATATCTGGGGGAGGGGAATGGATAAAAATGGAGGGGATAAATATCACCTAGATTTTCCAACGGGTCCTAAAGAATAAGTTTCCAAATTTTGAGTCCGATCGGTCAAACGGTACAGTTTACTATTGAAAATACATCAGGGAGAGGGGAAGGGGTACAAAGGAAGGAAGGAAATGTTGCCTATGTTACCCGCCGGGTCCTATATTATACCCTGAAGTAGGATCCGAAACATCGCCCAGTAAGATCATATACACAGACAGCAGCGTACCTGAGAAAACTCTAACCGGAATAGACACACATTATTTTAATTTCAATAAATCTCATTTTTATACACAAATTCGTAAAATACTTTTCCTTAAAATAATCCTTAAAATGTAATCACGAGAGTCAGTCGATCATTCTGGATGTTTCTGGAAGAGGGCCACTGCGGAGATCAGTGTTATTTGAAAGGCGACACAAGGCGTAGAAGTGAGCAAATTAGGAACTCGCGTGATATCATTAACAAATAATAGACAAGCGTAAAGCGATACAGTGGGTGCTTGCGTGCGAACTAGCCTGAACCAGGGCGGACCTGAGCGAAACGACCTTGCGATAGACAAAAATGCAGCGAATTAAAGAAGTAAGTGTAGTGAATATTCTAGGGATTATCATATGATATATATATGATAAGTGTTAATCAAAGAACGGTATTCCGATTAAAATCGATAAAATATGATATAAGTGTTAATCAAAGAACGGTATTCCGATTAAATTGTGTCCATGGACTAAAATTAATTTAAAAAAATTAAAATTAATTGAAAGGTTTCATTTACCTCCCACTACCACGATCCCGTGACAATACTAATTCAATAACTCACTGAATTCATTTTAATTATCCTAGTCACGATATTAAATGAAATACTATCATAGCCCACAGCCAAACTAAAATTTTGAGGGATTATGAAGAGCGACTGACTGCGTACAAGTGGAAAAATTAAGTGATAAGGAGAATATATACATTAATAATTAACGGAACTATGAATACATCAGCAATAAGAGCATCAACTTTCAAGCGCTAAATACTTGTCTCTGGAATCTTAACATATTTCAGACAGATTGCTACAGTAATAACATCGGTCGAAACAATCCAATCACTAGGATTTGCAATTTTTATAGCCAGTTGTGACGGATATGTATGGGGCGGATGTGTTTGGCAAAAGTCTGCACCAATAAACATACCTTAAATTTTTTAAACGTTCAATATTATTTTATTGTTTGTTTTTAGTATTTTTTTAAGTCTTTTTTAAAAAATATGTTTTTATTGCACGTTTTTAAATATAAAGTTGATATAACAATTTTTTGCTTGTATTAAATGTATGTATTATCAAGGTCTCTATTTTTGTCCCTTTAACCAAAATGAAATTAAATAAGTGTCAGGTGGTAAAGTGGGGCGGATGTATTGCTAGGGTAATAAATGTTTGGGGAGAAGGGAAACAGACAAATGTTGTGATAAATGGGAACATGTTGGAGACAGGATTGCATGATAGATTTTTCTGATTTTTAATAATTATAGATACATTATAATTTTTTGACTTCTAAATCTAATCGTTTTTTTAATTAATTTAATAGTTCGTAATATTAAAAATAACACGTATTTTTTTCTAAACTTAACATTTATTTGACGGTCTTTAAAATATACACTTTCTTATGTCTAGCCTTTTTATTACCTGGGTTAGGTGTTTTCGTTGTACTGTTTAGGACCATCAATGGGATATCATAAAACAGTGGGCCTCTCTCTTTTCTATCAAACCGCAAGGATAATAAGGAAATGTATCTTTTCCACAAGTCAATCTGAGACATACCGTTTTATATCTTTTGGGATGAAGACGTTTTTTATGTGATATTGATCCAATTCCCAGTTTCTATTCTCAAACTTAATGTTTACGCACTATACAACGTAGGTCTTAGAGTAACATTAATCTTATCGAAATCGTATAACGTATTATGTTAATTTTAATATATTTTTAAATATTTTTTATATACATGTTTATACTTTAAATACTTTGTGATGCATAGTTATACAAAGTAAATTAGATGAATCAATTAGAAAAAATAGAAATTTTCCTTTTCGAGAAACGGTAACACCAATTTCGTCACAGTGACTAACATCGATAACGAAAAATTTGACAATTATTATATATAGATAACCTGCTACGACCCGTCAAAATTGAAGAACATTTTTAAAATTTAGAATATGTTTTTTTAAACTTTGTAATGCACACACAGTATGAGTAATTAATTACTACTGTAGTTTCGAGAAGAACAGTCCTTCTCATCATCAGGTGTAGTTAGTAGTTATTAATATATAGGTATAGTAGTTAGTTCTTAACTATGCCTGACGATGAGAAGGACTGCTCTTCTCTGAACTATAGTAGTAATTAATAATTCATACTTTGCGTATTACAAAGTTAAAATAAAACATATTTTATATAATGTTGCACCACGAAGTATCTGCCAAATCTTTCAATGATGTGTTTCTATTTCAGTTCAGTGATTTATATACCGCTTAAATATTAAACTCACGTTATGAGTAAGTAGTTTTAATATCTTAATAAAAGCGCTATATAAATCAAAATCTTGTTATCATAATACTCATTTTTTTGAAATCTATATAACTAAATTAAAACTCTTGGCATTGTCCGTTTTATTAAAAAGCATTATACAATCCAATAAATTAATATTTACAAGCAATATTAGAATTTCATTAACCTCAAAATATAAACGTCACTTTTAAATGAATGCAAATTGACAGATGTTTAAATTAATTTTGTTAAATTATTGAATGATGTTTTGTTGTCATTGTGGATACATCTTTGTGCAAATTTCAAAGCAATCGTTCGTCAGGAAGTGGGTTAAATATTGATAAAAATATTTCTCGTTGATACACAAATGAATCTAAATAAAAAGCATGTTAAAAAAAGGTATCGATCTCATTGTGTCTTCTATCCCGATACGCACATATTTGAACACATTTTTTGTATCAATGGGCTGATGAATTTAATAGCTCGTGCAGTTCCAAGGGTGGTAGCTTATGTATTGCGATTGTTGAGAAGTTAAGCAACATTGGGAGTGCCAGTCTCTGTGAACCAAGAGGATCTTTTATCAAGCTGATACGATACCATCACTCAGTGAACGTTATTCATCACTGAGTAAAAATTTCATATTACTTCTCCCCCTTTACCCCACCCTCTTCCCATGATTTATTCTCTATACAAATCTACATACCGTTAGAGATGCTAGAACTTGAATTAATTGCGCACGATCATAACACTCTCGAACTCCACTTTGAAAACGACCGAGACAATCTCAAAAACACTAGAAAAATCAAGAAAATTCCCGGAATGTATATAATAGTCTCGATGAGTCGTAAAACTAACGCATTTTGTATAAAAAGCCAGAGCCGTACAGGGCAATTCATTAATTGTTTTGACAGTTTAACCAGTGCGACATTAGCAACGGATCGATAAACCAGAGTGACCAATCGATCTGTAATCAATTTGGCGATTAAAACTTCATTTACCGCTGCAAGAAACAACTCAGTCGAGTTGCGCAGCTCAAGTTATGCAGCCACGAGATGCGGCGTCTTCCTACGCTTCTTTAACGATTTTTTTTCTGGATGATAAGTTGTTTTAGACGTTATTTAGTCCTCTCATAATTTAACCGAGATATTCAAATTTTCTTGTTCCGCAGCACTATCCACCCATTTTCTACCCGCCCAGCAAACTTTCAATACGCGTCTATAGAGCCACAATTCAAAAACCTCGACTTTGAGGATTCGTTCTTGGTTTAATTTCCATGCTTTAACCCCATGTAAGAGAATGTCAAAAATATAACACCGAACCATACGCATTCAAGAACCCCATATTAGAAAATAGCAAAATGATAGACGAATTAGCGATATGGTAAATTATGTAACTGAAAGTAATGACAATTAGGTAATAAATAATACAAAATGTCCTAGTCTTGATATATAAAATAAAAAACGATTAGTTTTCCATTACATATATATATATGTATAAAAATATGAAATAAAATTTTGTGGTCCACACTTATCCTGTGAGAAATATGGGGGATTTTAGGCTTTCACAAATAAGACTGACAGAAATACAAAATAGTTTGTATTATAAAGGTTTTAAATTGTTCAATCAACTGCCCGCAAATGTGAAAGAAGTAGGAAAATAGTCTCACTGTTTTTCGTAGGTTTAGTGAAAAAATTTAAAAAGTAAGTTTAAGGTATGATTATGTTATGTCGTTTCATGTTTTTTAAAAAGTCTTCTTTGTTTTGTGCGAGATGTGAAAATTTATTTCTATTTATGATTATTTATGTTGATTTATGTTTTGGGAATATTTTGTTTACCTATGTTAATTTATGTTCAATTACTAGATGTAAAATGTGTATCTCTTGCTTTGTCTCTTGCTTTGTCTTTTCTGTCAAATCTTTTCTGTCATCGTCGAATAGCTCTAAATTGTATTCCATAAATAATTTAATTATCCTTCTATGACTAACCAAGCGAAATATCGAGCGTTTATTTACCGACAAGTGAGCGATTTAAATAACAGTTGAGTGGTTGTATAAGCAAGCTATAAAAGTAGCCAAAATTAGTGCGACTATAAAAACAGTGCAATAATAAGTATGTGAATTGTAACAATGCTCCATTTAATTTGTGTCTAGTAACTTTTGTGTGGTTAAATAAAAATTTAATTTGCTTTTTATGAATTTATTTTGCCTCGCAAAGCCTCGTTCCGTGACAAAACATTTTAAAACCAAAGTTAAGAACCTAAATACTGACAAACAATTATATCATTAAGGCATTCAACGAAATGATTTTGCTTTAACAATATATATCCTTCACATAACATACGTATACTTACAAGAACATTGAAGTAATTTAACAATATGGTTACCAACAGTAGTAAATTCTCTTTGCACTAAGATGATCATCGTGCTATAGTGAAAGATTTCTTGTATCATGTCCCACTGTTTTTTTTATTTATTTGATGGGCCATTACCATACACATTTTAAAATTTTCAAAGGATAATGAATGTTTATTTCACTGAAAGAACACAATTGGTAATAATTAGTAATACTTTAATAAGAAATAAGGATTGATAATGCCCTTTGAAGACCTTGGCCCCAATACAGAGTCAATACTTAAATAATTTAAAGGTTAAGGTATGCCTTACAAAATGATAACAATAGGCTACTTCAATGCATTATGTAGGGCAAGTTAGAAGGACGCCAAGGAACCGGAAGACGATAGGTGTCATGGTTCTGCAATATTCGCGAGTGGACTGGTATTAGGGACGTCGGAGAGCTATTCCGGACTGCGGCAGACAGGGATGCGTTTTCCATAGTGATCACCAACGTCAGGGGGACCTGACACGGCACAAAAAAGAAGAAGAAGATGCCTTAAAAGTGTTAATTTGTATTGCAAATTACGCTTTTAAAGCGTACTTTAACCTTTAAATCACTAAGTATTTGCTCTGCTTTTGGGTCCTAGTCACTCAAACTATCACTTTTGGAGAGTAAATTCTTAAAAAAATTCTTTCAATTCCAGAACCTGCAATACTGCTTATTACTATACCGGATTAAATTAACATCCTAGTCTCGTTGCGCGACATTATCGTCGCTGCTCCTGCTCGGGGATCTTCAGATTTCCTTCTTTTTAAGCGTTGATCCTTGCAGCAGTCTTCTTGACGCGTAACAAGTGCAAAACAATCACATAAGAATCATTAATTTAGATAAATTATGGAAGTCTTATAGACACGAAGCTATTTATATGGAAAACGTGTATGGAAGTCTTTATAGGGTGGTCCAGGACCTGTGTCAGCTGGCTTAAGTGATCACTTTAAACAACACATCATTCACCAACCCCACCGTTAAAACAACATTATCAAAATTTTAAAAGTTGTATAAATATGTTTTAATTTTCTTCTGTATTCTTTCAAATATTCGAAGGGACTATGTTAGAGACATCTATATAAATAGCTTTGTCTCTGTGAGATTTATAATTAATCCAGTAAATGTGTTCTCAGAACACACTAACTACAAAAACTTGTGCTCAAACTATTGAAATTTTTAGCATTTCCATTTTCCTGCGAAGCTGCAATAACATGACAATTTTATATTGTTATAAATGGCAATATAATACAAATTAATTTGGAAAGGAAGTGATTTTATTTTGCTTTGTAGGAGAAAACTCAAATTTATTAGGCTGTCATACATCACGATTACATTTTTATTATAAATAATATAATGCATTACTCCTGAAATGAGATGTCCCAACAGGAGCACTTTACTCTTAATAAAGGCACTGACACAAATATATTAAGTACAATAATTTTCCCCTCATCACAGAAATAAAACAAAACAATTCTTTTAATATATTTTTATACCAGGTAAATAAATATAAAATTATTCAGGAATGAACATTTGTTAGAATTAAAAGTGAGTATTGAAAGTGAGTACCTAGTGATCAAATAACATATTTAACCGAAGAAAAACATTCCTTTGAAAAAGTCACATTAATAAATAAGATACCTATAAATATTGCGAAATAAGAAAGAAAACAGATTTTACTATTGCAATGCAAACTTTAAATTAAAATTAAGATTTAGGTACACATTATGATTATATAAATGGAAATTTTATTCAATATGAAAATAAAATTTATTGAAATATTATAGAGTAGTGGAACATGTAGGTGTAATTAATATTAAATAGAAAATATGATAGCATCGGATTCAAAGTCATAGTAAAATAAATGTGAGTTATTTTAGTATATACTTACTTATGGAAATAGGTATTAATGATAAAATTATAGTACTTATTATTATTATCGTCATTTTGTTTGAAAACATTTAATTATATCTAATAACATTGAAGAATTTATACAAATATAAATGGAATATTTAAGATAAATTATTGATATCTCACAGACGAGTTCATGAATGGAAGTCTTTATTGAGCATTCACAGGGCTTACGACATAAAAATGCTGGCTTAAATGTTCAATAATAAAATAACAAAGCTCCGGAAGAAGGGAGCTGAGGTAAGGTGGAGAAAACCTCAAAGAAGCCTTAATACTATGGTATAATAAATGTAAAGATAATGAAAAAAATCCCGACGCTTGGCACAATGCGGAAGTAAAACTGTTATTTAGAAAGAGTGACAGTGACAATTTATTATTTAGTCTACTTTCACATCTATATTGTTTCATGTTTCTCTGCTGTTTAAGCTAGTGATAACTGGATTCTTCGTCATGACGACGAAGTATATAACGCCAAGATAATTAATTCTCCAAATAATTCCGTAGGTGGCGCTAAAAAGGCTATCTACCTTTGATTCAGCATAGTTATTCTAAGAGATGGCGCCACTTTCACTGTTAAAACATTAATTAAACATGAATAAAAATGTTTAAATACTACAGAACACAAGTTCTTTGGTATGTTCTGCGCTGTTGTAAATACAGTACAAATACAGACATTCTTTAGAGATATTAATTGATCTTAAGTTCGAGCCTTTGCGTTACTAACAAAGGATCTGGTCTTGAGACCTGGTAGAGGAATCTGTAATTACTCCAGTAGCGACGAGAGGACAGCGACCCACGGAGAGCCTGGTCTAGGGACCCAGCAGCAGAATCCGGGATTTGTCGCGATGTCGCTGCTCTAGGCGCTTGCCCAGCCTCACCGAGGACTACCCGTCATTTGTACCCATGTCCCTGAGAAAGAGTACCCAATAGCTCGAGTGGATAGAACGCCATCCGTTCGACTCCATTATAAGTATTATTTACTATACGAATTTTACCTTGCACTACTTCTTTATCTCTTCTTTTCTATTACATTACAAATACGAATTGTTTACCTGTAATTTGTTGATTTTTTACTCGTGACACTAAATAAAAAAATAAGTTAGCAATGAAAAGACAACATCACATTATAGAGTTTTGTTTTACCACGATAAGATGCTTTCTGAATTTCTTTATAAAAATACTAAAATCCGAGTAATGGACACTTATCATTGATACGTGATTCGAGCTGAGAAACCCTTCACGAGTGCGTGCTCGCTGGGCGCGTCCTGACGCTCTTTTCCATCGTATACTGACCTGCATGCTCAGTATCTATTTTTGCGCATCTTGAATGATGCGCAGCGGATTGCTGTAGCCCTTCACATTATCGAAGCGAGGCATTACCACACGTTACCTGAAAACTAAAGCTCCTTGCTTCCAATTCTCATTTTATAATGGAGAAGTTTTATAGTGCTGATAATATAATATATTGATAAAATTTAGCTTAAATTTAAACCAAAAATAATAAATTGATGAAAAAAATTGTTGAAATCTGTCAGTAAATAACAGAGAACAAGAATATTAAAGTTAGTGTACTTTAGCGCGGAATAAATAATTGATCTCCAACTCGCCTGTGACGCCACGCGTATGCCTAGCCGGGCCGCGCATAGCCGAGCCGCGATATGAGAGATGATGTCGCGTGACTCCTCTGGGTGGAACAAAATTATTCATGCAGAACGCGAATGAAAAAGTTTATGACTGTTAGTTTTTGAAAAAAACAATCATCACACCCATTGCCAACGAACAAATACACTTTTTTTGAGGAAAAAACACCCCCGTAAGGGTCAAACTCCAGGAAAGACGAAGAAGAAGAAGAGATATTTTAATTTTAATTTCAAAGTTTTGTTCAGTTTTACTCAAATTTTCAATTCTATTTATTGAAAAAAATAAGAAACTTCTCCATTTGTGTCTCTTGCTTGATTACCGTGCATCAACACTGAATAATCCAGATGTTAGAGGTGGACTTCTTCGTGCGAATCATCCTTTCGCACATACAAATCTTCTATATCAGTTTTTCAACCTGTGATCGCCGAGTTACTCGAGGGTCACGGTCGCGAGCCAAGTAAAAGTTAAAAGTAAGATTTGTAGGTCATATACTTCAATTCAGTTCAGTGAGAAGATTGTGCCTGTTTGTTTTTTAATAAAATATTAATCAACTCATTTTCTAATTGAAGCCCATTTCTCTTCTTAGTTTTTATATTTACCATTGTATAACGTAGATATTTCCTACAGGTAATACACAGTACTTGATTTTTTGATGAGTAGATAATCTCAACTGAAAGAAAATGAAAAATTCGTCTTTTAAATCACTAACATAGTTTTATTACGGACCTGGGGAGCCGCCAGAAGATTTTTACTTGTAAAGGAGTCGCGAATTCGAAAAGGTTGAAAAACACTGCTCTATAACATAACGACTGATTCAATGTTTATGCAATGATTACAAAATATTTTTCAATACCGAGTCACCATTATTAGAAAATGCGCCAGTCGACAATCGAGGAGAGTAATTCCAATATCAAGGTGCTCTGACTTCACAGTACATTCGTGAAGCGAGAGGACGGTAGTACCGCAATTACCGATAGCGCCGGATAAGACACAATGGTCGTATCCCAGCTGGCAAGATATCTCGTCCCTTATACATTTCTACGTTTGAGCTATCGTGGGAGATATGGAGAAGGTACACCATGGAAATAAATAAAAATAAACCTTCTTAGTTATTTTCACCGTTGCGGGATATTATTGTAAATATACGGAATATTATAAATTATTATTTAATTAAATTCATTTAGGCAATTTTATGATTTAACGTCAATTCTGTTTAGTCTTTATTTATTTATTTCAGAAATAAAGTAGACACAAATTAATGATATGTGTAAATAAGAATATGAGTTATCAAAATTGAACATATTAATCTGTGTCTTAACATATATTTCACATTGAAATAAATTTGAAATAGGTAGATATGTATAAAAAGAATAATAAATAAAAAGTAGAAGACAAGAAGTAGAGAAGTAATAACATAATGAAATAAGTGACAATAAAACGAAGAAATAATAAGATATTCAAGTGAAACTTCATTTATATCTTGCGGGTAAGAGAATTTTATACATGCATTTGGATATAAATTAAATGTTGCAACGCAGACTGATATTCACCTCTAAATAACTTTGAATAAAACACAACGTTGTTTACTTCACACAATGCCAGTTTAATTAAACAAATTAATTAAAACGTTTTCGATGCTTACTGCATCATCTTCAGTAATATACTAACTTAAGACTAGAAGACATTTTATCTACTAGTCTTAAGTTAGTATATTACTGAAGATGATGCAGTAAGCATCGAAAACGTTTTAATTAATTTGTTTAATTAAACTGTCATTGTGTGAATTAAACAACGTTGTGTTTTATTCATAGTTATTTACAATGAACTTCACTTCACCTGGATTCAAAGTTTATATGAAGATACAAGATAGATATCAATGTCGGTGAACAAGTTGTTGTAAGCTCGGCATATTCCTACTATGGGTGAACGTAATTCGGAGATGGTGCGAGCAACAGGAATGAAGAAGAAGCAATTTGTTCTAGTAGCTCTTACTGCACAACTGATGCAAAATATATATATATATATATATATATTTCTTTTTACTTGACGTTAAATTGACATTTGTTAAACATAATTCCACATTGAGATTATGATTATAATGCGAATGGAAAACTACACACATATACGCCACATTATTCTGTACCATTTCAAGAAAAGGTGGAAAGCCACCGAGTTATTTTGCGATCTCAACGACCTTTTCGACGAAAAAAATTAGCGAAATTGTCTACCAATGGTAGTTTGTTCCCTTCAAAGCTGGTGCAACTGACTTAGACGATAAGTCAGGAAAGGGTCAACTATCGGTTTTTGATGATCAGGATCTTTTGGCAGCTGTGGAAGAAAACGAACGTTGCACCACTGGGACATTGGACATTGGACTCTCTTTGTCGGCAGAATCGACCGACTTATAAGCAAATGAGAAGCAGAAATTGATGTTTATGTGACTATGCCCCCAATGGTAGTTGTTCGCTTCAATGCTGGTGCAACTGACTTAAACAATAAGTCAGGAAAGGGTCAACTATCGGATTTTGATGATTAGGACCTTTCGGCAGCTGTGGAAGAGAACGAACGTTGCACCACTAAGGCATTGGACATTGGACTCTCTTTGTCGGCAGAATCGACCGACTTCTAAGCAAATGAGAAACAGAAATTGATGTTTGTGTGACTATGCCTCCAAACGGTAATAGTACATCACATTTTTTGAGTCCTTTCCATAACACAATACTTTTTAATCAAAAAAAGGCGAATAAGTACTGATCGATCTGTACGTATATCAGGGGAGGAGAAGGCTTAAAATCATAGCGGGAAATGTTCCATATATTACCTGTCGAGTCCTTAAAAATAAGTTTCCGAATTTTGAGTCTGATCGGCCAAACGGTGCAAATTTGCATCAAAAATGTATCAGGGGAGGGGAAAAGGTAAGAGAATAGGGAGGAAATGTTGCTTATGTTAGCCGCCTAAAGAGTGTTAGAGTCCTAAAGGATAAGTTTCCAAATTTTGAGTCCGATCGGTCAAACGGTACAGATTGGCTTCTAAAATACGTCAGGAGGAGGGGAAGGGATAAGAAAATAGCAGGAAAATGTTGCCTATGTTATCCGCCGGGTCCCAAAGCATAAATATGCAAATTTTGATTCCGATCGGTCAAATGGTAAGGATTGGCATCGAAAATAGGTCAGGGGGAGGGGAAGGGGTAAGAGAACAGGGGAAGAATGTTGCCTATGTTACCCGCCGGGTTCCAAAGCATAAGTATGGAAATTTTGAGTCCGATCGGTCAATCGGTTCAGATTCGCATCGAAAATAGGTCAGGGAGAAGGGAAGGAGTAAGAAAATAGGAGGGAAATATTGCCTATGTTACCCGCCGGGTCCCAAAGCATAAGCATGCAAAATTTGAAATGAATCGGACAAACGGTGTGGATTTGTATAGAGAACAGACAGACAGACAGACATTGAGTTTTGTAGGTGTAGATAAAAAATTAAAATAAGAGAATGCTACTAGCCAATGGAAAATTCACAACACATTTTTGTTTACTTTCGTGTAATCATGCTGCAAGTTTGACGGAAAGTGTGCAATTTGAATTATTGTCATTTTTGTTACTTTTGAGCAACATTGATTTACTTGACTCGTTTTATAATTTTTCATTTTTTTATAAAATCAACAAAACATATGTATCATTTTACATTCACATTCAAAGAAATCTCAAAAATATGTGAGGCAAAAATAATTTATACCATAAAATGTATATAATTTAGCTACTTTTAACATGAATTCATACCTAAACTCGTCTTTACACGAGTCTCTGACTCTAACAGAGATGGTAAAAAAAAAATTCTTTATTTTTAATGATTTTTTAAAGCTTCTGCTGTTGCTCTATTCTTATATTTATATTGCTGTATACTTTATTTATATTTTTGTAGTTTGCTATTGATATATATTTGTTTTCTACTTTATATATTTTTTTCGTATTCCTTGGGCATTCACTATGCAACAATTTCTAAATGAAACACTTGAAGTGTTTCAAGTATTTCATTCATTTAATGTACACTTTACTTTATTTTTTTTAAAGGCCCTGAAGGGCGTTAATAAATAAATATGCATTCTTAGTTACAGGCCAAGATCACGGTTAAAGAATATAAATTTCATTCAGAGGAACGTACTTCTTTCCATCTCTATTCGATTTCTTGAGATGGATCTCATTTCTCTTTCACCCAAGCATTTATCTTCCTTAATTGGTGATGATATTGATGAATATTAATCTTCCAATTGTCGTTAAAATAACGCTCGTTAAAATAAGCTCTTACGAAGGAAATTTCTGCCAAAGAAAGAAAAGAGCCAAAGTAAAAATTTTTGGTAATAAGTGTATCTAAAAATGAAGTATTATATTTTCTATCTGAGTACACAATATATTATTGAAAGGAGCTGAAAACGTGGGAAATATTTTTGAACTTTTCCGCCTTGAATAAAAAAGTTTCATCATTTTGCGACAGATTGTGTAGATGTGTGTAGGTGTAATCAGCCATAAGAGTGTCCCCACACATAGTACATGTGGAAGCTCGCCATAAACAAAGTTCGGAGTAAAGAAATTGCATTAAAAATGTGAGTCGCTCGCACGGCATGGCGAGGCTCGAGATGATGTTTTGAAGAATATTTGCTGAGAGTGAATTGAATGTGAAAAATGTAGACATCAGAAAACAAAATATCAACAAAATAAGAAAAAATTTGAAGACATGCTTTTATATAATTTGTTTGCATCGATCTTTTCGATCTTTGACTTTATAACATCACCCATGCAATATCCAAACATTTAAAAACGTTGTTTTAAAGTTTAAAACAAATTTTATTATAAAAGTAGATTAAACGGTTAACTTTTAGATTTCTCAAAATTAGACCAAAAGAACATCGTCGTTATATAACTTGCGATAATTTTTCTGACTTTGCAAATCACTTCATAGATATTGAGCACTATTTTCATTCATGTACTATAAAACTTCACCCCGCCGCGCTTAAGGGTAATAAAATGAATTATTTTGAAAGTTTAGTAAATAATTTTTTGAAGTAGGGTATTAATACTTTTTCTCTTCTCTCGATATTCCCGTTACAACCACCTCTACACTAGTAACATCAGCTCATTTTTTCATTATCTATGTTTAGACTTAGTTATAAATATTTGAACAGAATCAATGAAAAATTCTTTATTTAAAAAGAAGTCGGTTTGATACCTGTCAATGAGATATTCTGTTTCCCTTGAAATCTAAGTAGGTAATGAGAAAAATATAAAAATTATAAAGCTCGGGTACAGATAACAAATAGAATCTTGTAATTTATTTTCACCTTTCTGATTAGCTAAAGATCTGAAAAATTCAACATTTACGCAAATTAATTATCATAATGAATTTTTTGTTCAAAAAATAATAATATATTTTCAATAAATTGTTGTTAAAAAAATTATTCGTTATCCCGTACAGTAAGTATAACTTAATATTGTATTATTAATTTATTCGATCCAAATAGGCTGACAAACGGATAAATCAAATTGAACCATCTTTAATCTTCAATGTACAAGAATTCGTGCCTTTGCTTCGTTTATAAATTTTATACAAAATGGAAAATCCGATTACGCTTGACAAGAAACAATGATTCCTATTAAACTCTTTTGTGCCAATATCAATTATTGATTTCTCAGAATTCTTCAGTACTCGTATAAAAAATATTTTTACATCGTAAAATATGTTCAACGACACTCGACAGCCTTTAGGTATGAGTTTTTGAAGTATTACAAGAGAACATCAATACTCTCGAGGATAAAGAAGTCCTCGTAATGAATTACGTATGGAGTTTTATATTAATTTGATGAGATGTTTCCTGTTATTATTTATTTATTAAGGATATTAACAGTTTCAATCATTATAATGTTAAAGTACAGTGTACATTTTACAAACCAATAATAAAGATTCAAAGTTGTTTTAGGCGTTGTAAATTAAGCACAAGTTTTGCTAAGAGAAGTTTATTTTTATATGCTAAATATTACTAAAGTATCTTTTAAGAGATAGCAAAGTGATTTAAAAAGTAAAAAAGCTTATGGCCCAACAATTTATGTTAATTTTCAAAAAATAAATTAAAAACTACATTCAGAATATTTTGAGTTTTGTTCAAATTTTATTAAATTCTTGTTTACCAAAATATTTTCAATGAAAAATACCGATAAAAAGGAATTTAATAAAATTTGAAATAATATTTCTGGCGTATCCTAGTGTAATGCTAGTAATTTGGATGAATTTTGTTACACAGATAAAGGATATTGCTATCGAAATTCCGTAATCAATTATAGAGGTCTCATTTAGCAACATTATCGACCTTATAACAATTAGCGACATCTGTGGCCATTTAGGGGTAATGAAAAAGCTTTTGTAATGAGGATGCTTACAATACGCATGTAAAGCGGGCTACGTAATTTAAATATATATAAAAATTCCTAAAATTAGTGGTACTATTAAACATGGTATATTCTATCATGGGTGGAAATGGCGAAAGTTAGATTGTGATAGGTCGTAAGCCCTACGTACACCCAAAAGACTTGTATATCTACTTGGCCATTAAAATACAGTTTCGTCTCTGTGGGATATCTATGATTTACATTAATTAAAAACTACATTTTTATATTCCTATTTATTAATGGAACATAAATAAGCGCAACAATACATATTTTAAATCGGCTAGTTAATCCGCCCTATGATACCGCTTCAGTGTTTAAGCTGTATCACTCTCTATGAGTTTGATTTAGTCATCCGATTTTATAACAAACCAATCCTTGGCACGTTAAGCTACTTTGTATTTACGATTGGTAGAATTAGTTTTTATTATTATTTTATTAAATTAGAATAAGAATTAGGAAGTAATAGTTCAAGGCGTTATTTAAAAAATATTCGTGTTTACTTCCTGAAACTTCAATATAGATAGATATATGTATTCATTCATCATTCATAACATAAATGATCCGATATTCCATGTTGAAAGGTGTTTGATATCAAAATTATTGTGAATTTACATTTGAAATTTCTGCGTTATTCGCTAAAATTTATTTCAATAAGCATCATAAAAATAATATCTATAAAACTGGGAAGTTCAACTGGAACGATTCCAAAACGGTAATTTGTCGGTTACCATTAACAATGCTCTATAACAGAAGCTGTATTTTGTGGCCGCAGTTCGATATTGATTTAAGCATATTTAAATATTCTCTCCGCATCTCGGTTATCCCCCGGTGTTCAGATTTTTAATTAAATCGTAAGTGGATTAATTAATTTTCTGAATTTTTTCAACGAACCTAAAAAAATGTAATATCTTGTTAGGGTCTAGCACAATAGATCCCTGGCCACACATTGCGGGCCAATTATCGCGGTTTCTTCTTTCAAGCTTCTTCTTCTTCGGCTTTTCTGTGTTCCTTAGTGATCATAGACCTCTCTTCTGTACGATTTTTCACTTACACAAGCCATCTTTTCAATATAGGTGGCGACTAGTTCTCTTTCCCTGACAAAGACGCAAGTGCGGGATTTCCATATTTCACAGTTCGTCTGTCAGTCCAGCCGCATTTGTATGTACACGCCTGATGTAATTTTACTTTAGTTTAGTGACAGTTTGCACTATATAGGCAATATAGATTTTAAAGTATGATGTGTGAAATTTGAAGAATACATATTGAAGTTTAAAGTGTGAAGTGTGCAATTTGAAGTGCGAAGTTTAAAGTATGAAGTTCGATACTTGCAGTTTGAAGTGGACAATTCAATCATTAAGAGCGTGTGATGTGTGCACTTCAGTATAGTGAAGTACTTAATTGTAGTACTTAGTACAGAGCGGACCCATTGCTAAATGCTTGGCATTGCTATTTCTCCAGTTTGTGTGTTTTTCTAAGAAAAATATAATATCAATTCTGTATTAAAGATATCTTTAAGCAGATAATTTAGATGTACTCAAGTATTATTTAATTTGCTTAATAGCGCAATCATACAAAGTTCCCCATATTAAATTGAAGGATACAGTAATATATTGTGAGAATAATAAAATTTAAATATAATTTAACATAAAAAAATATATAGGAAAATGGAATTATATAATTTAAATAAGAAAAGCTGGGTTTTATCAAATGGTTTTGGGCAGAAAAATGATATTTTGCGAGTTACCAGATTTGAAAGAAAAAATTGGATGGGAAAGTAAGATACAACTTATGTACATACTAATTGTTTCAAAATTAATAACCTCTAATGTATTATAAAATCAAAATATAGGTATTATTCAGCGTCAAATTATAATTAATAATTATATTTGTCTGATTTAAAAAAAAACGAATTTTCAATACGTTTTTTCACCGTTTTTCTCGCATTTATAATTTTATATATTTCAGTTTAAATAATTTAAATTAAAACAGTTTAAATAATGTAAATTATAGCAAACTGTTTGGCAAACTTTTTTAAACAGACTTATTTAATATAAAACGTATTACGCATGCATATTCCTAATAGTTCCTTCACATTTCCGGGTGATTTTTTCAGTAAATGATTTTTTTTTATAATTAAATAGATATGGTTTATTTTATATTGCACTGTGTACACTGCAACAAGATGTTACGAGGTATAATAATTTATCATTGTTATCAAAATGATTAGTTTTTGTTACTCATTTTCTTTTAACTCGTAGCGTCTGATTGTCTGCTTGTCGGCTTGTCTGCTTGTCTGCCGAAAAAACTTTGGATCGATTTTAAACCATTTTCCCGTAATCCAATCATGCTTAAATTTTGCAGGCAGACTCGTGGTGACGATCAAAATGATCTAACAAATTTTTGTTGAAAAGAATTTAATAATTATAGTATAATTTTGGATTTTTCGAAATTTTTTATTACTCCCTTTCGTAGCGTCGCCCGATTCGAGCCCAACGTGTGGAGTAGGCGTGAAACCTGTTTCAAATAGTAAATAAGAAAAGTAGTATAATAAAAAAAATATTGGTTTTTATGGGTTAGTTTTTTTTTACTGTGTATTAATATTTAAGTTCTGAACCTCTCATCGACAGATGAAGTAATAAAAACTTTAAGTATTGTGAGATATAGATGTATATATATTATATAGAATATATGTAGATATATATATATATATTTATATATATATATATATGTATATAGGGTGTTATTATATAAGGTGTTAGTAACATGAATATTGAGAGAAGTGTTAGTGAATGTAGTGTTATTAAGCAAATTAATAGCAGAGATTAAATTTTTTTCAATTTCTAAACTTTCAAAATTATTCATTTAAATTAATAATTTTGTTACTTATTTTTAATACTTCATCAATTTATTATTTGTGTTTCCACCTAATCCATGTAAAAATTCTATATTTGAAAGTGTACTCTAGTGCTTCGCTTATTGATGAGAGATTAGATTACT
Source organism: Agrypnia vestita (assembly GCA_016648135.1). NCBI lineage: Eukaryota > Metazoa > Arthropoda > Insecta > Trichoptera > Phryganeidae > Agrypnia > Agrypnia vestita. The sequence goes on along the minus strand of JADDOH010000924.1, from coordinate 255,472 downwards.
CTCTCTATGTACATATATTAGTATCGTTAAATCAAAATTATCATTATTATAATTATATATAGAATGTATATTTATGTAAAGAATATATAATTATCATGAAACTCTCGCAGAGGTAATATAGTCAATGTATTTCACGCAATTTAATTATCGTCACGAATAATACCTACAATGTAAATGCCAAATCAGTCAATAATTATGAGGGTCCTATTAATTTCCAACATAAATTTTAAATAGTGTAATAAATGAGGGGTATGAAAGCAAAGGCGGCAATATCCCTCAAATGATCTGTTAAAATAAATGAACTAAGATAGTTATTTAAAAACAGTATCGGCCTGTAACACAAAAAAACCTTTGTATAATAGAATGTAATAAATAATCTTACATGGTTTCAAATTATCTCGGATAACCCGGCTTGCCTCTTGATAGAAATATTATTACCGAGGGTAACTTGTCAGGGAAATAAGTAGGATACCAAACGCCAAATAAAAGTGTAGTGTATTTTTTAAACGAGCCGGGCTACAAGGCGAATTTCAGGTTCGTGTACATCCGACCACCGACTCGTGACCACCGCCGCGTCTGGCCCCGGACGTAAGAGGCACTGCGCGACAGTGGTCTGGGGCGGGTCGGGGTGGTTTGGGGCGGCTTGGGGCGGTTTGGCGCCATTTTTCGTACTACGGATTACTACCCCGTGCCCATTCTCTGAATCTCGCTCATGCTCGGTATATACTCCGTAACTTCCAACGAAAAATAATTTAAACATATCACTGAGGCACGCTTCATTGTTGAGTCAGATTATAGGTACTATCTATGTATTCATGAGAAAAGACTACAAATGTCCCTCCAAAGAAGCGAAAGGTTTTAATATTTGGAACACATATAGATCTTTCAAAAATTATATGTGTGGATTTTCTTATGATGGCATTGGTTGATGACGTTGCATTGTGTAGAGTGATCACTCAAACCAGCTAATACAGATCGTAAGCACTGGGCCATTCTATAAAAATATTTTTCGTACAAATTGTTTCGTCTCTGAGACTTCAATAATTTAAATTATTCAAATAATACATGTTTGTAAAACATTAACCTAAACTTTAGATTAATGTGTTTTAAAAATGGGTTGCCAAATCTGGGATCGATTTTAATAGATTCTGGTTTTGAAAATGATGTTATATACTTTAAATTATAATGCAAATATCCGATTTATCCCATTTCTACATTTGAATACTAAAAAAACACGATAAATATTTTTAACAAATAATTAAAATATCTTGACAAATAGTGTGCAAGTATACCCGTTCGCTCGACTAGCGCAGGAATGCGGGACATGTATTATTATTATTACCTTTTGCGTGAACTTTTTGTTATTTGTAAAACACGTGCAAAAAAATATTACTTATATAAGGTATCATATTTCATTTACAAGGCAGATATGAATCTTGTGTTTTATTACAACAAATAATACCTGCATAATCAGCACCCGTGCACTAACCGCTCGGAATAGTACCTATCTGTGCAAAAATGCGCTGAGATATGTAATAAAAAAAATATCGATCTACTCGTATCTTAAAATATGCACTTTTTTGTTTCATGAAACGGTGAAGTAAGGTTATTAAAATGGTTTATGTTTAGGGAAATGAAGAACTCCTGTTGTAATGCGATATTTATTTGTGCACTAGAATATATTTTCGACTTTAACTTTTATTGTTCATGGTCGTATCTAGCGAAGACACCCAATAATAAGTTTTATTGAAAAGTATTCAGAGGTGAGAAAATACGAATATTTTTTTTCGAAAACCTGGTTTTTTACCCGCTGTACGTTAGATAAGCTCGTGAAAGTATCCGAGAGAAATGTGTTATTAATTGCATTTTTAGCTCATTTTTTAAAAAACTACATTTTAATAATAATTAAATATCATAAAAAAACTACATGTTAAAATTAGTCTCACATGTGTCCTTCACACATGAAGGCCATACAACCCGCAACGCTATTAAATGGTGAAGTTTGGGTTATGAAGAAGGCACAGGAATAAAAAAAAGAGTACAAATTAACTTAAAATGTTTTCAAAAAAGAAGCCGAACAGTGACAGTATCGAAATGAGTGGATCAAGAATAGAAATCAGTGAAGTTTCAAAGTTTGCTAGCATTGATAATAGAGAAGATGGGAGAAGGACGGCTGAGAAAGTACATATCGCACCCCTAGTAATGTATGGGCACAATAAATTAAAAATTTAGTATTTTTACTTTTTCTGATAGAAAGGCTCATTTTTGCCAGTCTTACACAATGGTTCTCACAGAAAAAGAAAACGAATGTCAAATAAGAGAGTACTGTACTAATGTCCCTTTCACACTTTCTTCTATCGCCCTTCCCGCTAAATGGGCCAAATTAGTGTTGCGCCAATAACATAAAAAATATAATTGATCTTCTACAGGCAAAAATCAATCTTACAATTAAAAAAAGTACCAACATACTTTAATATAAAAAGTAATATTTTGAGATAATTCATATAAAAAATGTAGCGTAAATATTAGAGAGTGCCTCTTTAATATTTACATACAAGGAATACCCAAAATAACAAATAGAAAAATCGTGGTAGAGGGGCTTATCTTTCAACTATTATTATTTATGATTTTTTTTTATATTCTTAATCCATATTTTCAAAATATAGTCAATTCATATATTATAGCACAATTATCAGAGACTAAGTTTACTCAATTTTACGGCTATGGTATCCATAAAAAATTAAGATGTTACCGTTTTTTGTACTTGTGCCCGTACATTGTTGGGGTTGCTATATATTCACGTTATGAGGATACCAGACGCGTAGTCAAATTTGCAATAGGTAGTTTGAAATGCAATTGCTATTGCAATACAAATTACTGGCTAATTTAATTAAGAAGTCCTAAAGTAGTTTGGTCGTAAAACATGAATAAGGAAATAAAGGGTGTGAGTCTGAAAACCATCCAAGACGTTCACCTGACTTGCTTCGGTCTCCTTCAGTATAACACTAAATTCATATTCCAAACCTCAATTTATCCTAATTTAGCTTAAATACTTATATTAGAGCATTACCTTTCAAACAATGTAAACGTTGATTAAAATTTATTTCGTGATAATCACAAAAAGCCTCTCAATGAAATATTCTCATATTTCTATAACATATTTAATATTTTAAGAATCATCAAGAAAGCAAAAAAGGTTTCTTAATATTTCATTTCACGAAAAATTTAGGAACACAAGAAAATAATGAGTATTCAGTAACCGTGAAAATCACTATATGTGTTTCTTAAAATTAATGAATTCTATTTGATGACTTCGACTACTTACAATCTTGGTGGGAGGTTATCCGTTTTGTATTTGGTTTTTAAATTTTCTAGATCAATATTTCCTCGAGCAATATTTTTGTTTTCACGGAAATTCAGAAATTTAATTATAATTTTCTCAATTTTTTTTGTATGAAATAATGTAAAATGTAATTGTCGTCTGTGAGTAATACAAAATTGTGTAACAGACGCAACCACGCACGGGAAAAATGAATGTATGCATGTGGATGCCAATCAGAGGAGTGTTTAAATACTTTCGTTAGATGCGTCTAACTAAAAAAGACCGCATATAATCGTTTTATCTTATAAATGTATACATTAATGTCTATATGCTCTCCATGTACCATGCAGCGTGTACATGAAATATAAGACACCATGAACGTGTGTGAACGATACCACGAATGCCAGCATCGTATAACATTCTTCTTGTTCATACTTACTTATTCAGATGTACAAAAAGTTATCGTTAAATGATGAAACATGTCCCCGTCTCCCCTACCGCAGTGCAGAAGGTATGTTGTGGATGTACGGTCCGCGAGGGGAGCGGGGCTAATGGTCCCCGCGGTAGGACCTGCAACCTTCATCCTGCACGCTGAATTTAATCAAGACGGATCTGTCTGGATTCAAATTACTTTACGGCGCCACTATTAAGGAACACGGTGCCTGCAACTTGATTACCTCACTTTATTGAACATGCTTATATTTATGCCTGTGCTTGAAAAAAATCAACATTTCAATTTAAAGAATATTTTTCGAAGCGAATTTTAATTTAATAACTTTATTAAATTAAAATTCAGTGTCCATTGAGCATCTAATTCATTAAACAAAACGTCGCAAAAAACGGCGAATGATTATGCATCAACCTGTATATAAGGGGTATAAAAGCAAAGGCAACAATATCCCACTGAGGTAAAAACATTCTCAGATTTTCACGGCCGTTCAGAATCTACTGTTTTTTTTAATTATTTACTTTTTCTGGGATATTCTGCCGTGTATATATCACCTCTCCGACCAAATTTTCGGATCCCATTACTGGTTTCATCATCAGGATAGACACATCAACCCTGAAATGGGATCCGAAACGTCAGAGAACCAGAGAGGTCAGATATGCAAGGTAAAATGTCTCAGAAAACTATACACGGAAAATCCTACTGAGGTATTTCTGAGATAAGTACCTGTCACTACTCAAGAAAATTCTTCCACAATCTATGTAGCTTGCATCTTATTGGTAGGTAATACATTTTTGAAAATAATATCCAAATTTCAAAGTAAAATATAAATAAATATTGTACTTTTAAATTTGGATATTGCTGTGTTTGATTACTGTTTACATAATTGGATATTGCAGTCTTTGCTTTGATGATTCAGTCTAAAATCGACATAGACCATCACTTTATAGAGCGGCCATTTTGTTACGTGACATGTCCTTTGGGTTTGATCGGTTTTGGATATTTGCCTTTGCTGCTTTCTTTTATTGGTGATTTTGAAACCTGATTTAAAAGGGGTAGACATAAGGGATAGGTAATTTCATTTTTTTTTATATTGCTGTCCTTGCTTTTATACCCCCCATGTATATTTTTTGTTTTCTGTAACGTGGTTGCGTGTCAAATCTCATTTCATTTTCGACGACATTTCGGGATGAATTTTAGGGTCCATCTTGGCGTTAACTTAGACAGAAGACTTAGTCGCTTGTCAGCGGCCCTTGCCTTGTAACATTAATCCGTGAATAATTTATTCAATTTAAAAACATTTTTAAGAATTCAACGTCTTGTATTCTTGTTTCACTATATTTCAGTTGTTTGTATTAATCCGTTTTTTTTAAAAATTATATTGCAAAATAACCAAAAATGAAATAAACCCTCACATATTATGTAAAATTATCATTCGGGGAAGTAATCACCGACGACTGTACCGCTCACCATTGACGATCGATTCCGTGGCCGTTTTAAATATTTTATTTAAAAATAAGTACATGACCTTCTTTTCTGTCTTGGATAAACGTGCACTGGGAAATATTGCTCTTAGTCACGGCGGAGGAGCTCCATGGGAATGGGCATGGCCTGGCCATTTCGTTTTTTTTCTTTCCATAAAATAATAGTTTAAAATATCCTAGTCATAATATCTGTCTGTCTGTCCGTAATTTCCTTCTTTTACAAAACCTTTTTTTTGTATTTTTTTTCTTTGTTTTGGTTTAAAAATAAATAAATTCATATTGTTTAGGAACCAACATGTAAAAGTACCGTCATTTTTGACGGGTTACAGCTAATACATTAATAAAAGTCATTTAAAAAATGCTCCTTAAGAAGTAAGAAACTCAAAAAATTTCTTCCTAGGTTTTAGGCTTCCAGGGTGGTGTTACCCCTTAAATAATGAAACTGAAACGGGAAATAAATACATATTAAGTCGACACATAAAGGTAATTCAAAAATAATATTCAAAGAAAAACATAATTTTAATTTTGATTATCATTTTCATCCCCTTATTCTAGAAGGATCGAATACTGTCCTGGACAAATCTCATCCATCTTCCACTTTTTAGCGGCGCTTAGGTACGGACCAATCAAGAGAATGCGGCTTTATACAGTTTTTGTAGCTGTTTATACCAGTTTAGTCTGGGGCGACCCCTGACTGTCTTCCTTCGGCAATTGTCGTCGAGTCCTTGCTACCCTAATTGGGATAATTCTATATGCAGAAATAAGGGATTCGTATCAATTGTATCCCTCCCGGTATCTCGGTATTTTTCATTCGATACAATATTGATATTCCAGCTACTTTCCTAGGAAAACATTTGGTGAAAATATGTTAAATTGGTACACTTAATAAAATTTTAAACTAAATCATGTTAATTTTAATAAAATAAACCATTTATATCTATTCTTTCTTAGTCAAATTTTTCTTGATTCAATCTACTTTAATTCAAATCATCATTGGATGTACCAAGGAAAAATATTATCGATCACTGAATTACTGCTATAAAGCTTCTTTTTTTTATTTTTTCTAAATAATTTTCTAAATAATAATGTACTCAACGTACAAATAACTCCTCGTATTGAATTCTGGGTTTTAAAAAATGTGCGAAGAGCAGCTTTACAGATTTTGCGAAAATTTGGACTTTGCGCGACCGATAAATATTACAATATAAATGATGTTTTAATTAAATTAACTCTATTAAATTATAAATAAGTATAATAGTGTATAGATTGTAGTTAATTGAATTGAATGAAAAATTAATGAAAAGTAAATGAAGTAAATCATCGTTAAAATTAAAACACCTTTGAACTTATGAAAAGTTTTAAACTTATCCACTACAGCACTTTGAAAAAAAAAACTTCGTGTTTTTTGACCCATCTAACAAATAAACAAACGTTTTCTTTTAACAAACTAAATTTGAATTAGGTTCTATCATTTTACAAAAAAAAACAATTTGCAAGGTTTATGAGAAACTTTTCAAAGATCAAATCAGACACCCGTCTACACAAAGCACACCAGCCCAAAAAAGCGGAATAACGACACAAAAATTTATGATCAATTATTAAGGTATCTGCATCCTGGGATGGGTCTTGGCAATTATTTGTACAAACGTATTTATTTTTAATATTGATATTTTGGTTATTCATTTAAATCAATTTCATTTTTTGGTAGAATTAAGTCGAAATTTTGTCACCAGGGTCGAGAACATTTGATGTGTCAAACATTCGTGGTTTTGTTTTTGAAACGGGGCTTATCTTAATAAAATAAAATTTGATAATTCGCAAAATAATGCATTAATAATGTTGAAATTATAAAATATATTGTTACGAGATGCGCTCTGCCAGAGCCTCTCGAAAACAACAACACGATCAAAATCTCTCGAACATTCCATAACATTCTGGGACACGATCAAAATCTCTCGAACATTCCATAACACTCGGGAAATGTCTGGAACAATGGGGGAGCGACGAGTTGTTCTTGCAAACACTAGTAATGAATAGAATAAGGTTCGAAAACCAACGTATTTCATATAAAAGGCGGAGCTAGTGCCGTGGAGAGTTGATGATTGTTTTGATGTTTAACCAACACGACTTTACCAGCGATAGAGCCGTAGCGACCGCAGTATTACCGAAGATTAGATTATTCGAAGTGTTAGATATCGGGCAAAGTGCTTACGTGCGAGAATCAGAATATTCTACCAAGCGACTAAAAAGTGTTTCACAGACGAGTGATTAAATGCGAAATATTGTGAATTAAAGAATAGTGCTTAAATTTAATACGTGTCCAGTGACTTATTGAAATTATTAATAAATCGATTATTAATTTTCAGTGTTATCATTTGCCTTCCATAGCTGCGACCCGTGACAACATCTTACCTTACAAATTAAAATTGACTACCAGATCAATCCAAAAAATATTTACAATAACTTATAATATTTAATGTAGTTTTACCACATATTTTCATCATAATAATATGATTACATTTATTTATAAAGCAACCTAAAAAAATCATTTTTATATTATTAACTAAAAAATATTCCCCAAAATAAAATTTTGCCAACCAAACGATTTTTGGAATAATATATAAACTCGTTATTATTAAATTTCTTTTTTTTCACGCATAGTGCCCAATAAAGGATAAAATTCTTCTGGTCCAAAATAATTTTCCCATCGAATATAAAGCGAAAGAATGTTTTTGTTAATTTAAGAATGCGATGAATTTCTCGAACATGCCCCGCACCTATGACAAATATTTTTCCGGCAGACCTCACGTATTTTAATACGAAATTTCATTATATCTGTCAGCTTTATTTCAATTCGTAAAAAGTCCCGAGGCATTAACCGCCGGATGGGAGAGGAAGTATTATGCAAAATAGAGGGAAAAACATTAAATTTCACCAACGAATATAATTTTAACAAAAAGAACCCGACTTTAACAGTTAGGGGTAAGAACTAACATGTGTTGATCCTGTAATAAAAGTAGCGATTTTTGTAACAGAATGGGAATTAGTTACAGTGAAGTATATTAAATGAAATATACAACCAAAAAAGAATGAAATGAAGCAACAAGAACTCCAAGACTTCAAATAAAAAGAATTACATCAGAAATCTTGAGAAATGATTTGCATGGAAAAGTGAAAATATTTATAATAATATATGAAGGAAAAAGCAAGAGGCGTCAAAATTAAAATTCATTAATGTATAAGTTATGCTAATATATTTTATGGATACACACAAAACCAGCCCGCACCCCCCTCTCAGCCACCTCCGCCGTAAAAAAATTACTCTTTTAGATCACCTTTACTATGCCTTAGAACATTTAATCCCACCATGTATATTGACAATTTTTTTCATAAATAGAACAGTACTTCAAAATATCACTTAGAAAAGTATTAGAAGTGCCTAATATTCACCATTAACTTCGTATTGTAATAATTATTTTCTCGCGAAAGGGTGAATTGAATTAATTTCTAATCAAGTCATTTGGGGCTTACAAAATCAATAGGGCAAAACGAGATAATACGCTCTGGCGAGTAATATTCCCCACCCACACTATCTCTTCTAAATATAACAATATGTATTATTTTTTAACAGTGAAGTAAGCTTAACGTCAGTACGCCATTAATGCTTGAGTGAGTTTGCACGCAAAAAAGTGGTTTAAAAAAATTCATTGGTAAATTTAACGTGTGTTTTTTTGTCATAAATTTGTTTCGAGTATCTTTGTATGTATTGTATGTATGTATTGAGTAACATTGCATGTACTTTGAACTATTAAAAAGTATTACTAATTAACTCAATACCTGACAAAATGTAAGTGTTATAATGACATAACCTGTGATTTATTGTGAGCTTTGCTCAAGTATGTTCGTTTCGTAAAAAATTGTTTGATAATAATTATTTTTAAAATGCGTATTATTTATAGTTTACGAGTACTATCACACTCTCGTATACTTTTTTTTTTTGTATACTTGTTGTTTACTTTGTTTCTGTAATATATTTTGAAAAATATATATTTTGATTCAATTAATATTTTTGTAGGATTGTATTACAGATTTTTTCTTAATATCTGAGAGCTTTTGTTTAAACCCATCTTTACCAAATGTTGAGTATGTTACACCGTTTTACCCTATCGCCTTATTTGATGAGAAGCAGTAGAGAGATTTCCCACTGACAATTAATAATAAAATAAAAACTTTGTAAAACTATAGTAGGTGCAACATTAATTGATAAAAATAATCAAAGAATCTAAAAAAAAAACAAATAAACATGTAAAATGAAAAAAATAACAAATAAAAAGTAGATTATTGAATGAAAAGGTAAGAAGACTGATCATTAAAAAGAAACCCTTATATAACAATACCTTCCTTTATTTCAATAGTTTTTTGTGATAGGATTGTAAACATCACAGATCTTTACAGTACCTACCCATTTTTTATCACTGCGTAAATAATCTACAAATAAACAAGGGACAACGACAAGTTTTGTTACTTTTGCTACGAAAATATGCTGTGCCTAAAATTACCAAAATGATTTTTTTGTCCCTCCAACCTACAGGCGCTATTGTTATAAACGTGATGTGATTTTTATATTATTAAAAGTGTAGTTAGTATGTATTTTTAAGCAATTGCTTTTTGTATATTTGAATATACAATTGCAAAGTATATTTTTAATAAAGGCTCATTTCATTTTTAAGTTTTTGATTTATAAAAGTGGTATATAATAGAGTTCTGGTACCAACTCTGATGTATGGAAATGGAGCCTAAAATTTGCATAAAAAGGAGAAAGTAGACTGAATGTGGTAGAAATGCGATTGCTTGGACGTATGTGTAAAAAATTTTCGTCTGATAGAGTGGAGAATGATCGAATAAGAAGTTCATGTAATGCTGGCTAAAGCGATAGATATACTAAATAAAGGATTACTGGGATAGTTTGCCCAATGGGAACGGATTAGCGAGGAAAGGACGGTAAAGAAATTGTATGAGGTGAGTGTTGAAGGCAGCAGAAATATAGGGCTTCCACGGAAGATCTGGCATTGCCAGATAAATTAAATATTGGAGGATGGCTTAGAAGCTTCAACAACTGAAAAACATGCATGAGAAGATTTGGGAAAGTAAATAAAACGTATTTGGTGTGCATCTCTGCCTAACTTTATGGGAAGCGGCGTGATGGTTAGTTAGTTAGTCAGTAAAAGTTTACTTAAATCTGTGTGTCGAAACATATTTGATTATCACTGATATATGAACCGAGAATTTTTAATCATTTTAACTGCGAATATTAATTTCAATATTATATGTGGGTACATATAAAAGGAGTATAAAAGCAAAGACAACAACAACCAAAAAAATTAATGCAATCATCGAGGATGAATCTTGAACTGTGTTTCAGATGAATAATTCTATGACTTTTTAAAATTTCTTTATATTTTAACTCGCATTTTTCTAATGTTAAATATTTTCTGTGTTATTAAAATCACATCGCTGTTTTTATATTAGAGGTTTCTTGCATCATTAGTTACGCTGTTACCGAGATATTCAGAATTAAAACTAACTTACAAGTATTAATAAATAATTTTCAAAACATTCCTGCCAGTTTCTTTGCCTTAACTTTTCTCATTTAGAAACTAACATAACTCATTTAAAAATATTGCACACAAAATACGAACGTATCAAGGCTTTTAACTTCCTTGCAATTTTTTATGTTCTGTGCATATTATAAGAAAGTGGTTATTACTAACTTTGAGTTTCGAGTTTTGATTAATAGAATTTGTAATGTTGTATGGTAGATGTTGTATGGTAGATGCCAGTCATCTTACTTATTTGGTATGACAGATGATCTATCTTAATGGTGACCGTTCTCTTCCTCACTGTTTTTTCATTCTTAGAATTGATTTACCCAAAATATATTTCTACACTTTGATGACAGTCCTTCAATAATTTTTCTGGAAGATGGAGATCTTCATAAAATATCCAGTAATATCCTACACGAACAACCTCTATAACTATTTTTTTGTGTTAATGATCAATGATTATTGCTGTAATACTTACTCTTTCGCTTTGCATCATGTCATTCTTATTTTGTTTGCCCTATTTATTTGAATAATTCTTGCTATGTACTTTATTTCTTGTTATATTTTACCTATCATGTACCTGCATATGATAATTTCTATTTATATATTTAAATCATCTTATATTTTTATATATCCCATGTATGATAATTTAATATATATATTCTTGTATGGATATGTGGGACTACGAAAACTTCCCACATACTGAAATAAAGTTTTATTTATTTATATATCAAATATACAATTATTTAATTATTTACCGTATTAATTAATGGCTTAGAATAATAAAGGTTGAAGAAAACAGAGGGAATGAGTTTTTTTAATCATTTTTAAAAGTTAATAAAAATAATGTTATGTTTGAGTTGCGATTCATAAGCACAATGAAACATCACTTGAATTTTTAAATCCCTTCAGCCATTACCTTAAATTATTGTATACACAATATATATATAAAATAATAAAACCATTAAAATAAATTAAAACATAATACATTAACGAAAAAATATAAAAAAACTTACAAAGGCGGTAGTAGTAGGTAAAAATAATTTTTTAACAATATCTAATTAACAATTATCGATATCGATTCCAATTTTTAATTGACATTTTCCCCTTCCCCTTTACCCCACCTCCTCCCCTGATATATTTCCTGTAAAAATCCACACCATTTAACCGATCTGACCCTAATTTTGCATTCTTATTTTTTAGAACCCGGCGGATAACATAAGCGACATTTTCCCTTTGCCTTCACCCCACCTCCTCCCCATCGATATGTTTTCTATCTATACAAAACTATTTGAACGATCTGACCCAAATTTTGTGTACTTTAGGATCTGGCGGGTAGCAGACGACATTTTCCCCTCTCCTTTACCTAACCTCCTCCTCCAGATATATTTTCTATGCAAATATTATCGTTTGACCGATCTAACCCAAATTTAGCATACTATTTCTTTAAGACCTTTCGTGTCGAATAGCATAGGCGATATTGCTCCCCTCTCCTTTAACCTCACGTATTCCTCTAATATACTTTCTGTACAAATCTACACCGTTTGTCCGATCTGACTTAAATTTTGCAAACTTATTCTTTAGGACCCAGCGGGTAACATAGGCCACATTTCCTTCTTGGACAAACCATCCATCTTAGCATTGATTTAATGGAAAAATTGTTTTTATTATTATTAGAGGCTTTGCAAAACAAAGGAACCTTTGCTTTCCCTCATAAACTTATTCTTAATTTAATCCTTAACCCGCGCGACGCCGGGGACGAACAGTTCTCGTAATTAATATAATTGCACTACTACGTACTGCGATACAACTATTGTCAATGTCCCCACCATAACTGTAGCCAGGCTCCCGTTCAAAAATTAATTTGTTAATTTTTTGTATTTCTTGGGCACTTACAATGTAACAATTTCTTTCAGACATTATTAAAGAGTTTAAATTTACAATGTACAATTTGTTACTTATTAAAGAATTTATGCTACCGGTTTCGACACGACCGTGTCATTAACGAGCGTTATTTAAACTAATCTAAAATGCGAAAGTACTGTATTAGGTATTTTTAGCAGGCGGGGGTGATTTTTGGAGTGGGAGAGGCAAGGGAGGGAACATGGTTAATAATGGTGAATTACACGGGGCTATTATTTTGTTAACGATGTTAATATTAGAATTAATTTTTCGTTTATTTCTAAAGTTTCTAGGGCAGACAATTTGAAAATTTTGTTGATATTTGTGTATTTAAATTTAGATCTATCTTTATTAAAAGTGTGGCCAGTTTCCAACAAGTGGTTAGCGAATTCCGAATAATTATTATTTTTAAACACAATTCATGTTCTCTTATCCTAGTTTTAAAATTTCTAGTAGTCATTCCTACATATTGTGCATCACAATCATTACATTCTAATGTATAGATACCGCTCTTTTTCCATTTATTTGCGAGGTCTTTGTTGTTAACAAAATAATAGCCCCGTGTAAGTCACCATTATAAACCATGTTCCCTCCCTCGCCCCTCCCACTCCACAAATCATCCCGCCTCCTAAAAATACCTAATACAGTACTTTCGCATTTTAGATTAGTTTAAATAACGCTCGTTAATGACACGGACGTATCGAAACCGTTAGCGTAAATTCTTTAATAAGTAACAAATTGTACATGGTAAATTTAAACTCTTTAATAATTAATTTGTTTACTAGAATAAGTAATGAACAGTTAGTATTCGTCCGTCCTGATGAAGATACAGTGGCATCGAAACCGGAAGTCATAATATTACTCCAAGTGATAAATTTAAAGTTTTTAATTAAATAAAATTAAAATATATTATTATTGGGAAAAATTGGAATCGATATCTTTCTGGGATAATTGTTAAGATTAGATAAAGTTTTTTTTTACCAGTTAACACAAAATTCATAATTAATTAAAATCAATAAAAAAGACCAACCACAAATTAGTATGATTTCAAAATTGTTATTAAATCATATTAAAACTCTGAATTTATTTTTTTAAATATTTAATTATTTTTTTAATATTTCAGTTTAATGGAAATTAAACCCATAAGGGCATCGATTACCATATCGCGCATTTCATTGATATTAATCATTGACTTAAACATATAACTCTTTTTTTAACAATGTCCACCATTAACGCTACCCGATGGCACAAATATTGTTGAGGTGTATAAAATGAGGTTAAAAAATGTATAATTCTCTACGTAGCAATGTCCATCATTAACTCTACCAGATGGTTCAAATTATATGAAATATAATACAATAATGAGATATAAGAAGCAAAAAAGCATAATTTTCTGTTAAATAATGTCCATCACCAACGTTATCAAGATGCTACTTTACTCTAAATGGCATTGTTCTCACAACCTTAACTGGCGACCGAAATATGTAATAAACGTCATTAAATTATTTATCTTAGTTTCGCTGTCGTACGTACGTGGAAATATCTTTGAAGTGAAAATTAGCACACTTTCCGTTATCCAATCGAACTGAAATTTCGCATGTCAATTCGACATCGATGACAACGCACTTTGTCGGTACCTATGCACGATTATTGTGGTTGTTTAAGTTTTTCGCGAAAAAACTCGTCGACCGAGAGCTTGATTCCAATAAAATCCCCTTTTTTGGACTTTTTTTTACCGAACGCGATGTTTCTGCGACTGTTTGCAAAGTTTGAAAGAAATTCAAAAATCGAGTATCAAGTTCTTACACAAGTAAGAAGCAACATCTTTTGCCTATTTTTCGATTTTTTTACCTCCTCCAGTTGTCTTAATATTTACCCAAAATCTAAATTTCTGTTTCCTTAATAATTAAGTTAAAAATCTTAGCGAGATGCGACAACTTCCTACGTGTAGTGCGCAATAGCGCACGTCCAGTGTAAGTCCAAGGAATGGCGTTCATTTTTTTAGGCCGTTTTTTTATATTTTTGTGTGCTACACTGTGACGCGTTGGCCAATTTTACACGTAAATATTGAGATCAATAGAGTACCGATATTGAGTGTGCTGAAAATAAACGTTCCAAAGTGATGCACTTCAGAATGAAATTTGTTTTCATTCGGTTTTCGCATTTTCAGCCGATGCTCCGCTAGCGAGGGATTGATCTATTATTTATGTAAAAATCATGATTTGTATAATTTTTAATTACCAATCTTTGGACGTTTTTATTTTATTTCTATTATTTATTTTCGCAAAGTTACAAGCAAAATAGATTTATTTATCATCAAATATGGAATTATTTTGAAGTGATATTCATTTTTTCTCCAAGATGCTAAGAACGGCGCTCGAAAGGATGGGTTCTTAAATAATCACACTTGTCATTATGATAAAGAAGTATATGTGAAAATTGATCGTCCTTAGAAGCATCCATCCTACATAGAAAAGAAGTTTGAATTAGTTTGAATGATATCAAATGAAAAATTCTGCATACATGTCTATTCTTTTACTATTTTTCAAAAAATTTACAATTGGATACATACACTATTTTTAAATCCTTTAGTACGATAGAGTGAGAAATGAACAATTTAGGATTGAATGTAACGCTGGTTATAATAAGGGTCGTTGGGATAGTTTAGTCATGGTTTACACGCTTTCATGTTTTTAATAGAAATCCACGAAAACTAAATGTAAATTTTAAGAATCCTTCTGTCTTCATCAAGACCCACGTGGAATCCGCGATCTTTCGTATAAAGAATTTATAATGAAAACTTTGCTTTTATGGTTTAAATTATTTTTTAGTATTAAGTTGAATTCGTTGCATGTTATTATTTCTATAACCATCTCAAATCAAGCGTTGAATAATATTATTTATTATTATCTTCACACTGAATACAATTTGCCAAACAATATCCCGACAATAATTCGTCCTATTATCGAACAAAACATTTGTTTGTAAATTATTTGAGTTCATAACGACGGCCTGACAGTATTCATCAATTATCATCCTCATTTAAATATATTTTATGTGAGAATACTAATCACACAATACAGATATAATACGCTAAAATATTAATATTATCTCTATTATAGAATAATAATTTTATATCATAGATTTATAATAAAATTGGCCTCACGCTTTTAATTTAGCACTTGATTCGTCCCGTTTAGACATATAACTCGCAATTCATAGTGTCTCGAAGTGATCTGGGCGCGCCAATTCAGAAAGGGGGGTTTTAGGCATATCCAATGCTATATAAATAACTGTTCTTAATATATTAAAGTCATTGTCTTGTTCTGTGTGTGGGCGTTTGCATCTTACAATAGTAGAATTAGTGTGTAGACAAATTATAAAACAGAAGATAAGTAGATTTATCTTTTGTATGTATACGTTGATTGCCAAGGCAGAGCGATCATGGATGAACTTTATTTAAATGATCTGTCTGCAATCTACCTGTTATCGAGAAGTACCTGCCTAAATCAGCACCTTTAAATTTTTTTAATATTTGTCATTTTCATCCCATTTGATATTGAGTTGTAGTAGTATTGAAACCACTGAGCTAACATATATTTTGTTTTACTGATTTTTTAGGTATAACCTTTGTCGTCTTTTGTCAATTAACAATACGAAATTTATTTACAAATAAAAACGTATGTACATACATATATTATATATACATACAAATGTGCATTACCCATTTTAGATTTACTAATTTACCCGGAATTTTATTGAATTTCCCCTGTATACATTAGGGATCCGAGACTAACCATTGCGAAAATCACTAGTCAAGCTAACGGTGCTATATTAATTAAATTATTATTTATCCCTGAATGACATTTCTGACTTACATTTTTAGTATATATTTAGTAAAAAAATGGATTGTTTTGTATTATTTACGTACAAATAATACAATCATTATTTTAAATCTACAGTATTTCTGAATCAATTGAAAAAATATATATTTAATATTCTCTGAAGTCCTGTTGCACTATACATTATTTCTTTCAACATTTCGTCACTGCGATTTCATCTATTATTTAAAGGGTGATATTCTAATCCATGGGGTAAGTCATTTTTAAACAATATTTTATTTTATTTTATAAGTGTACCTACTGTGTAATATTTTAAAATATGTAAATATTTCGTATTGATTCTTAACAAAAATAAATCTAATTTATTATGACCATGAGATATTAAATATTACAGATCGATAAATAAATGGATGCATCAACTTTTTTTTCAACTAATAGTTTTTGAAAGTATAATAAGTAACGGTTTGTTTTTTCTTCAATTTTATATAATACTATTAATAACAACATACATATAAGTACAATAATAATAAATACCAAAATATTGACCTTTTGATACCTACTTTACCAGTGAATTACTGGCAAGCCGCTATTAAACCCTTTTTTAGATTAAATACATAAATCTTGATATATCGGCAATGCAATCTTCCGTCTATGCATGTATAATACGTGCCCTTATATCATACATACATTAAGCAACATCAAAATCAATACTTTTAAAATTATTACTAAAGACATCCCTAGCAATCATCCTTTCACAGCCATCTCCAGTTTACCATGACGCTTGGTTTAAAAAGAAAACAAATATAAACGTATAACTCAAAAGGGAAAGAGAATTTAAGTCTTAAATAATTTCAATGATACAACAAATCAATGTATTTTTGATATTGTGCCCGAAGCTTTCCCCCCTTTTTAGTAATGCGCAAATTTCACCGCGTACGGTCCGGGTCTCTTGAACGGCGGGCGAATTTGCATGAACTCCATACAATTATACCTTAGATCATGTCATAATATCTAAGAAATTCATGAATAGGCCTTCACCGAGGCCAGAAAGTTCAATACCAGTGCAAGTCCGCACTTTAGGTCATTATCTTCAGCCCGGAACATTGGGTTAATCAAAAGTTTATCATTTGCTAAATTTTCCATTGAAATGTACAAATTTTGTTAAGTGGCCAATTTATTGTGAAGAGGAGCGACGAAGGGGATCAAATTAATTAAATCAATCATTTTGGCATTTCAATCCTTATAACTTTATTAACTCTGTTAAAAGCGGGTAAATTTATTATATAATGTGATACTTAAATAATGGATTGTGATATATTTTAAAGTGAAACTTATTTCGGCACGTGAGAGTGATTTAAAATAGTCAATTTGCGGTACGATAAAATTCACACAATAATATTTGACATATATATATACGATAAATTTGTCATGTCATCCATCGCCTACGCTGGCTTAAAGGGAACACCGCCTTGAGTCATTAAAAAAAACTAACCCATAAAAACCAAGTTTTTATTATACTTCCTTTCTCATTGAAGCAGGTTTCATGCCTACTGCACGCGTTGGGGTCATTACTCATTTTGTATTGATTCCAATTTGAAAAAATATTAAAATTTCGAAAAATCTAAAATTACACTATAATTAGAAAATTTTTTCAACGAAAATTTGTTAGATCATTTTTATCATCGCCACGAATCTGCCTGCAAAGTTTCAACTGGATTGAATCACGGCTTATCCGATCGATCCAAAGTTTTTTTTTATCAAAGTTCGTTAGATAATTATTGTTTTCTATGGTTATTATTTTACATTTACAAATTATTTAAAAAGAAATTGTGGAGTAAAGTTCATTCATCTATGATGCTTGGAGTTGGTGAAGCCAGGTTTTGAGTAAAATGAAATAAAATTAATAAAATTAAACTTTGTTTTCACCACTTTTGTATTGAAAAAGATAAATGTGTTTCAGAGCCCATGGTCCCTTCCTCAGGATTTATCAAAAAAATCGATGTATAGACAAACAAAATATAGAGAAAATATATATGGAAATTAATAGTAATAAAATACCTACTTAATATGAAAATAAATTTAAAAGATAACTAGTTGTAAAAAGGACCTGGCAATTCATATTTAATTGACTTATAATTCTTTTTCTTATTTCCAAAATTTCCAAAATTTCTAATTTATCTAACTGTGATTCTGTATAATTTGCATGTAAAATTTGTAAACACTTATTAATATCAAAAGAAATATCTTATTAATATCGATAGCTAAAAGATAGTTAGAAAATTCAAAATAATTATTGCTAATTAATATTAATAATTCACCTACAGAAAGTAATATGTAGTCATAGTACAACCAAAAATGTTAGGATTATTAAATAACACTTATTTACTTATTTAGTTTCTTAACATATAAGACTTGTCTGTTTGTTATGATACAACGCCGGTGTTTATGCATAGAACAATCTGAATTGGAATAGGAAATGTTTGCATAAAGTTATATCTATTGCATATTATGCTAACTTCAAAACAATTACACTACTGAATTGTTCGTTGTAATACCTTTCTAGTATATTTCTATTTTAGTTCTGTAAATAAATTAGTTAATATGAATATTAGTTAAAATGAATATCTTAATAAAAATAAGTAAAATTGTTGTTAGATCGAATAATTGAAAATAACAACTGAGTATTTCAACAATTTTTTTTTTCTATTTTAACGTGAATATTTTTTTTTTAAATCGATTCGAGGTGCTAGGTGGAAATTTAAGACCGACATCAAAACAAATCATTGATTAAGTGATCGGTCATATTTCAGAAATTATGCAGCGCACGTGGAATTCAATTTAGTGAATGGATTGAAGATAGATGTAAGATTTTTTAAAGACAGCATTAACCCTGTGGGCCCTCCTTGTGTGCCTCGGACGCAAGGGTTATAATGGGCACGTAATAATGGGTTAAACATAAGTTATTCTATTGTAATCTTCTTCTTCTTCTTCTTGTGCCTTATCCGTTGGCGTATTGGCTATAAAAACTTTATTTCCTGCAACCCGAAATAGTTCTACAGTAGACTTGCCAAAGCACTGTCTCAGACTTTTCAGCCTTGACATTCCTCATTTTCCAGGGCCCCGACTTTCAACAGTCTTTCCATGCATTATGAGAAGAGATATTGTTGTTTTCGGATTTATTTGTTGTTTTTATTATTTATTACTTACTAACTGTGCCCGCGCGGCTTCGCACGCGTAGATTTTTAGTACACTGTTTGGATCATCTTAGAACTTTCGCGAACCTTCTAGAACATTCTCCTTCCAGAACTTTCAAGAAATTTTTCGAATGTACAGGAACCTTCTAGACACAACGACACATTCCGCCACTTAGTTAAGAACCTTATAAAACTTTCGGGAATTTTCTAGAACCTTCTCCTTCCAGAACTTTCTAGAGCAGGTTTTTCCGTAACCTTCTAGACTCACCGTCACAGTCGTGCCTATTTTGAAACAATCTGAAGCATTTGCGGCCTTCCCATAACAAAACAATACGCTAAAAAGCACATTTTCGTCACTCACTTCCACCCAAGCTCAGCCACCCCCACCAAACTCGCATATTTTGGATGTGACACCAAGGGCTATCCACCACTATAACTACCGGTGGGTGGTTGTGTCTGGTTGTGGAGAAAACTTGGCGGTTAGGGAAACACAGGTTTCTTTTTATATATATTGATATTGATTTTACTTTATTCATCCTGACCATAAAATTCGTGACTCTGTCCATTCGGCTTATTATGAGTATTCTTCTGTGGGTCCACGTCTCGGATGCCTCAAGTTGTCTTATCCACTTTTTGGTAAGCATCCATGATTCCATTCTATTTCATGATATCGGAAACACGTAGCATGTGACCAATCGTTTAATCGTTCATTAAAATTGTTAAATACCCAATAGATCATTATTTAAATATATTTTGACATTAAAACAACTTTTCAAGCATTTTGTATCATGCTCTCATAAAATGTGAAATAAATATAATCACAAAACAGTTTTATGGATTTCATGAAAAGTCCTCCAAGTTAATTGTTGTTGTTGATATTGATATACAGTATTATACTTCAAAGTTATATGAAAATAGCAAGGTTGTCCCATGTGACAACAGAAGCCGATGATAACTTTTTATCAAAAATATGTTTAAATTTATAAAATAAATTTAGAGTACCCATTTATAAAATTTTATTCAAATTATCGAATTCTTAAAAAAAGCTTTATTTTTTTCAATCTAATGAAAATCGGATTCAAATATTTATAAATACATTTCTATTTGTATTTGAATCTTCTAACGTACCGAGAAGAAAACATTTTTAACAGGAAACAAGTTAATTTGAATATTTGAATATGTGATTTAAGTTATAAGAATTTTTACGTAAATAAAACATAAAATTAATAGAAATAAAACACATTCAAAAGAACTCTCTTAAATACAAATTTTAATTTTTTTTATATCTATTGCAAATATATATTTAAATATTTGCATTTTATTTAATAACATAAATACTGTATGTTTGCATATAATAAAAGTTTAATAGCTCGCTAATCAATAAAATTGTCTCAAAATTAATAATATTTAATCAATCATTCCGTTGTTTATCAGTTTCATTCACAATCCATCATTTATCAATTAATTCAATTAAAACAAAACATAAAGTAGGTCTCATATATTAGTAGGGAAATTCATCTACACCGAATATTGTATAGATCTACTTTTGCTTGGGTAAGCACATGCACACACACTTCGGTACATAGGTAGTGTGTTCGTAAAGGGGCCTTACGACTGCCAGACCGACACGAATACCGAATTGATTTAGATTACGCGGCAGTGTTAAGATGGTGTGAAAACACGTGAGATAAGACAAGGATTAGAACTTCAAACTAGTCCATTCAATGTAAAGGGTTTTCGAGAAAATGTAGGGTAAGAGCGCCAACATTGATCAACCTAGTAATCGGTCCATTTCTAAAATAAGGGACCGTTTTATTACTCCCTTTCTCTTAACTCGTGGCGTCTGCTTGTATGCTTTTCTGACGAAAAAACTTTGGATCAATTTTTAACCCTTTTCCCGTAATTCAATCGAGCTGAAACTTTGCTTACAAGCTCGTGACGACGATCAAGAAGATCTATCAAATTTTTGTTAAAAAAAATTAATAATTATAGTATAATTTTGGATTTTTAGAAATTTTGATGGTTTTTTTAAATTGGAATCATTACAAAAGTTTGATTACTACCAATGGCGCCGGCGGCTCGATAACGTCACGGAATATTTAAAATTTGAATTACTCCGTCGGTAGGTATAATAGGTACTTCACTACGAATTTCGAAAATTTATGACAATTGGTTCACAGATGACAGCACACTTCGGTTTTTTGGCAAGAAATCAAATTATAAAGAGATATTTTTAGATTTTTCTGACTTAGATATTTGTCTAGTAATGTTTCATTTTCAGTCAATCAATTATTTAATTACATAATGGTAAACTTATTTACAAAGAAAGGGAATGAAATAAAAACTTGGTTTTTATGGGTTAGTTTTTTTCATATGATTTTCAGAATAAAATCATATATATTTTTAGTTGGCAAGTCATCTCTATTTATTTATTATTAGAACGAAAACTTGAACATTTAATCTATTAAAAAAAGCGCTTGCTGAATCCCAGTTCCCGGCTTGGTGTAGACACAACGGGCTGCTTCCCGTCTGACTTTTGAACTCACACACGAAACTTACCACATAGTTATTCACACGGTAAAAACAATGTGTTCCGTCCAATAGCGACTGTTTGAAGCAGCAAAGGGGGATGATAATTTTGAAAGTAATTAACTAAAATTCTCATAAATAATTTTCTTCCTCACGTATACTGGTGAGTTATTGTTATTGTTGATAAGTAAGTTCTTTATTGAAAGTCAAAAAAAGATAATTTACGAAAACAATTCATGCGAAGATTATAATAAAATAAATATATTGGACAAACTTTAAGAAATCTCAACATCCGATAAAAAAATCATCGCTGTGGTCTAAGTAATAATAATTTTTCCGAATTCGCGAATCACATATTGGATTATAGTCTTTAATAATAATAATAATATTTGGATAATTTATACAGCGCTGTTTTCGCGAATACTCACCTCACCCCACCCTTATTTTCATGTGATATAACGTGGCAGAATTGACGTCCAAAACAGGTGAACAGTTTCAAATAACTCAATGGATTAACATCTCAGGATGGAAAGCGAAAAATTGAATTGAATAGGAGGAGAGGAGCTGCAAGCCAGGTAGCATAATCCCTGTATTATTTCGTACTTAGAAAAGCGAAGCTGAGCCAGCGAGCATAGTTGGTAGTATATAAATCAGTTTTCAGGCCAACCCTAGTGTACGGCCACGAGCACTGGATCTTAAATGAAAGAATCCGCTCAAGACTACAGGCCGCCAAGATGTTATTTCTACGAGGAAGGGGCAGGAGTTAACAGAAGGGACGAAGTCAGAAATTCTCAAATAAGAGAATGTCTCAAAGTAGAACTCTTATTAAAGTTTATCGAGAAATCACAGTTACAGTGGCTGGGACATATCTTGCAAATGCCGGCAGATAGACTACCAAAGGGGACCAGAAGGCAGAAGACCAAGGGGCAAACCCAGAAGCAGCTGGCGGAAATATTTGGAGAACTGCTGCGAAGCGAGGTTGCAGCTAAATTGGCTGACGTGGAGAGCAAATCCCGAGATAGGAAAAGTTGGAATCGTTTAAGCGATGCGACCCAATAAGACAAGGGGCAGAAGAAGAAGATGAAGATGAAGAAAATTTTCATGCGTGCACCATAAAACTTCCATTGCTTATTCCATATTGTCTTCGTCGCGGGCGATGGACAATTAAAGCCCAAAAAAGAGCGGATTAGAAAACACGACACTGGCTAACATCTAGCAGTGGAGAAATGTCTGAAGAGAAATAAGCAAACTTCTCCCCTCCGTACTCGCAAAGGTGGTACAATTAATTATTTTTAATGTTTAGAAATTAAAAGGTATTTAATCTCGGATATAAATTTGTTAAACAATTTTACATACACATATTTTTGTTCCCGTATTATCTTTTATCTGCCAATATCCCCCGAACTTCAAATGTCATAATATCCAAACAAGAGAATACTTAAGATGTGATACTATAACGTAAGTCTAGCGGTCACTGGCTCATATTACCTTCATAGTTGTCACAATTTACCCGTCGTGTAGTGTACAGTAAGTTTTAGTCGTGTACCTACACTAAGTTTTCTCGCGTTATTCTCAATGCTATCGCCACATCATCTTCGACGTCTTTCCCGGGGTAACGATCCTTGGAATTGATATTACAATACCACGTGTGCGATTTTCCACTTAGCCATGATATCTAGTTCTTCACACAAAACTGTTCATGGTTCCACCTGATTCTTTACCATATACTTCATTATATAAAGCCAAAAAAATGTCTCTCCCAAGTATTTAGCATTGGTTCTTCTGCTAGGGAGATAGCAAAAATTTCGCCAGTGCATATTCAATTGCAATACAATCATCAAGGTACACAGGTAAGGTTTTCAAAAATGTAGGCGATATAATTTTTGTCTTGTTCATGCAATTTTCTATTATAAAATTTAAAAAAAATATTTTTTAATTGAATTTCATTTGAAATAATCAAATATCTCTTAGTATTTTTGCCACAGTAATTAACGTTTTTTTAGCGCCTTGGAAAATGTTTCAGTATTTATTTTTATTAACGTTGTGGGAGTGCAGGTAAGAAAATATATAATCCTTCGAAGAAAATAAATATTTTGAAATGAACAAGTGATGATAATATGTTGTTTTTTTATGAAATTTTGTAATAGCTTTGCGGCTGAAGCATACAGATCAAAAGAATGTCGCTTCATTTGCGTACAAAAGTTCAAATGAAAACGTAATTCTAAGACCACCTTGAAGTTACAAGACAGGTTCGTCCAAAGTTTCTTCTTTGATGTGGTCAATAATGGAATGAAACCCACTTAAATATTTACCTACAATTTATTAAAGTTCTGAAAATGTTTTATTTTTAATAAATATGTTGTTATTTATTGTCATATTTTTGATACCGATAGCAACACACGGCAAGTAAATATATTTTGCGTACTGTTGAGGAATCATATCCCTGCAGGATAGAATGCAGGCGATGTCGGATTTGAATAGAAATCTGGCTTAGGTACCTGACTATCTTCGAGCTGGACACCATTACGGTACTCTCATTGAACCATAAAGGAACGAGAATTTCTTTCACTTCTTCGGCGGCTTTTTTTTTTCGGCGGTACGCAGGGCGTTCGAGAGAATTGAATGTATACATAGAGAGAGTACACAGTAGTAATGGGCATCAACGACGAATCAGGAAACCTCATTAGGGACGAAAAAGATATGTTAGAGAGATGGAAAAAATATTTTGAAAATCTCCTTAACCCGTCAACCATGAGGATAGCAAGCCAGATCCCACCAGAATCAGATAACGGAGAAAATATCATCACAATAGAGGAAGTAAAAGGTGCCTTAAATGCCCGCATATTTTTAGTAGCGTGGAAGACGAGCAAGGCCCCAAAACTTTGACAAACAGGAGTGATAGTCCCCATTTTTAAAAAGGGAGACAGCAAAGTCTGTGCCAACTACAGAGGAATCACCTTGCTGAGTCAACCAGGTAAAATATATGCTCGCATTCTGGAGAAAAAACAGGATCCAAACAACAATAACAGAAAACAAGATCCAAGAAAGCCAATGTGGTTTCAGAGCCGGGAGAGGCACAACTGTCCAATTGTTTATACTGCAATAAACTATCCAGAAAAGCTGAGTTTATGGAAAAAATATTTATATGAGATTCATAGACCTGGAGAAAGCATACGACTTGGTGCCGCGCAACATCCTGTAGACAGTGCTGGACGAATACGGAATAGAGAGAGACCTTCTCAAGGCAATTTATTCACTAAATTAGGATTGCAAAAGCTGCGTACGAATAAACGGCGCAATTTCGAAAGAGTTCAATGTTGGAGTAGATTTAAAACAAGGTTGCCCACTCTCGCCAATCCTGTTCACCCTTTATATGCACAGGATAAGCCGGAAAAGTCAAACAGAAAGGGCCATGAGAGTTGGAGATATGGAAATAGACTCTTTACTCTTCGCGGACGATATAGCGAGGCTGGCGCCCACAAAGGAGGACCTACAAGAGTGGTGAATTCCTTCAATGAAGAGTGCACTCAAGCAGGGATGAAGATTAGTTCTGCCAAAACAGAGGTTATGGTCGTAGGAAGAGACCAAGAGCAGTGCTCGATCAGCATACAAGGGACCCAGCTGAAGAAAGTCGAAAAATTCAAATACCTTGGGGTGAAATTTTCTAGCGACGGGAGGCAGGAAAGTGAAATAGATAGAAGAATCGGAGCTGCAGCTGGCGTTCTACGCTCTTTATATAGTGCGGTGATGAGAAAATCAGGTGATAAGGCAAAACTTACTGTTTTCTAATCTGTGTACAGGTCTACTCTAATATATGGCTATCAAATTTGGATCCTGACGGAGAGAGTAAGAACAAGGGTCCAGGCTGCCGAAATGAGTTTTCTAAGGGGGTAGCGGGAGTCACACTGATGAACAGAGTGAGAAGTGCCGACATATGGCACACACTCGGCATGGAGCCCCTACTCCTGCACATAGAAAAATCACATCTGATATGTGCTCAGAATGCCAGAGGAACGATTACCAAGAAGAATCCTCTTGGCAACCCCGAAGGGAAGACGGCCGATGGCTCGACCTAGATTAACCTGGGAGAGACAATAAAAAATGCATTTGAAAATAGAATGGGTCCGGACTGGTTGACTCGAGCAGAAGCAGCGCAAGACAGGGGATCATGGAAGCATCTTGTCGAGTTTTTGGGCCCCCGACCCTACTAGGACAAATGGAAGAAAATGATGATGATGATGACATACGCGTTTGGAAGTTTTACAATTGGGTAAATGTTACTTGGGCGGTGTAGAGAAAGACATTTCTGTCACACGACGGACCACATTGATCTTGAAACGCGCACTGCACAAGCGCGATGATTTTATTTCTCACATAACTTATTTTCTTACACCATAACATTTAATTTTTTTTCACATTATTTGTAATTTCTCTGCCATAAGAAGCGTTTTCTGTGGCATGTGGTCTACCAATTTTTTGTTTTCACACTGTATTTAATTTAATGTCACACTTGGACTATCTGTCAAAGTTTATTAATTCTGTTGATATTATATTTGTTCAAATTTTACTTAGTAATATAACTAAATAAGAACTTAAATTCTGACTCAAGTACTTGACAACCCTACATATTTCAAGTTGTAAAATACCGTCACATGAATTCTGATACATAGGTATATACCAAGACAACTGACTCACGTAACAATACTTTACACAAGACAGCTAATACTGATATCTAGAACAAGAATTAGCTTTGGACAACGACTTTCCTGGAACCTAAAATCTGTAACATTCTCATCGAAGATATTCCACACATTCGAACAATCCTTAATTTTAATCGCTAGTGGAGCTCTGGCTTCTTAGTAAAAAAGCGGAAGTTTGAGAAATTTATGTGTCTTTTGAATTGCGATATTTTTTTATTTTTTTAGTAATAGAATTCTTTACTGAAAATAAAATAATACATACATTTTACAATGACAGTGAATATGACATTTTTTTATGTGTGTTTAACTGTCCAGAGAAAAGTTAAAACTTGTGTTTGGGGACAGGAGTAGTTAAGTGATAGGACCTATGGACAGGAGTACCTATGGGATATGTGGCAGTCTTGAAAAAAAAATCACTACATACGTCAAAACAAAAGTATTTTATTTTTAATTTTCTTTAATTATTATATAATGTCTTTATTGATATAATGGCTAGTGGAGTGGGAATATCCTACGAACGCCGCGCCGATGATTCGATTATAAATACAATAAATGCAAATGTAAAAGTTATAAAATAGGATAAATTTGGATTTCATAAGTAAAGAAATGAAGATGATAGAGGTAGAGGATGATAGCGATTTTTGGACTATTATGGATGATGTCCAATCAAGTCTGTAATTTATTGCAAATATTATTGTGGAGCAGTGTCGTGCTTGTTAGGGCTTTCCTATTTTTTATGTTAATTTGCGACATCCATGTGGACGTTTTGTCAGAAATGAACATATAACATATAACAAGCACGGAGTCGTAAATATGCCATATATTTTAGCGGCATTTTCAAATAGACAAAAACACAAAATATGGGGTTAATACTATATACCTATACACTGTGATTTTATTGAAAAATTGGTTGAAATGAAATATTAAGATATTATTTTATATTCAATATTAACTTAAGCAACAAATTTTTAATATGTTCAAAAAAATATCAAAAAAAAATTTTTTTTTGGAAGTTTGAAAAAAAATAAATATAGTGCGAAGTTAAAATATAAAACTATAATTACTCCTTAAACTATTATGCAATAGTCTTGTATTTCACCAATGAAGAAACATCTAGAAACAACAGGTGATGCGAAACAGGACAGTGAGAATCATATTAAAAAAAAGTTTTTAAACTAGAACTGAAGAAATGAGAAAAGCACTCAATTGGATGGAAATAAAAGAAATACTTATTTATAATGTTCTCATATTTGTACATGAAATTCTCAATAACAAAATTTTAAAATATTTTTTTAACAAAATTATTGTAAATAGTGATGGACATAACTATAATACCAGATATAGGAATAGAATAAGATTACCATATAAGAAAAAATGTATACACAGAATTGATTCATCTACAGAGGTTTAAAAATATATGATGATGTGCCGGAAAACATGATGTTGTTAAAATACAGGAGTGTCATATCAAGAAAAAAATAAATAAAAATATTGGCGATGTCCATTACTAGCAGTACTACCGTACTTTACATAGTTAGGTCAGTGGACTTCTTCGCTTGAACATAAGAAACTTAAAACCGAACTTTTAGAACCAACCAACGTTTTGATTCGTCTAAAGTTTTTGAAAAACTCGTTTATTTACAATCGATTTATTAAAAATATATTTAACGTTTTGATGTGGTAGTGACTTTTATTTTTTGTTATTGTAAATAATTGATATTTTTTTGCTAAAGAAAAATCCACTAAGCCACGAGATAGAAGTATTTTTTTGTTTTTAGCAATAACAAAGTAACATACGTTTATAAACATAATGAAAAGGGAAACAGATAAAGTAATAAATGAACATTATAAATCTAATAAAAACATTATCAAAATGGTACTTCACTTAATCAATGTAAATCTTTTTATATATTAGTAATTCTATTAATTTTATTTTTCTCTTAGGCGTATTTTCATCTTTTCTTTTCTTTTCTTTTGTCTCTCACTTCACATGTCTTTTATAAATTTTCGTGAAAATTTATTATATATTTTTGGTTTTACATATTTTAATGTCCTTATTTATCAGTTATTAAATTTATTCATTACCTTCGGTATGAGCAATTCTTCGGTTTTTCGGTGTCGTTAATCTAGTACTATTTTTAAGTAGCAATCGATAGTTAAACTTATTTATTTTCAAGATAGATTGTTAATAATTTTCACCTTAAGATAGCATTAATTGGCATAGATATTTGCTTCTTAAATAGTTCAG
Source organism: Agrypnia vestita (assembly GCA_016648135.1). NCBI lineage: Eukaryota > Metazoa > Arthropoda > Insecta > Trichoptera > Phryganeidae > Agrypnia > Agrypnia vestita. The sequence continues at coordinate 226,200 of JADDOH010000924.1, read as the reverse complement.
ATAAATCTTTAGTAGTTTCACATTATTTTTTAATTAACTTTATCTCCTTATTTTGAAAACCTTTTTGAGTTTTTTAATATTTATATTACAAGGTAAACCCTAGCTAGTTATTCTTTATCTCATCAGCGATCCACTTAAAGATCGGTGTATAGTTTTTATTATGTGTATCGGGACATAATATTTACACAATTTTAAACATATATCCCAATACTATTCTAAAACTTTTACATATCTTTATTTATCTGGGTATTCCATTTAAGGAAAATACCAGTAAGAATGTCAAGATACGCATATTAATTTCTATTTTTTGACAATCACATATAGTTAATCAATATATATATACATATATATATAAACCGTGTTTCCCTATCCGCCAAGTTTTCTCCACAACCAGCCACAACCACCCACCGATGGTTATGGTGGTGGATAGCCCTTGGTGTCACATAGAGGGAGTGGGGTGACGAAAATGTGCTTTCTAGCACAGTGTTTTGTTATGGAAAGGCCGCAAATGCTTCAGATTGTTTCAAAATAGGCGCGCTGACTGTCCTTGAGTCAAAAGATTCCGGAAAAACCTGCTCTAGAAAGTTCTGGAAGGAAAAGGTTCTAGAAAATTCCCGAAAGTTCTATAAGATTCTAAAATTCTGAGTGGCGGAATGTGTGGGTGTGCCTAGAAGGTTCCTATACATTCGAATTTCTTGAAAGTTCTGGAAGGAGAATGTTCTAGAAGGTTCGCGAAACTTCTACGACGATCCAAACAGTGTTCTGAAAATCTACGCGTGCGAAGCCGCGCGGGCACAGCTAGTTATTTATCTAAACCTATAAAATTGAATGTCCGTTTGTCTGTCTATCTGTACATTCTCTTTACAAATCTACACCGTTTGACCGATTTCACCCAAATTTTGCATACTTGTTGCGGATGATGAACAAGAGATGGACAGCGCCCCCGCGTTACCTTTAGAATGTTGCACCTATATTCCATCGGCGATCGTTATACAATACAACACTTATATAATGTTCCTGTCATTAGTTTCACCTTGTTAATATTGTTCAATACATTTCAGCACCTAACAGTGAGTGTTGTTGGACCGCCATGTACTGCCCTGCCTTTTGTTACTCGATTTGTCACACATATACCTACATTTACACCTTGATCACGCGACTCATTGAACGTAGAAGGATTGTGCCAATTGGGTGAAAATCTTTATTCACACAACAACCGTTTTAAGGAGTCCTCTATCTAACAAAGTAGTACAACAATTTTTATTATTATTTAGATTGAGTTTAAAAATTAATCCATCAAAAAAATACACACTACTTTTGGAAAACTGTACATATATACATCAAACTTTGAAATTTAAACAGAAATAAAACAACAATTTTCTCCCTTCACACATTGTCGGGTAGGTACTTGTTTGTGTACATAACATTATCCACCCCCACGAAGGCTTACACACAGATTTTATTTTACGCGCGGTGAATTAAATTCCCAACCATCAGGTTATCTACAAAGAGGAAAACAAACACTGATAAAACAAACATACGAGGAACCACATACACCAACACAGTGGCATTAAAACAGACTTTCATTTAAGAAAATGTTTTTTCGTATAACAGCTGGCACGTAACACTTTCCCGGAGACAAATCAAGTTCAAAAAGTCGAGTAATGCTTTCTTAAGGCCTTGTCCGCACGCCCCCAAAAGCTGTCCGCTACATTGTGATCGCTAATAAAAAGCGCGAAAGTAAACACAGCACGTGCTTGAGACAAGATATAGTTTATCTCCTTTTTTCACTTTGCCTACGGAAGCTTTAACACATGGATCTCTTTTGATCCGGTGTAACTCAGGAATGAACTGCCTCCGTGTATAATTCCGAGATGTAGAAACGTTTCCAACCGAGTGTTTAAAAGTGAGAACTTTCAAAGGCAGGAGCTCTCTCCGCTAAACTTGCTCTTATTTGGGGGAGGAAAAACTTTCGGAAAGGAGTCAAGTGTTCAGGTCGATACGGAAGCAAATCTCCACCGGGTTCATTCGGGAATACCCTGGCCAATCGGGAACCACGCACGAGTGTGACGCGAGGGCCGAGGAGCCAATGCCTAATGCGCTTATTTCCAGAGGATTTTGCGAGACGGTTGTATCACATTTCGACTCCCATCCGGGTGTTCATAAATTACGACAGTTCGCTGCCCACATTATAATATTTCCTTACGTCTATCAGTTTTATTCTTAAACTACTGTAAATTATACGGTTAAGCATTCTAGCTAAATTAAGAATGTTTAAAAAATATGATCATACTATACGAGATCAAAATGTGTGATTTTTATCTCTTTATGATTATTAATTTATCATAAAATTATATTGTGTGATTGTCATATTCAAAATATTCATATTAATTATGTAATTTTAAAAAAGTTCACAAAATGTTCTTACTTTATACTCTAATGTCACTTCTAGTCAAGACTATCTTTTAGTCTTTAAAATTATTTTGTGGTGACATTATAATTATAATTTATAGAAATAATCTTATCCTGAGGAAGAGGCCATGGGCTCTGAAACATGTTGCTTTTTTTTCAATAAAAAAATGGTGTAAAAAAAGTTTATTTCTATAAATTAGAATCTCTTTAACTTGCTTTATACACATGAATAATCCCCACTAGATTGGCTTCAATATACTTTTGTAACCATCCCAGAGAAATCAAAAGGGAGAAAATGCATACTTCATTGACTTTTTTTAGTTTGACAAAGTTAGACAAGATAATATGAAAGCCTCTGGGATAAATAATAAAGAGTAAAAAATAAAAGGTAATCTTTATTGAAACCAGAAAATGCAGTAAAGATAAAATAATGTCTAGGTAAGTTAAAATAATGATAGGGAAAAAATGAATGCACAGGGGTGTATTCTTTAACGCAGGCTGTTGAACCTATATTCAGAAGAAATATTCTTCTGAATATAGGTTCAACAAAGAAAAAGAAAAGCTCTTCAAGACGCTACTCAAGGACTTATTATGCATAAATATGAAGATTCTGAATAATCAGTGCTACGCAGATGGTACTTCTAACAAATAACTCTCGGGACAGGCTCTTTTGCAGTCCCCACCCGGAGATCCGAACGATTTTAACCCTGGAATATTTTACTAAAGTCCTGTTCATGCTCGTCGTTTCTTGGAATGCTACGTGGGCCTTTAGTGTGGTAATTTACCTTCTTCTTTCCCCATTCTATGTCGTTGACCACGAAGGTTCCTTCACCTTTAGGGAGCTTTTCTTCTCCCCAGTACATAAGAGTCCTGTCCAACTTTCCAGTCCAGGGGGCCAGCTTATACCGACCAGCGTTTGGTCCCTGTCTATATTATCTACCGTCACTTACCTGTTACATTGCCCGCTCCCTACCGCGTGTAATAATAGTTCAAGTGTTTTCCATCAGTAGACATTGTTCAATACTCTCCAGTACTTTCAGGATGATCGAGCTACATAAACCAGGTTTTTGGAAATGTGCGCTGTAGCACCTACCAAGGCATGAAGAGGCTGGCTGGTGACAGAGAGGAGTGAAGAGATTGTAAAGTGCTTGGTGCAGACAAATCCCAGGATTGGATAATAACCAAATAACTCTGAGGAGACATAACTTCTGCTAAACCAAGAAGTGAATAATTGTGAGAATTGTGAATGTGCTCATAAGCAAATATAATGCTGCTGTCAGTAGAATTCTTAATATTGGTGTAATGAAATTTAAGAAAGTACAAAGTATTGTTTACTTGGATTGAAATGCTAATGAAACACGGGGTCCTGTAGAAATCAAATGCCGATTTAAGCAAGCTCTTGTAAATTTTATCCGCATGAAAAAAAGTTTTGCAGTCATGTTCTAAAGATTGGATTACGAATGCGAATGGTCAGATGCTACCGTTTTCACAGTTTTCTCGATATTTTTTTATGAAATGCAAAATATATTTTGAAAAACTCCTTACTCAATAGAATTTAACGAACAGCGTGACGTTTTTTTTTTTGGTTTTCTTAATAAAATATAGTTTATTGAATTGTAGGTCTACTACACGTCTTTGATATTTCTAAGAATTTTTTTTTTTTGCTTTATGATGTAGCATACGATTTTCTTGATAAAATGCGCCGCTTGATTACTGTGAATTTTTGATTAACATATAACAGATTGAAAACTATTTTCAATCTGCTCTCCGTTGCACAAAAAAAGATTTAATTTTTATGTGCTACGTCGATGGACGTTATATTATTTAACAAAAAAATAACTTACTTTCAATTTATTCAAACCATGGTGACTCTTTTCAAAATCACAAATTCACACTCTTTTGAAAATAAAAAATATTTGTACTTTAAAATATTAAACCAATGTATGCAGTGGGCAACGATAGTAATAATATTTATTAATGTGCAATAAATAGTTCAAAAAATAATATTAATTTCAACGTGTTTTTGACGCAGAATTTCAGTTACGCTACAAAACTTTAGGATTTCCGCTGTCTTTTATATTAGATGATCCCAAAAATATACAAACTGTCCCAAATCAGCAATGGTAGGCATATTTTATTTATCTTAAGTATTTTTGCAAGCACCAGTACTTCGCATTTAGACATAATTCTTATTTATTTAAATATCCATACCATTTCCGAGTCTACTTTGAGTCTTTGTGCCACCTCTCGTAACTTAACTTTGCGTCCGTTTCGATGACAGCACTAATATCCTCTTTAAAGCCTACCAGCCCTCGATAAATCTTCAACGTCAAAATGTCCAGAGCGAAATTTTGTTGAATCACATTTGACATTTTCATAATTTCTTTGCACCCCTATTAATTGAACAATTATTATTATCAGTTATGTTAATTATATTAAGAATGAGTTAATTTAAAATTCAATGAAAATAAATTTAATATAGATTTTAAGAAACCGGAGCGAAACCGTAAATAACGAAAAACACTATCACGATATATTTTAGAAGAGTGCATTTCATTTTGTTTATTTAATTATTTTTTTCATTTTTATAAAATATTTTTACTGTTTAGAGAGAACACGGATAATGAATAGTTCAGTCAGGTGCGAGGCTTGCATTTATAAAGGTACTTAATTACCATTTTCCCGTGGGGCTACGCAGAGAGGATAGAGCGCCTTATATCCTGACATACAACTCTCGCCTTATCCATATTCATACATCTTCGCGTTGTTCGCACGCACGTAAGTCGACGGTTGTTGAGGCTTCTAATGGGACCATCTTCCAGTATCTGGTTAATCTGGTCGTGCCATGTCTTCTGCGGTCGCCCTCTCTTCCTGGCATTATGAAGGCAAAGGACTTCTTAATTATTTTTTTAATCTCATTATATTCTTTAAGAATTTAACATATTACCCTAGTTACTAGAAAAATAAAAAAATAAATTAATGAAGCAACTAAGACATCTTGTTGTAAGCTTATTATTATTATTATTTCATTTTTATACGTTATTCTTTTTCTTTACTAAAAATCCCACTGGTAGAAGTTCGTTGCGAATCACGATGATACCCACATAAGCAAAGTATTGACTTATCAGTGTCGAGCTGAACTTATGGACATCTATTGGTCCAGTTGTATTTAATCCAATGCCTTTTCCCTTACATAGCCAACATCATTTTGTTAAATTGTAAAAGGATTTTCTTGCAACCGGACATTTTGATGTGAATCGGATATTTTATAGCAGAAATTATATCATCTTTATGATGAAATATAAACTTATTTATTGAAGCATTTTAATAATAAAGATTTATACTATCAGACCGTTTGGCGTAAAATATAAACTACGAGGGTGATAAAAAAATTATCTATACTTCAAGGTTGTCATAGTGACTTCTGCGCGTGCTCAGAGTTGAGTGTGGAAGAAATTGATCCAGATTGCGTTTTTTGCCTTCCGGCTATAACATTGTAAGGGTGGCAGTTTCGCTAGCAGTTTTCACCATGGAGCAACAAAGCAGTGGTAGAATCTTTCTGGATGTATGATATTAAATGGGCAGAAAATTATCGTAGACTATCATAATACGGAGACAGTGCTTTATCACGTAAAAGTTTTTGTTGTAGATCGAGAAGTTTAATAGTGACCAGACGATGTAATCAAGGGGAAGCAAGGCATCCGTCAACCTCCACAATTGACGAGGACATTAAAATAAATAAAACTTTATTCCAGTATGTGGGGAGGTTTGTGCAGTCCCATACATTCCATATAAGAATTTATATATGAAATTATTATACATATATAAAAGTATAAGATGATTTAAATATATAAATATAAATTATCTCATGAAGGTACATAATAACATAATAACAAGAAATGAAACATGTAGCAAGAATTATTCAAATAAATAGGATATAAAAAAGCAAAAAAAACATGGCGCGAAGTGAAAGAGTAAGTATTACAGCAATAATTATTAATTTAAAAAAATAAGCGTTAGTAAATAAATAGGATATGTTAAAGAAAAGAGAAAAACAAGTATAAGTATTAACATAAAAAATTAAAATATAGAAAATAAATATATCATACAATAACGGCTTTAGCGAGCAAACATTAAAAAGGTTTTAGCGAATAGACGAGTTACCATCGGTGAGGTAGCGTCTTCTTTAAACATCACTCATGATTTTGCCTATCGAACCATCGACGTTAACCTGGTTTACTTAGACTCTTTACGAATTCCCACAGAATTAGACGTGCAGGAAGCGCTACAAAAGTGACTTCGCTCCCAACTGAAAACCTTTTTCTTTTAAGGAATGCGAAAGCTTATGGACCGTTGGACTAAGTACATTAAGAAAATAGATTACTTTGTTGGAAAATTATGTATATTTTGAACTCGTTGTGTAAATAAATTAAGGAACGAAAAGTGTTCACGTTATAAAATTATTAGCTTTTACGGTCGCCTTTATAATTATACTTATCTAATACAGGGTTATTTGTAAAACATTAATTACCTAGTAGGACTATATTTTTGCCTTGATTATGAGTTGAAAATGTTCAAGCAACCATGTCCATATCAATAGATATGGAGATATACAATATCAAAGTTTGCATTTTTTTCAAAATATTTCCAACTTATTTTTTGCAAAACGTTAGACTACGAGTATCATAACAGTAACTTAATATCGTTTACAAAAAAATCTTTCCTTTCAATAAAAATTAATTATCCTTTGATTATTAATGTTTTCAAAAGTAACACTGTATAAAGTAAAAATGATTTTGTAATAGAAAATGACTTGTACTTTGTGTAATTTTTGTAAATTATTTGTATTTCACTTTATACACTCTTTACTCAGATGCAGTGAATACAATTATGCATGATTTTTACGCAGATATATATTTTTGAAAAATATCTAAATAAAATATTTATGTGACCGAATATTAAGATAGATATGAATAATCCCAATTTTAATAAATTCGTTGTCTGGCCATCAGTCTGTTCGTAACTTCGTGAAGCGTGCGTAATTTTGTTCCAATTCGCGGCTAAAAATGAAATTAAACGGCTGGAAATGGGGCTTGAACACCGGGCCAGCAAACCCGAAAACGGTTACGATAATAATGTTTCCATCATCGCATGTGCGTGACCCGTCAAAAATACAGTACTCATTTGTACCCATTAAAATGATTACAGGGGGCACAACATATTTTCTTTAATATATTTTTTAAAGGTACATTGGCTTTATGAGCATTTTTCCAAGACCAGGAATCCTAACCACGTATTTAACTAAGGGCCAGGTATCCTAACCACTGTACCACATAGGATGTGGTGTAGTGGCTAGGATACCTGATCCTTACTCAAAAGGCTCGGGTTCGGTTCCTGGTATAGGAAAATATTTTCTCATTTTATTTTTGATTTTTTTTTTGTATTATTATAGAGTCAACAAAGGACAGTACCGCGTTCAGTTATTCATTTATAGTTCCAGATGTGCAGCCTGTTCCAATCATTGAACCACCTTCATTCTCAATTAGACGGGGCAAAGTCATGCTAGTCACAGCCTCACCGCATAAACAAGAAATAATAGATGCAGAAAAGAAGCAGAATGAGAATTATGAAAGAGTATCAGGGAAAAAAAGGGACAGACGTGTGAAGAAAACTAAAACTGCAGGAAGCAACAAAAATAAAATCAACAAGTGACAAAAGAAACAATCTTCTGACGAGAAAATATCAGATGATGACCCAATTTTGGTCTCTTCTGATGAAGAAGATAGTGACAATGATAACGCTGAATGCCCAGTTTTTCATAAAAGCTTTTCCCAAAGCAAAAAGGTAGAAAAATAAATAAGATGCATCAAATTTTTTAAATGGATGCATGAGGATTGCGTTGAAAACCCAGAACCTACATTAACGACGCAATTGTTTAGACAGTCATATAATAACATATAGAATCAGACCGTTACAACATTACCTAATTTCCTAACATTTCCCATTCCTAGTATGGACTCCGCGAAAATACCTGATTCTTTCTAGCACTTCCAATCTATTAGAGTTTTAAATGTTAATTCAATTTTTTGCGTGTTATATAGTGAATAAATAATAAGTAAATAAGTATTTTTAGTCAGCAAGTTGTTATGTCTGAAGCGCCCTTGAGGTGAGTACTCATTAAAACGGCTGTATATAAATGATTTAACTATTATTATTATTAATATTATTATTGTTGTCTGGAAAATTAGAATTACTTAAACCATACCAATGGCAATTGAGACAGGACTAATTAGATATTATAATACGATTACTAAATATGTACTAATTTTATATAATATTATTATCAATACAATTTATGTTCACATAATGATTATTGTGATCTCAATATCGTCCCCGGGACGGAATTAAGAGCCCAAAAAATATTTTTAGAAGTTGTAATTTTTTATTAAATCTAACAAAGTGATGATATTTGGCGACCTAACCCTACTATTTCATGGATGTCGGCTATAAATAAGTAAATACTTATTATTTAGGAACCGGCATGTAAAAATACCCTTATTTTTAACGGGTCACAGCTAGTATGATAACAATTATATGTGAGATGTATTTTTATTACCGCCCTCGGTGGTTTGACAATATGTCACTCCCATAACCTACAGATGCGTAGGTATGCGAATCTGGATTTAGATATTTTAGGTTTGGAGTTGTTAATGCAATATTATTTATATATGTCAGTATTCCTAATTATTTCTTATACTAGAATTATTAACATTACACTAGAATACGCCCGAAAATTATTTCAATTTTTAACTCCTTTTCAGACCAGTTATTATATATTCAGAATATTTTGAGTATGTTTAAAATTTTCAAGAACACAGCACAGGATTTTATCCCCAGGGGGACATCATTAATCAATATAATGACATTATTAATTCAGATATTCTGAACATCTTTATTACTTGCGATTTGGGGTCTTCTCAAAATAATTTCGGCTTTTCTTTTATATAACTGAAAAATTATTCATTAATATGGCAGATACTTTGTGGTGCAGCGGGATTATTTTAACATACCGTAAATTAAACTCTGCAAAACGCACATGTTGATTTATATTTATCACTACTGTAGCTTTGAGAGGAGCAGTTACAGCAATAAACTAAACAAATAACTGTAAGTTTTATTTAATAATCAACATTAATACAGGATTTTGTGAATTAGAAATATTATTAAATTTTTGTAAATTAATTGTAAAACGCTGAAAAATTGGTTACTCTCTTCTATAATTATGGAACAAAAAATATGGCGCCCTGTCTTTTTTTGATAATTAAATTAATATTTGAAAGCGATGGCGGACGTTCGGTTGCAAGTTGAAAATACTCGCGTTTGACTAAGAATTCGTGAATAAGCTAAGCAAATTATTATAAATGAAAATACTATTTTGTTTGACACGAGTATATAGCTACGTGTTTCAAACACGCCCTTATTTTTTGTATTTTAGATTAGCTCTCTTTCGGTTCAAAATAAAATTGTGTTCTAGACATGAATAAAGTACTAAGTGCCAGAATACTCAATTTAAGATACAAGGTAAAAAGAGAATATAGTATTCGTGTCATGGCTACGGGAGAAATTAATGAATTTGCTAGAATTTTATAACGGATTTATTAATTACTAATTAACTATTGTATTCTATTAAAAATTATATTCTAGACATGAATAAAGCACTAAGTGCCAGAATACTCAATTTAAGATACAAGGTAAAAAGATAATATAGTATTCGTGTCATGGCCGCGGGAGGAATTAATGAAAACGCTAGAATTTTATAACGGATTTATTAATTACTAATTAACTAAAATGTTACATAACACTATCAAATTTAACGCTTTATTTTAAATTAAACTGTTTCGTAATTTATCATTCGTAAACAGACACTTTATTATAGCTTGAACACTTCAATTCAATTCAATATTCACTAGAACATTCCATCCAATTTCCGCACGTTTTATTTGCTTGGGTTTATTTCGCTACGTAAGAACTTTTCCAGATTATTCGCTGTCGAATTATCGCTTGGTTGACCACCCTGGCCTCCGCAGCTCGTGGCTGCCTTCGCTTCTGTTTCACTGTCAAGCGCGCTAAAACAACAACTACTTACTCCCGCGCGCATCTTATTTATATCTGGCCAGTGCTGTTATCGAATCTTTTAGGCATTCCTAGTATTAAGGAGACGATTCTCGTGGCTTCTAGGTTATTTTAGAATGTTTCAGATGCTCCACGAAAGCCGTAAAACATTGTAGACCGTTCTCGATTCTTCGATAGTGTTGTGAGCATTTCAAACAACTGTCAACAGGGGTGCGTGATTCTTTTTATCCTCGTTTCAGTATCTTTCGCTCTTTGTAAGCTGTTTTCTATACATTTTCATTAATATTTTCTACAGTACTATACGCCGGTATCTCATACATGAGTTAGTCATTTTAAAACGGAAACTATAAAATTATTTCTAAAAAAAATGACGAGGCGTTATAATCATTGGCCGTTTATAATAAACAGTGAAGAGTTATTCACACAGCACACCCAGGGCCTTTTTATGATAAAAAAAAACATATCGGCCCAACACTTTCGCTACCCAAATTGTGTGCAGATGTTATCGACAACTTTCGAATCAAAGTAATACATAATTGAAACGTGGATTGCCTAAGTTCTTGATGACGTGATTGATATTTTAGACTATTTGTTTTTTTTATTTTTCATACCATGTGCAGATACCCGTTATCGACAACTTTCGAATCAAAGTAATACATAATTGAAACGTGGATTGCCTAAGGTCTTCGGTCAGGATGTTCTTTGTCTTTTAGGACCTCCTGCGCTTGCAATGTTACCTTGAATGATGTATTGTATTTTAATTTAATTAAATTGAATGCAAAATATATTGTATTTTTAAATAACAATTATTTCAATTTTAATATACAATACAATTTAATATACAATACAAGAAAACAAATATTGCAATTTCTAAAATTTAAAAAACACACAAAAAAGCGCATTTTTGTATAGTCCTGATATCTTTTATTTATTATTACTTGAATAAAACGTTATCATTACTTCTACCTCCTGATGTTGTGTTTACTACATAAACATGTCGAGTGAACATTTTACCTTATTTTGTGATAATCTGCTGTCAATTAATGCGTCGGAGCTGATCTTTTTTCGTTTTAGTGAACACATATAAATATTCTTCTTTAGTTTACAGTTTTTCTACAAAACAGTTTTAAAAATTTTCGGTAGTGTTCCTACAAAAATATGAAACCGTTTTTGGTTTGGGTTAATCATTTAACAATTAAATAAGCCGGTCGAGACCTCGTGGGATTACACACGACGGAAATACCTTACAGGATAAAATAAAATGCTTCACTTAATAAAAATTGCAGCTCAGTTGGTCCGGCTCAAATATTATTTTACCGAAAATACCCAACGCAAACCAAAAGAAGTCGGCTATCTGATTACATCATTTGGTCTCCAGACCCTAACCGAATTAAAGCCTCTCTCTTAGAAAAGAACAACAGTCACCACTAATTAATTTACTAATTATGTTGGATAAAAGGTCCCTTACTATCTTTATAATACTCTTAAAGGGTATAACACTTGGTTATTTAGCAGAAGAAATATTTTTTTTATATAAAAAGTCTGCGACCTTAGTATTTCTGTACAGTTCATATATTTTCTATAATATTTTAATATTGTTTCGAGATGCGTGCTCCATAACACTTTGAAGTTATCTGGAAGCATTCTCATAGCTAGATATTTCGAGAAATTGCTGGAAATGTAAAGAATGTTCTCGAAGAATCGCGGAACCAACATATTTGGTGTAAAAGGCTTAACGCGCACCGGCGGATTAAGTTTATTGTTTTGAAATTGACGTGTGACATAGATATCCAGCGGCGATTCAATGTGCGACCAGCAAAAATGCATTAAGCGGATGACTTAACCAGCGTTTAAGTATAAGTCCAACCACTTTCGTGCGTATTGACGTGAATTTTATGCGAAGCTGTATGGGAATATTCTAGCAAGCGATAGTAGAGTGTTCCACAGACGAGTTATAAATTGCGAAATAGTGTGAATGAAGGAATAGTTCTCAAATGAAGTTCATGTCCCGTGACTTTTTTTTTTAAATTAATAGTTATAACAATAGGCTAATTTATATAGCTCGTGAGTTCTCACTTCAAGGGCGCTTTAGTATAAAATAAATATTTAAAACTTTTAATTGTATAAGTATTTCATTTTCTTCCCACAGCCAAGTTCCATGTTATTGTTAATTAATTATTTAATATTTCTGTTAATTAATTAGTTAATATTATAAACTTTTCATTTCGTCCATCGTCGAAATTAATATTTCATTTTGTCCAGCATTACAATCTGGTCGAAGATGCAAATTGTCGTTCCCTTTAAATAAAATGCATCGTTAAAGCTTACTTTGTATACTTTTTAACGGTTTTTATTTATTAAATTTTTTATCATAAAATATAAATAATACAATGTTACAATAAAAAAAAAATAGTTACCTCTTATAAATGCTCGCCATGTGCGTGAATTACAATTTCCTAACCCACGTACTCTATCCTAAAGTGGGTTTATTCGGTGGATTCTTTAGGTGTTTAATTTTAAATAAAAAAATTAATAATAATTATTTATGCAAAATTAATTATATAGTCACTGATAAAATAAAATACGCTGATTCCTTGAGAAGCATGAAATTTATGAAATTATATATAAGCAACATTAATTTTATGTAGTTTATGAAAAAATATCGTGTAAAACGTGTACCCATGTATTGGATACCACATGTTTTTCATTTTATTTACCTAATTAACATTTAATAACATTATACATTCGTGAAAAAAAGTTATAATATTATTTCCAGATGAGAACGTTTTATTTTTTCTTGGAGATCTGGAACTATTTAAATTTTTAATCAGGAATTAAATATCATCACTACTACTACGTTATTTTTAATACATGTTGTTTATAGAATATGTACATTACGGTGGAATTGTAGTGTAATGTAGTGGAATCGCATACTGTAAAGTGATCACTTAAGCCAGCTAAGACAGGTCAAAATCCCCAAGGCCACCCTTTACAGAATTCCATACATGTTTCCCGTATACATTACTTCGTCTCTGTGATACTTCTATATTTTTTCTTAATTAATGACAAAATCCAGTAATTGTGTTCTCAGAATAAACATCTAAAAATATAGTTTAAATAATTGCTAATTTTCATACGTCTGACAAACCTTCCCATATTCTTCTTTGTCTAGATTTCCTAGTATCAAAACTGACAGATCCAGATTGTTATCATAATAAATGGTAACGAATGAATGATCTTTTTATAAGAAGAATGTTCTAGGAATTAGAATTAAAACGAGGCCATGTAACAAAGTGTATAACGATTTTTCTACATTATGAAACACTAAAATATGAATTAGTCATTTAAAAACACTTACCACAATTTGGGCGTTCCATAACTTCCATGACGCCGCGCCATAGCAAACATGTCAACCAAAAATACAAAAGCTTCGAGATTTTGGACGTCGCGTACCGCGGAGGGTTTATGTATTTTATTTGGAAAACAAACAATACAGAAAATAAACCCATACCTGTCTTAAAGTAATAACCTGCCTCTTAAATAAATATTTCCACAAAAATGCGTAACGTACTCGCAAATTAATTATACCCTTCGTAGAACACAAATAATGTTTTTTTATTTATATTATTACAAATACAGATTATGAAAATGCAATACAGGAGAGTCTTCTTCTTCCTTGCTGTCGCGCACAGGATCGTATTGACGATCCTGAAAAGGGCCCTTTTTTGTTTTTTTTACATAAACAAGATGAATAATTAATAAGAACACAAAATAAATAATATTGTATGTTGAATGATTAGTAAATAATACATATTGTGTGTTAAATGATTAATAAATAATAAATATTGTATGTTGAATGACTTTTAAATAAAAAAATAATATTTTGATACTTGTGTTTGCGCGAGCGACTTCAGAACGGTATTCTGCATTTGATATCAAAGTCGCCTCGTGTAAATACAGGGCCGCGGTATTAATCTCGGAAATAAATGCGGTGCGCGAAAGCTTCGGCAGTCAGTCGTGCTTTTGCCGTCAAGACAGTAACACCTATTTTATTTCGCCTTTGAACTTCCTTCACCACACCTCAGCGGGAGATTGATGATCCCCCCGTCATAAATTGATTACTGTACGGAACACTTGCACCGTCTCAAATCATTGTCTAGATAGGCAGGCTGTTGGGGTCGGTTCTTCTTGTTCTCAGATTGTATCTTCTTGGTTCTGGGTGTCTCTTTTTATCCAGGTTCTTTCTCTGTAGGATTTAGTCATCCAGGGGTTCCTTGGCTTTTCTTTGCCTGATGATGTAGCTTCATAGACATTGGCTTCACCGTGTGGTCTGGTGGTATCTGTCAAATAACATCAAACCTTTATTTTTTCCGCCCAAACAAATGAAGCACGCGTGGTGTACTTTGGTGGAGATGTGTGGAGGCAACAATGACTGGCAAATAGCCTCTGAGTGAACAAGTTAAGTTAGAGCTCGTCGGATTGTCAATGGAGAAGTTTCAATTTTTTATAGATTAATAATAAAAATTTAATTAAAGTGAAATTAAAATGTGTAAAAATCGTTTAAATAGCTCTAAAATGAGAACGTTTCACTGACTTAGTAGTTTTGATCTATGTTTAAAATCTATTATATTTGATAAAAATAAAATTAAACAACGTGATAGTTATTGGGTTAACATTTTTATTCAAAAAAATTCACACGTTATATACACAACGGATATAGAGGGCGCTACTTGTGTATGTGATTTTACCATAATAAAATATTATATTCTAACTATAACAAATTATTATCAACATCATGAAATTTCTACATTGTTGTAAAATTATAAAACGACTTGAGCAGCGATATTGCATTAAATTTTGCTAAAAACTTGGTGTCCACCCAGTGAAAACTGTTGTCTAGTTCCGATAGGCTTAGTGAGGCGATAAAAGAGTAGTACAATCATGTATTACAAACTTGAACGTGTGATACATGCTCTTCATAGACACCTTGAACCCTTGCACCATCAACTTGTTAAAGTAGAACCCATTCTTAAATTATATTTTTTAATTTACGACAGTCTGTATTTTGCTCTGAATATTATTTACAATTTATTTTAGCATTAAGACATTATTTATTATTAATTTATCATAAAAATTGTATAGTGTAATTATATCAAATTCAAAATGTTTATAAAATAATTTTACTTCACACTCTAATGTCACTCTGGAACCATCTATTAGAGTCAATAATGGTCTTTTTGTTAAAAAATAAAATAAAGATGGCCGCATGCGAGTAGACAGCGAACGCGTTCCTATGGTCCTCCGACTTTGGTCACGCAGGTTCGTTGTACGTACCACAGCCCGAGAGCTTTCAAATAAAGTGAGAATAAGCATTGAATCGGTAGACTCTTCCCAATTAAGAAAGATAATCGAATTAGTTAATGTAAACCGTGTGTTGTTGCAAAATTATTAATTGTGTTACCCTTACGTACGAGGGGTGGAGAAGTTTAATAGTACATGAATGAAAGGAGTGATTATTCTCAATGATGTGGTTCATAAATTCAGAAAAATTATTGCTTGCTACATGTTTTTTTAGTTGATACAATTGTATCCTGACGAAGGGGAAATGGGCTCAGAATCATTTTGATATTTTTCAATACACAAGTGGGGAAAAGAAAGTACATTTTTATTATTTTTTCTACTATATTAATTAATATTGTCACCACAAAATTATTTTGCTCTTTTGATGAAGTTATAAATTAATACGCTGTTATAACCATTATTAGTAGCAATTTTCTTTATAGGGTTTGATTCGCGTTTGTAATTAACAATATTAAGAGGAATATTTATTAGCTTTGAAGCATTGAATGAAAAATAGCTAATTTTTGTGCGGGAGGGTGAGGAAAACGTGCTTACGTGAAAACAAATTTAAAAGATAACTATTTGTAAAGAGGACCTAGTTATTAAAAATTTTCTTAGGTTTTCACGGTCGCTTAGAATCTTCTGGTTTGTGTTTTCTGGGGTATTATACCGTGTTATTACGATCTTGCAGGCCGACGTTTCGGAACCCATTGCAGGGTCCATCAACACATCAGCCCTGATGATGGACCCTGCAATGGGATCCGAAACGCCAGCTGGCAAGGTCGTAAAAACATGGAACAATACCCCAGAAGACACAAACCACTAGTTATTTATATTTGAAATAGGGAATGGAAATATATTTTTTTAAACTGTATGTTACACTATGCACAATTACCGAATAAATAATTAAATTACTTCTTCAAAAAATAGCAAAATTATTTTGTAGTGACATTATAAAAATAATTTATAAAAATGTACTTTGTTCTCACCATGTATGTATTTATTTATTTGTATGGAAATATTAACAGATATAAGAAAATGAAAATATATGAAAATGATTGGCCCTAGAACATGTTGATATTTTCTATATGTCACTAAAATATTGTTAAGAATAGTTATACATTACAAATTTTCTATTACTGAATTTGTTAAGTGCAATAAACAGTTGAAAAATACATACTTTTGCATTCCCTATTTCAAATCTAAATGACTAAGTTCGTTCTCTGCAGTCGGTTCCCTTTTCCTGGGGATCGTGAACCTCTGGTGACCTGTTGATGCCCTTGACGATTCTCCACCTTTATCTGCAGCTCGCAGTTCAGAGAGCCGTTGCAATAGGATTGCCAGTGGCGTCCTTAATCCTTTCGGTCCATCGAGTTAGA
Organism: Agrypnia vestita; assembly: GCA_016648135.1. Taxonomy (NCBI): domain Eukaryota; kingdom Metazoa; phylum Arthropoda; class Insecta; order Trichoptera; family Phryganeidae; genus Agrypnia; species Agrypnia vestita. The sequence goes on along the minus strand of JADDOH010000924.1, from coordinate 208,936 downwards.
GATCGTCCTCTAAGGGTCTTGAACTTTTCAGTAACCGCAAGTACCTTCTAACCAGGCCAGATTAAGTTCACACCATAAATAAAAATTGCTTTAAGTTTTACAAAGATATCAAGGACGGTTATAATTTATTCATTTTTCAGTTACTACGGCTGCCAAAGTAATTATTCAAGTAGTATTTTTTTTTTTGTTTTTTTTTTTCATTAAATAATATATATTGCATATTTTACAGTTTTATTACAATTTTTTTTTGTCTACTAAAACGATAAAATACATAATTTATATAATTGTGTTATACATAGTACCTCTCCATTTAAGAACATTGCTCTTAATTGAAGAGGTAATTTGCATTGTTACATATAATTAATTATTTTACATTATATTACATACATGGGATGAAGAAGTGGAGTGAAATGTTTTTAAATTTGAGAGTAATGGTGTCTAGCTGTGTTTATTGAGATGTTCTCATAATTTGTTTTTCAATTGTTTTGTATTTTGTATATTTTTTATTTCGATTGGAAGATTGTTAAAAAAATTTATGCCTGAGTATATGAAATTTTGTTGATATTTTTTTGTATTGTATTTTGGGATTTGAATGTTGTCTTGTAATCTTGGTGATGTGTTTTTTTTCGAATTTTGTATGTTCGTTTTCTTTGATGAGTTGCATAATTTATATTTTTTGTATATAATTTCTACCTTTGGGACTGGAAATATTTTGAATAGTGTTTGTGTGGGGCATTGTTGATTGTTGATTTTTTTAAAGTATGACTTTAATTGTACTCTGAATTACTTAAATTTGATTTATTATATTATTATAAGTTCCAGCCTACCCTATTATTCCATATTGGAGTAGTCAATGAACATTTGGATGGTATACCTTTTTTAAATTGTCTTTGCTTAAAATGTTTCGTAGTCTTATGAATATGTATATACATCTTCTAATTCTTTTCGTCAATTTGCTGATATGGCTATGCCATTTAAGATGTTGGTCTCATATTGGTCTCAAAAAATACCAGTATTCTATATTATTTTACATGATTTAAATGGAATCTTTATTTTATTTTATTTTTAATGATATTGACAGAATACTGAGTAAGCAGCACATAGAAACCATACATTATTATTTAGAACTCATCCCACTATCCCTATTACTGTCTTCTGCTCTAGTAATATGCCCTAGCAAAGTACCTTTATTTAGTGTATCAATGTAGTGTGATCTTGTAAGAGTACGAGTAATAGTATGTAAATAAAAAAATGATTGTATGTGTTCTATGGGTTTAGCTTATTGTCGAGAAAATGGATGTTGTGTAAAAATAACTTGTTAAATGATGATAGGTTAGGTTAGAATTTAAAAAAAAATGAAATATAAAAAAAATGTTAGGGTCAGCACATTACGTATTTTTTGAAAGACGTGTTCTTGTGAGAGAAGAAAATTGTCAAATATTATAAGGACTGACTTATTCTAAGGAACTCCAGATTTCTTATACGGAGATCAACATCAAATTTACATCAGATAAAGAAAGCTAATCAATAGCTCCAAAAATGTCGGATATTTTCTGTCGGTACTTCAGTTTGTGCGTTTTCAAAAAAGCGCGTCCTCGTAATTATTAACTATCAAAAAATTTACTTAAAATAAAGTAATGATCGTGGCCAGCGTGACCCAATATCCAGGAAGGGGCTTAGGTTATGTTAAGATAATGTTAGATTTACATTATTTTCACAATTTTCAGCGTAAAAATTTTGCATAAAAATGACTATTAAAGGAAACACATTCTTATTGTGAAGTTGCAATTTCAAAACAATAGATATAGAATGAAAGAATAGAATAGAAAATAATAGAATTTTATAGAATGTGAGGTTCGTGGTTTGAGTCCCGGTGGCATTTAAATATTTTTTCGTTAATTTGATTTTTTCTGTGTCTTTTCTAATTGATTAATCAAAATTGTTTACAAAATGACTGTTTGCTAACGTAACTTATCTTTATTATTTATTAAAAGAATAAACAAACGATACATTTGATTTTCTCAATAAGAGATAAATTATTTTTTGATAACAAAGATAAATTTAAAATTATATTTTGAATAATATTGTTACTTAACTTCTTGATTCAATTAAATTATTTTTAACTTATAACCTAGCAGTGAATGGAGACCCATCCCAGGGCTGGAAAGCTCCCATATCGGTCCTATTCTCCACCACCCTCCACCACTCACCAGATTGACATTTTTTCTCTAAAAGCCATCTCCATGCCAAGTCGTGTAAAGGGCGACCCGACAAGAAAATGCCCAACAAAACTCCATTCACTGTCTCACTCCCACGCTCATTATTAGGTAATTAAAACAAAATATAAAATCGAAAATACAATGGTTAAGAAAATAAAGCACACAGAAAAGAGAAACATAAAATGAGTACAAAAAGAATAGTGAAGTAGTCATAAAAAGAAACACACGAAATTCATAAAAAATAATAAATTAAGATAAAACAAAGAAAAGAAAAAAGACGGCGTATAATAATGGGGTGCCATTGCTATCGCCAATTGCTTGCTGCTAGGCCCTGCTGTACTGCCAACTACGCAGCCGATGGTCCGCTGCATGGCCATTAACGATCACTACTCGCCCATTAACATCTGCTATTGGTTGTCGCCAATTGCTTGCTGCTGGGCACAGTTGGCGTAATAATAATATTTGTATAATTTGTATAGCGCCCTTTTCGTGAGTATTTACCTCAGGTAGCCCATTTGATCGTAACAGCGACCGGATGTATTTTGATTGAATGCAGAAAGAAATTTGACAAAATGAAGAATCCGACTGAAGTCTGAACGGAATATGCAAGGAGTTTCACACTCTCCTCTCTATTTTCTTGTAACCGTAATAATGTATGGCTTCGTAAGTATTTAACAGATAATGCCATTGTTTTCGGCTGATACAGAATAGTGGCAGCCATAAATGCCGAAGTGGAAGCCGGCTGTTCCAGAAATTCTTAACCATACTGAAACATTTGCAAATTATCATTTGATAATCAAGCAATAGATGCTTTGTACTTTGTACAATACATTTGATTTTTAATTAAAAGAGTATTAATATTTTAAAATTCTATTATCCTTTACTTTGTCTATATATAAAATATTATCTATGTATTATATATTTTGTCAAAATCTTATAACTATGTTAAAACGTTAAAAATTCTTTTGACATTTATTTATTAACTTTTAATTCTATTTTTACAGAGATAATTTTGCTTGTTATATTATGATATTACTATAATAATTATTATTCCAGAGATTCGCATTCAAGCACGTAGTTAAATCGTTTATTTAACTGGTCAGAACAGTAAATATTTGTTTTAAACATATCTAGTTTGCTAGAAAACGCCCGACACTGTGTACAAATATATTAATATAACTTCAATCTAGAGACTGTGGAATTGTCAATATTTAATAAATTGTTTATATATGTAAGCCCTTAAGTTTTATTATTTTAAAAATTTAACTTTTTTATTAACGGTTTAATTATGAAATATAATACCTTTTGTGAATGTAAATATTTCGACTAAGACAATAAATAAATAAACTAAATAAAATAACATAAACCTAGTCGTTTATAATTTATAAGATCTGAGTATTTTTATGAAAAGGATATAATTCAAAAAATATAATAACATACATGCTTGATGTTTCCGACGAATATCGCCGGGATCAAAAAAGGTGAAGGGGGGATCGGAAACGCCTAAAAATGCGAATACCGAACATATGGTGATTATTATTTATAACTAGCTGGTCGTACCCGGCGTTGCACGGGTTAAGAATAAAGTAAAAAATAAGTTTGTGAGGGCAAACATAGGTTCCATTTTTTGCAAAGTCTTTAAAAATACAATGATTCCATTTAATCTAGGGTGGAATGAATGTGATGTCCAGGAGGAAAATATGAACTATGTATCAGGTCCTTAAGAATATATATGCGAAATTCGGTAGAATTCCAGTAGAAGAACGGAAGAAATTCTGTAGAAGTACAGATTTGAAAAGAAATTATATCAGGAGGAGCAGAGGAGGTAAAGCAGGAGAGTGGAAATGTAGTCTACGTTACCCGCCGAGTTCTAATGAATAAGTATGAAAAATTTAAGTCAGATCGGTCGAACAGTACAGATTTGTATGGAGATTATATAAAGGGGGCGGAGAGAAATTCCGTTTATGTTATTTGCCCGGTCCTAAAAAATAAGTATGCAAAATTTGAGTCAAATCGATCAAACGGTACAGATTTGCATGGGAAATATATCAGGGGAAGAGAAAGGAGGGAAATGTCGCCTATGTTACAAGCCGGGTCCTAAAGAATAAGTGTGCAAAATTTGGTTCAGATCGGATTAATTGTATAGATTTGTATAGAGAACAGACAGATAAACATTAAGTTGGTGGCAAATTATTATTGGTATCGTTATAAATATTTCGTCCAAATTAGAGATCCGAAAAGTACATTTTATATATTGACAATTTTGGTGCAAACATATTTTATATCTGAAGAAGTATATTTATTATGTTTAATATTGTAATGCAATATTGATGGTTGTTATGAACCTCTGAACAACTGTCCTTTAACCCTAGAAAGCTAACCTTCGTCAAAACGACGACGCGGACTCAAAAAAAGTCGTATAAATTTTGAGTACGTCGTCGTACGCATTCCAGATTCCGGCTAATCTCAGTCGACCCGCAGCTCGCGCGGCGCACTAGTATGTTTTTTGTTTAGGGACCTTGTGTGCGCCGTTCCAGCCACCATGAGTCGTCGAATCGACGAAGGTTATTAAGGTATTAACGTTATTCTTTCAGTGTTATTTTTCATTCTTTTTTGGTGTTATAATTATTTCGGTATTTTGTAAACTTTGTATATAATTTGCATACATTGAAATAATAACCTACATTATTTTTATTTGAATACATTTTTATTTTAGATACGATTCGTCAGCTGTTATTAGGTGAATATAGTGACGAAGAAAACTGCTCTGAGAGTGAGAAAGAAGACTACGTTGAGGCTGATCCGGCTTATGAAACAGACGGTGAGGAAGAGATTTTTTCTGTGACAGAACAACCACTTTCAACTGAAGACATCCAGATAATACAGCTTCATAAATTGAAGACCCGTTACCTAGTTCTTCAGTTCCCGCTTCTTGCAGCCGAAAAATTCGACGTTGGCCTTTATGTAATTTTTACGGAATGCTAAACATTGCATTTATAAATAGTTATGTTATATATGTAACCAACACTTTGGAGGCTAATAAAAAACCTTTATCGAGGCGTGAGTAGGTACTGCATCAAAAATTAGTCCAGCCACACATGCAAAAAAGATTACAAATTCCGACACTTCAAACGGGGCTGCGGGACTCAATAACAGCGATTTTGAATATGCCAGGAACCAGTAGTTCTACTTCTACACATGAGACTGATCAAAGAGAAGATGAAATTAGTCTATCTATCGCTAAAAAAAGAAAAATTTGTGCAATTTGCCCCTCCGCAAGGCAAAGAATGACAAAGAGTTGTTGCACCAAGTGCAACAAATCCTTGTGTGGCGAACACAAACTTGACATTTGTCACAAATGTATTAATTAATAGTTTTTTTCTAAAATGTTTATTTCTTTTCTTGATTTTATTATTTAATTTTAATATTTTTTTTAAGTCTTTGTTTTTTTTAGTTAATAAGATTTAAGCATTTAAAAAAACAAAAATGTTCAAATGAGTAAAAACTCTTGTCTCAATTAAAAGACTGTCAACGTAATTAAAATGTGATTTTAGTAAATAAAAAACTTATAAACATGTTAACAAATGATTATTGTAATAAATAAATAAAACACATATAGATATTTTATTCCATAAACCCTTAGAAGCCTTCCTTTTATACGGCGTAGCCGAAACGACGAAGGTTAGTAATAAGCGTTGTAAAATAAGGTTAGTGATCTAGGGTTAAAACGATGAAAAATAAAAATTGAATATTATTCATAGACAGTATACATAAATTAATGTCCTTTATTTTGAAATATCGCGTTATTATTGGCTGCACTTTCTCATAGAATATTATCAAAAACTTTGAATTCAGAAACAGAAAAAAAGTCATATCTAAATATTTATCAATATTGATAGGATTGACGGCGCCTTTTTTTCAAATAATTTGTGCGAATTCGAATACAACGTTGCGTCAAAATTTCAAAGCAATGGTCGTAGAACTTTAGGAGATTTAAGATTTTAGACGATCGAATTTTATTTATATAACATTTTTATTTATAAAACATTTTTATTTATATAAATGAACATTAGGTATATAAAAAAAATCAGGTGTACAAAAACATCCGCGTATTTAAAAGCAACATTGGGCCAAAATTTCAAAGCAATCGGTGAAGAACTTTCAGAGATTATCGAATTTGTATAAACGAACATTTATACATTTATATCGATGAACAAGCGCATCCCAATATACTATTTAAAATATTTTGTTTAACGTGGTGATTTTATTGTTTAATCTATGTTCTTGTATTTGATGTCAATTAAATGATTATTTTACTAATTTTATGAAAAGTCTGCACTTACATTTCCTGCAACTGAAATTTCAATGCATTATTAATCCGTATTGCGCCCATCGCTTATTTTTAAACACTTTTCTTACCCACACAAATACATTTTCGTAATATATTAATTTAATATGAAATTTTTAATCAATTAATAATTTTCATAATTCAACGTTTGTCAATCTTATAAAACTTATAAGATTCATAATATGCGCTTGAATTTATTTAATCGTATGTATGACCACATATGTTTGTTCGCTTTTTATATCAAGTAATATTTGCAAACACTAAAGTGTTAAAGATACTTAAATAAAAAATGTGTTGCCTTTTTTACGTTATCCCTAAGAGAGAAAATATGTTTATCGAATATACTAAAGCACATATTTCAGGCATCGAAAAGTCACGACATTATATAAAACCTCTTATTTCACGCATTATTCCCCGTCCTGACAGGCACAAGAGATCCCCACGTCTGTATCACCACAGTTCTGAATACCCTGTATCCAACATTCGGGAAGGTCCTTTTCTGATCCTCTGAGAAAAATCCTAAAACGAAAATATTTCAGAGTTAAGTTAATAACATCTGAAATATAATGGATTTCACTGAAAACTGCTAGAATACTGTGATTTTTTAGTACGTTGTCCCTTGTAGTAACATTTCATCAACCATCAGCGTAAACTGAGATGATTTTAATTTTCGATAAATCTGAACCGAAAAATCGAAAAAATAATTTTCTTTTTGTTGGTTCATGCCAATAACGTGCGGTCAGTACATTGAAGCATTGATTTTTTTGTTAACATATCATATATTTTTTCGAAGAAAAGTTATTTATTTATTTGAGGTAATATTTTGAATCTCTAAATATTATATACTTATTTCTTAGAAATTCTGGATAAAAACAGCATAATTCAAACTTCTGCCTGCGAGCCGTTGAGAGCTAGTCCACAATAATTTATATGAAAATTTGTATCTTAATTATGGAATGGAAATATTAAAGTAAAAATGTCCTTATATTACGCGTAATTAAGGAAATAAGCTACTTCAAAATTTTTGGGAATTATTTTTGGAAACGAAGTTTCTTAACGTGGCTTGCGATAGTAGTTGACTGGTAGAAATCGTCACGTAAGGGAAAAGCGTTATGCTCTCACCATGCAACTGTCTCTCTCTTTCTCTCACTTAGAAAAGTAAGTTAATAAAATTGTATATTTTGATACAAGTATTTTTATTATATTCTGCCATGTATATGTGACCTCTCTGGCCAACGTTTCGGATCCCATTGCAGGGTCCATCATCAGGGCTAATGCTGATGATGGACCCTGCAATGGGATCCGAAACGTTGGCCAGAGAGGTCACACATACACGGCAGAATATCCCAGAAAACTATACACAGAAGATTCTGAACGGCCGTGAAAACCTAAGGACATTTTTGATCTAACCGCATCAGAATTTGAGCTTTATTTTTCGCAAAGTTTCAATTATTTTATTTGAGTTACATTAAAGAGAATGAATTTCGATATAAAATTACTTTAATAAAATCGGTAAAGTAACTAATAGTTTAACTATATTTTACGGAAGATACACTTAGGTGTTGGAAATACTTATTCTCTTAACCACTTGGAATAACTTTACGTCTACCAGATTCGTTATCAATGTATCATCGTTTTAAAAACTGTACCGCTTTGTTTCATTTACGAAGAAAACGTTATTGAGATTCTGCATACAAATAATAGAGGCCATAAATTGAATAACTTAGAAATATTAGAAACTAGCTGTTCTTACCCGACGTTGCACGGGTTAAGGATTAAGTTGAAAATAAATTTATGGGAGGAAACAAAGTTTCGATTCGAATGGTAAAGATTTGCGTAGAAAATATATCAAGAGGATAGAAAGCGGTAAAAGAAGCAGGGTGAAATGTCACCTATATTATCCGCTGAATCCTAAAGAATAAGTTTCCAAATATTGAGTCCTATTGGTCGAACGGTACAGATTTGCATCGAAAATATATCAGGGGGAGGGGGAGAGGTAAAAATAGTAGGGGGAAAATGTCACCTACGTTACTCGCCGGATCCTAATGAATGAGTTTCCAAATTTCGAGTTCGATCGGTCAAACGGTACAGATTTGCATCGAAAATATATCAGTGGGAGGGAAAGAGGTAAAAGAATAGGGGAGAATTGTCACCTATGTTAACCGCCGGGTCTTAGAGCGTACATCAGAATGCAAAATTTGAAACGAATCAGACACACGGTATAGATTTTTATAGAGGAACAGACAGACAGACCGACAGACAGACAGACAGACAGACAGACAAACAGAAATTGAGTTTTACAGGTATAGATCTAGCAATACGAACACTAAAGCCAATATATTTAATAGGTAGTTGAATTTCACGAAAAATCAATTGTTTGATATATTCCCCACATTTGGTGTCTACTTATCAATTACCTCCTCCATAACTGTGGCCGCGTCCTCGCGTTCTAAAATTAACCTGTTTACCAAAATGGGTAATGGATAGTTAATAGGTACGTTACCAAAATGGGTAATGGATAGTTAATTGGTACGTTTCCGTCCAGACGAAAATATAGTGATATTGAAACCGGTAAACATAAAGTTAACCAAGTGGTTTATAATTTTTTTTAATTAATTAAAATCATTAAATATGTCAGATATGTTAATAAAAATATTTTATTTTATTTATTTATTTTAGGAAAAATTAACAGCAAATCTAAAATTTACATACAAGAGATAAAAATAGTAAATTATGCCAATTATAAACTTTCCAATTAAAATTTATTATTAAGATATTAGCAATGTGTGACATTATGACAATTTATGGTTTATATAAATTAAGTCAACTAGCTAGGGTGCGGTTGTGAAGTTAACTTTCGTTTAATGTCCCGAATAGTCGAGTTAAAAATGTCTATGTGGTTTAATTTTTTTTTAAGTTAAATGTTATGTTTTTTCTAAGCTAAATTTTAACTTATGTCAAATGAATTTGTGGATCTATAGATGAATGAGTTTTGCTTAGAGTTGGTCTTGCAAAGAGGGAGATGAAAAGTAGGTGACTGTCTGCTGTTACGATTTGGAATTTGGAACGGTGGACGTTGAAGGAGATCTGAAGTATCAACTTAGTTGTGTACGACTTTAAATAACATTAAAGAATCCACTATATTTTTTAGGAAAGTTAAAATCTGTATGTTAAAGTATTTTTCAGCATCTTCATGACTAACAAGAGATCAAAACGAACAAAAGTAAGGTACTTTAAAAATCCACGTTGGACGCTTTCAAATCTGCTCTTGTGTACTGTGTAGCTTGAGTTCCATACCTAAGAAGCGTATTCCAAAATACTACGAACATATGAGAAATATAATGTCTTGAAAGTACTAATATCTTAGAACTCTTTGCTAACCCGGATGATGAAACCAAGCACAGATGAAGCATTAGTGACCATGCTGTCTATGTGGTTATTAAAGGTCAATTTACTATAAAGCATAACGAGATCTTGTCCTTAAATTCGGTAGATAGCGGTAGATGATTGATTGAATTTATATACTCATGAATGAATTTCTTTTTTTTCTGGTAATGCGTACTACTGAACATTTAGAAACATTTATCTATAACATATCATTTGAATGGGAAATGCATTCAAATGATATGTTATAGATCATCTTGCAACTTCAGACAGCCCTCGATTGACTTTATGGTTGTAGATTTACCACTAACGAAAACATGTTCAAACGACAAGGCATGCAGGCTCGGCTTGACAGCGGCATACAGTTGGTCCAGCACCTTTATGAATATCAATTTCCTTAAGGTATTTCAAGACTATTTTCTGTGTCACCTCAATACTGCTTATATTAGATTTATGATTCCCATGATCAATAGGGTCATGGGCATAATGTGTAAACTTTGAAATCGCTTACTTTCATAACTATTTTATTAGGATATATTTGCATGAACATTTTCGTATCATAATTAACGCAGAAATCTATCTCTAGAATAATGGAAGTATCTAGCTCTATTACATCCTGTTTTTTATGTGAATTTATTTTTATAATTGCCAAGGATATATTTCAAGTTTCCCAAGAATTTTCTCATTTTCCTATGAATTATCATCTCTTAAAAAATAATGCGTTCTTTTTTATTATTTGAGGTTAATTTAAACAAAGTTTGAAATGTCTGGCCATAAACCGCCCGAAAGGCCTATACAACATTTATTTTTCTGCCGGGAAGATCACGTCCTGGAATCTAGATACACGTACGTACAAGGGACGTGTCTCGGATCTTTCCGTTTCCCGGCACCAAAAATACTAATTTATTTATCGGAGCGAAAGTCGAAACTTTTCATAAAATTCTAGGCTACTCCGTATTCGACTTAAGCCCGTTTGCCGTCCAAGTTTTAATCTCAATGGCTTTGAAGAGCGCGATTGTCACGCGAAAATACATATATCCACTGTAATTGTTTAACGTTTTTGAGTGGGGTACTTTTTAAAAATACTTTTTTTTCTTCTTTTCATTTTCCGGTTTGACTGGGATCGACTCTCCGTAAGTACATGTTCCGGACCGTCTCCTAACAAATGTTTAATTTACTTCTCAATATTTGAAGGCAACCCTAAAAAAAGGGTATTTATAGTACATTGGGTTACAAAGAGAGTTTATTGTTTTAAAATTGTCTATATAACAGTATGCACCTTGTGCGATATTTAATTTTTCATGATTACAACTCAATCTTCTCGAAATTCAATCTCAAAAGTTGGCTAACGCGAAAAAGAAAAAAGTTTCTATATTCATTGACTATTAACAAATATAACGAATTCCGACAGTTCAACGATGTCTTTGAAATGCTTAACAACATAATTTATCAAAGAAATCATAAAATTAATGTCCATGACATAAGTATAATAAAATGTTATAAAAATAATATAAAATATAATAAAAAGTGAAATTCTGGTTATCTATTTCGGGTATAAATGTTTTTTTTCATTTCTGTAAAATTTTGTTTTTGCGTATAAACCCTTTTTATGGGGACGCCATTATATACAACGCCAGACCAGGTTGGTTGAAATTTTCGTCGTTTCCTCCTACCAGAATTTAATTTATGACTATGCAATCAGAATATACTAAACCCAATTATGACTATGCGATGTCTCATTGACTGTCTCAGCTTGGCTTCTTTCATCTTCTCTATGATCGGTTCGACCTTAACCCGCGAGCACTCGCGCTATGAGTATTTTGCTCACGGTAAATTTTAAATTCGCGCCATTTTGTCAAAAAGTATTTCTCAGGTCTCGTACATTCAGTAGCTGAGTTTTATATGTTCCCCTCTTGCGCTTAAAATTGCCCTTGGGCCAGTGACATCCAGTCGTTCACAGGGGAAGCTTCGTTTTTCTACCGTCGCGTGGCGATTTTTTCATCGCGCGAGTGACGACTTAAGTAAATATTAATAATATAAAATAAACTGTTAAATATTTCTTATTATTGTTTTTATTGTAATATATAATAAAATAATATATAATATATAAAAATATATATAAAATAAATATATTTTTGTAGATGGACGAACGAGATCAACATATTTTGGCATGGTTCGAAGAATACTACGAAGAAGATTTTTAAAATCCGTTATTATATGTATATCTATATGTAAGAGTCGTATTTACGATGAATATGAATGTTTCTTAATTAGATTGATAAGAAAGTTGATTTTTGTTACATTTTTTCATTATTTCTTAAGAGTGCTTTAGAAGACTGGCTAAGTTTAAGTTTTTCTTTTTGTTATAAAAATGAAAGTTTACTTTTTAAATGTTAAATATATATAAATATTGCAAATTATAAGTGCTTTATTATAAAAACCATAATTACAATAATATTTTTTTTGATTAAGGCACATTTTTCACTATTTAGTATTTGTGAGCAAAATGCTCTACACGCGAGAGCCCGTATGATATTTATTGGCGCGAGTTCTCGCGGGTTAAAACTACCACTGATGTACTCATTCCGAGCTATGCACAACTTTTCACTCTTCCGTTTTAGCCGGTTCTAGTATTTCGGTACTCATTTATTGTTCTTGACTATCCAATTCAAAGACATGACGTCAAATAACATCGCGGTGGTACGGAGATGAACTTTATACAGAAAAACCTCTTTTTTAGGCGTGGGGATTGTCCCCCCTCGCGTGTATTTAATTAAAATTAATTTGGTGGCAATAACATCCTCTTACTGGGTGACAAGCCATTAAATTAAAAATAATAATAATAATAATTTGGCAGTTAAAGAAATTACTCTTGCATAAACCCATGAAACCAGACCTTGTACCAAGAATTTTACGTTCGTTCATGTCTATTTATTTTGATTGTCTGTGATTTTGATGAAAAATTTTAGGAGATCTATGAGTGGGCGCCAATTTCGCATCGCAGTTTGTAAATTACGAGAAATTTTAGTTTAGGCGTTATCACAAAGCCTCAAATTGATTACCAATTTTATATATTTTTAAATATACTTATTTCTTGCTTCCATTTTTTTCCCATTTTCTCCATCCTTGTATCCATCCATCCATCCATCCACCGTCCAAACGTCCAGACATCCAAAATAATCCAGATTTGAGAAAACCTCATAGATGTATTGTTTTGACCGGGAATCACCGGGAAATAATTTAGAACCGCATGAGAAGCCAGTGTTATGCTCACTGGACTAAGAAGGCCGTCCCCTTATAATAAAAATATGTACATATTTCTTTAATATTTAGATCTATTTAAGTAGTTGGATTGAATTCGCAAATCATGTGTTAAGTTTTAACTCTAAGGATGAGTTTTTGGTTTCTAGAGACTTTTTCAGGAAATCTTCAGAACATTTAGAGATTCAGACTGCGTATGTACCATGGAAGTGTTTCATGAAAACCTATTATAATTCATTACCAAAATTTAGAATTATAATTGTGCATGTTGGTTTTTGATAAACTGACAGAAACGGAGATTTGAAAATAATAATACCCTGAGATTTGAAAAATTAATCGTAACAATATAGTTATGACACGGGAGTTTTCATAGTGCGGTATGACGTTTACATAACACTATCATTAGTTCGGTTTCGTGGAACGAAGGGGTATTGCCTGTTCACTTAGCTTGGAACAAATGTAAATATTGTAAGGAGGCTAAAAAAAATCACGCACTCCTGTCACTGGTCACAACACATTCAAAGGATCGAGAAGAATCTACGATGTTCTACGGCTTTCGAGAAGCATCTTAAATATTCGAAAAACATCTACAAGAATCTAGAAGCCACGAGAATCGTCTCGTTAACACTCTAAAAAGCCAGAAAAAACAAAGTACCTCGATACACGGATATAAATACGGGCCAGGCCACGCGCGAAGGTTGTTGTTAAACGTGCTTGACAGGTGATAACAGAAGCGAAGGCAGCCGCGGGCTTCGGAAGCCAGGGTGGCCAACCGTGCGATAACTCAGGCCAAAAATCCAGCAAAGTTCTTATTATAGCTAAATAAACCCAAGCCAATAATACGAGTACGTGCGAAAATTAGATGAAATGTTCCAATGAATTTTAAATATACTGTTAAATCGATAATAAAGTGTATATTTACGAAATAGTTCAATTTAAGAAACAGCTTAAAGTAAATTAGTGTTAAGTGACTTTGTACAATTAATAATTAGTTTATCAGTAATTAATAAATCTGCAATTAAAATCCAGCGTTTACATTCATTATTTCCGCAGCCACGACTCGTGACAATATTAAAAAATACTCTACTCAAAAAATAAACTTTTGTTAAAAAATTGTTCAAAATGGCCAGATTATGCACAATACATTTTCGGAATACTTTAATATAACAAGCAATTTCATTTTGTGCATAGGAATGGGAACCGCAACATTTCTCTAATAGGGCACGGGGGAGTTGCCGCAAGTTCCGACATTCCATCCGCCATGTTCAGACAAAACCACTTTGCCAAGAATTACGCATACAAGGTTGCCATAGAAACAAATCTCTATTGGTTGCAATCCAGTTTTCTGCCTTGGGTCGTCTGATATCATCTTCATATCTTATGCATCCTATATGTACCTTTATATACATTTTAAGGTTTTCACGGGTAAAATATGACAATTTTTTTTGAACTCCCGAAGTTTCGAGTAAATACCATTACTCATTCTCAAGGGCCTTTTATCCTGAGTCCTACCTTAAGCTCAGAGTAAATACGAAATGTGAGAGCCAATATTATTAGTTTATAATTTTACTATATCACTTTATTATTTTACTATAATACCTACCTACCGTCATCGGGTCGTATGCCCTGTGGCTTACACTATTGTAGTGTTTGAGAGATAGATTGTCGCTTCTCGAATAAGTATACAACCACGGGGAAATTTTCTTCGCACGAGTGTGGAAAAATACAAACTATAGAGCAGATTGTTGCTTCTATGGGTGAGCGTAGAATTACACAAATCATGGGACAGATTGTCGTTTTTCTGTATGAGCGTAGAAATATACAAACCACGACGAATTTTCTTCGTACAAGCGTGGAAACATACAAATTTAGCAGCAGATTTTTGCTTCTCTGGGTGAGCGTAGAAATACATAAGCCATAGGACAGATTGTCGCTTTTCTGGGTGAGCGTAAAAATATACAAACCATGGGGAAAATTTTTCTGTACGAGCGTGAAAACAAACAAACAGTGGAACAGATTGTCGCTTCTCTGGGTGAGCCACACAGACCATAGGGCAGTTTGTCAATGGATGTTGAAAGATGTATTTTACTGTGTTAGCTAGACGCTGAAGAACAAAGGCCACCTCATTTTTAGTCATTATCAATATTTCTTAATATGTAATATAAATATTGAATATTTTAACAATATAAATAGTTTTGTGGTCAAGGAACAATGTAATTTTGGTATATTTGAATCAAGGACTTTAATATGTAGTTTGATTTGTTAAGACTAACTTCTAGACTTTGGATAAATTCAAAATGAGTTCTGAGTACGCGTACTTTTTTTAATTTAAGAACGAAACACCAATTTAGAAATATTATTAAATACTAATATAAAACAATTTAATCAGAATTTTTTAAATGTGTCTTGATTATAATAATAGGATGATTTTCGTTTAATA
The DNA here is from genome assembly GCA_016648135.1 of Agrypnia vestita. NCBI lineage: Eukaryota > Metazoa > Arthropoda > Insecta > Trichoptera > Phryganeidae > Agrypnia > Agrypnia vestita. Next base: position 193,284 of record JADDOH010000924.1, on the reverse strand, counting down.
ATAATCATTTTTAATTTAATAATTTCATTATTAGACCCGTCAAAAAATGAACCGCTAAATTTTACTTGGGACCATCAACGTTCAGCACAGAAAATAATGAATTTTTCGCGCAAAGTTAATTTTTCAATATGACTATTTTATTACTTTTCTTTGGCCAAAATTACTTATGCCTCATTATTTTTTTTCATCTCAGTTTTTATTTGGGAGGGATGAATGATTCCTGGCAAATAAAAAGTTTCCGTATGATATTACACAAATATTTTGAATACGATTACTGGTATTAATAATGCGTCCTTACTTCTAGGATACTGCTAATTTTTTTGAAACTCACGCTTTGTATATTGCTAGTTGTATTTCTCTCGGAAATAAATTCCTATTCACCGGGTGGCTCAGCTGGATATCACGAACCTCAGGTGGTTTTTTTATTTCCTTAATGCGTTGTACCATATCTTTCTAGCTTTGATTTTTACAATTCACTGCAGGTGGGAAAGGTCCATTAGATAAAAGAAGTTTCAATTAACAATTTTGTGTATTACAGAAAGCAATGAGACAATATCACAAAAGCTCTGGTTTAATCCATTTCAAAGAATAGCAATTATCAACAGTAAGCAACAGAATATACTAAACAAATTAGCAAATACAAATTACCAGTCAAATAAATGCAGTTAATCAAATAGATTTAATAAAAAGTACCAGTCTTCTCCTGTATTGGCTATTCTGGATAAAAGAATTTATGAAATTTTAAAATAATCAGTTAGATTGTCAATTACATCAACTTAGAAAATTTAGTTAAAATCATTATTCCCATTGTGGGGTTGTGTAGTAGGTAGAATTTACAATGTTCAAAGTAGGAAAAAGACATATAATTTACCCTTTCGAAGTGCCTTGTCAAAATTTTGACTATTAATTGGAGGTTATCTGTTGGAAGTAATAAGTTGCACACCCACGTCAGAAGTCAAATTTATATCAAATATAGCAATACATGACAAAATATAATTAATTAAGCACACATTAGAATTTAGGCATATATTTCTTAAAGTTCATAGCATGTCCCACTCGCACAAAACATCGATCGAGATTGCTCCGCAGATTTCAAGTCCGAATGGGACATCCACCAGTAGAAATCAGGGTTGGACGTAAAATTGCTTCAGACAAAGTGAGGAATAATATTTTGTCATACCCTGGCATCTGAAACTTTCCTGACATCATTCTGATGTGAATTGTACTTGTGGAGACTTGTTCTCCGGTAATGCACTCCCAAGTATGCTTGTTTTTGCAGGCTTTACGTGCATAAGCTGATATGTCAGATTTATCGTGATGGATCCATGCACGTTGATATTAGTGTAATTATACGCCCTCCGCGGGTATTAGAATTTCCGTTGCATCTTTAGATGCTGCGCAAATAATGGAAAGACAACATAGACAACAGGTTATCTAGCGGTAAAGTCCTGAAACTGACAGAGTTTATATAATATTTGACTTACAATGTTGGAATCTAAAATGTTACTCGTAAATTTTATACATCTTACCGGATAGCCATATAGCTGTAGCCGTAATCCGAGCTTTTAATCGTTACATTTCGAATAATTTGAAAGAGACGCCCGCCGAGAAGCAAGTGTTAAACTATATAAGCTTGGAAACGCAACACGTGCGCCGTCAAGGTACGGCTAGATATCCGTCAAGGCAGTTGTCTACCAGGGCTTAATTTTCAAAAAAATATTTCAAGTACCTACCTCGAATTTACATTACTTGCATGGAGTATATTTCATTTAAAATTTACAATGTAACAATATATACCAAAAACATATCCATAAGCTATGCAAAAATCTATCATGTGCAATTTTATAGTAAATTTTTAAAAAGTATGAATAAAATTCACTCCATCATGGCTTTCTGGCTGATCTAAATCAAATTTTTCAGTTTTTCTTCATAATCCTTTAAACAGGAATACTCTTGCTTGTTCTGGCCATCTCCCAATCTCACTTTATTTCAAATAGCGTGATAGATTGAATGCCTCAAAACCTTATGTTTTGTTTTTATTGATATTTCATCATCTCTCTGCCTGGATCAAATTTTACAAAAGAATTGAGTTTATTAGGTCTGCTGCTCTATCCAGGAATTAGTAAGATTTGATCCAAAAATCAATATTTTCGAATGCTTAATATTCGTTAGTTAAATTTTTGGGAATGCTCATTTATTCAAATTGCTCCATGAATGCATAAGACATTTGTCATAGTGTCAACTGTGGACTGTTATAATAGTATTTATGCTGTTTCAGCTTGTTAGATTACAACACAGTGCGACAACATGGATAATATACAGAACGTAAAAATTCTCACACTGCATCCTTTTTGCATGAATTACGTAGAGTAAAATTTAAATTGTGTTAGTTGGCTTACAGGGTGACACATAAAATAACTCTCAGGGCAACCCGTACTTCAGCTGCAGAAAGAATTGTATAATTAATCAGCCATTTCCAGATTAATAATTTCAGTTCGCTTACAAATTTTTGATAATGGTTTAAGGCAAAATATTTATGAAAATTGTGATAAATAAATTCAAAAAAGCCTCTTATATTATGGAACATAATATTTATTGCATGTAAGAAATACTTTGCATAATGGTAAACGTAAATAAAATATTCTTTTCTGCAACATGCTTTTTACTTCCTATCAAAGTACACGAGATAACTTGTAGACTTGGTTGAAAAACATAGTCCAGACAGGTAGGAGGGAATAAGGGCCTCTATAAAGAAACGACATAAACTCTTTCCATATAAGAGTTTCCTTCTATTATGCACAGTTTGTAATGGTACCTACTTATCGTACACCCTTCGTGGTACACAAGCTTCTCCGGCCTTTTATATATTTGAATAATTTATTAAGCGATTTCAAATATAAGCAGACAGTACACAGGAAAGTATATCATCGGAATTTTTATGTTGTGACGTGAGATAGCGTGCCGCGAAAAATTTTTCTTTTCAAGTTGAGTAGATGTCTGTATTTAATTCAAGAGAAGAGCAGGGGTGGCTCTGACGGAGTAGCGATAGAGCGCACGATTCTCGAACACAGGTTCGTCGGCTCCAAAAACATTTTTGTTTTCCAGAATTCCGTCTGGGTACTTAGGTACTGCCAACTCATCTCGAATGCTAGAAGAATAGATTTACTACTAAAAAAATATTATGGAAAAATTTAATACAAAAATCTACTTAAAATAGAATCGGTTCTTATAAGTATAAGTGTTATAACAAAATTTTATTTATTTATTTACTTCAATAATCGGTTCAAAAAGTATATATTACGTAATAAATTATACACGAAATAAAAAGAGAAGTTACATAGTAAATCAACAAATAACAGTAGGATTGACAATATAGTATAACAGTTTTTAAGGTTTTAGCAGTAACATAATTTAGAAAAAGGAGGTAAGATATAAGACAATAATTTATATGTGAATACATTATGAATTCAGAACAGCAGGGTGCAGAGCTTTTAGAAGCGCATCTTTATAATGTGCTCAACTAGGGTTTAAAATATTACAATAATTCTAATAGAAGCAATGTTAAGTTATCTAACGAACATTTTATTTATTTTAAACTAATTTATATGTAACAGGTTTCATAGCTACGACATGAAACAATCTTCTTTGACACCTTTTGTAAGGTCTATCTGCGGACAAAAATAACAACCGAATAAGTCAAAAAACGCAGGTTTTCGGGAGAACCAAAATAAAACTTCGTTTTTTTGTGAAATATCTCTTAAAGCCTTTGTTATTTTATTTTATTTTTGCACTAGACGTTTTGTTTTTTGAACAAAAATACTGAACCAAATTGACTTATGTTGTTGTTTCTTGCCAAATATTTCAAATGATTAATGATGTCATTTGTTTTTTTTTTCATAAATTGAAAAATAGTCGCATTTTATTTTATTTTCTGATTCATTTAATTTTTCCTTGCTAGATATATTAGGTCCTTACATATGAAATTGGCGTTTAGTATGGGAGGAACATAAAGCCGATTTTTTTTTTTTTTAATATATTTATTTAATAAAAGTATGTACCATTGCTATCTATGCACTTTTGCCATCTCATAGGTAGTTCATCGATCCCTTTACTAAAAAAACCATTCGCACGGGAATCAATAAAATCTTTGAAGGCGGTTTGGACTGCCCCATCGGAGTTGAATTTTTTCCTTTGCAAGAAGTTATCCAAATTTCGAAAAAAATGGTAATCTGTTGGGGCAAGGTCCGGAGAGTACGGTGGACATTCCAATTGAAGCTCCTCTAATTTGGTAGCCGTCTGTTGTGCAGTGTGTGGTCTAGCGTTATCATGAAGCAGCAGTGGCCTAGAGCGATTAACCAGCCTCGGTTGTTTAGCAGCTAGCTTTTCCATCATGGTTTGCAGTTGCTGACAATAGACATCTGCCGTAATCGTCTGGCCAGATTTAAGAAAGCTGTAGTGAACGACACCAGCACTAGTCCACCAAACGCTCACAAGTAACTTTTTTGGAGTCAATTTTCGCTTGGGGCATGGTTTGGCTGGTTCGGCAGGGTTCAGCCATTGCGATGAGCGCTTCCGATTATCGTACAGGATCCACTTTTCATCACAGGTAATGATTCGATTTAAAATCCCTTCATTATTGTGCCGGTTGAGTAATGCAACGCAGCAGTCAACGCGCGTTTGTTGATTTGCTTCACTCAATTCGTGAGGTACCCACCTTTCAAGCTTTTTCACCTTACCAATTTGCTTCAAGTGGATTAAAACAGTTTTATCACTAACACCGCAGCCTGCAGCTAACTCGGATGTGGTTTGCGATGGATCCGCTTCCACAATAGCCTTCAATTCTTCATTATCAACTTTGGTCTCCGGCCGTCCACGGGGCTTGTTCTGCAGGTCGAAATTTCCAGAACGAAAACGTTGGAACCAAAAACGCACTGTGTTTTCTTTTGCGGCACCGTCGCCATACACATCATTAATCCTTCGAGCCGTTTCTGCAGCACTGGTGCCACGGTGGAACTCGTACTCGTAAATAACGCGATATTTCAAGTTTTTCATTTTGTAAACTGAGTGACGCAAAGAAAAAAACAATTGAGGAAAAAACAAATGACTTATAATTTTCAAAACACAAATACATGAGTAAATAGCTGTATAAATTTGGATTTGGAATTCCTAACCAAAGAGAAGATATTTGAGATCAAATTTGCCAGTACTGGCAAAATCGCCAATTTTCATATGTAAGGGGACCTAATAATAGGGAGTATTATATATAAATTGATAGTATAATATATATATATTTAAATTAAAAAGAATATTGCTTAATATTCCACATGAAAAAACTGAATCTTCCGTATGCGATACAAGCTACTGTAATGATAGTCCTAAGTTTTAAAAAAATACATCATGATCAAGGTAGGAATATAGTCCTACAAGGTTATTAATCTTTTCCAAATTCCAAAAAAAAACCCTGTATACATTTTGATTGGAATTTGGTAATGTTTCAAAAAATATACTTTCAATTTCTGCAAGGTTATATCATCGTCTTATTTAACTTGAATTGAAATGATTTTTTTAAATCGATATAAGTTACTGTAATAATACTTCAACACTTGTATATGTAATGCAAACTCTGATATCGTATATCTCCACGACTATTGATGGTTGTACCATGACCATGGTTGCTCGAACATTTTCGGCTCATAAATAAAACAGAAATCTACCTGTTAAGTATTGTGGAATAGCTCTGTTGCATCCTGTATTATATAAAAATAAATAAATTGAATAATTAAGATTAAACGCCTGTATAATATACGAATTTTTTTTACATTAAATTCTTATTTTGAAAGAAGAAGCGATATTTTATCACGTGACCCGTCCGATGTTAGTAACAACATGTTTCTTATGTGAACGTGTAGTTGATATAAAGTTTGCTTATGTGAGCATGTTGTTGGAACATGTTGATTCGGAGTTTGTAATCTAAGAACAAACACATCGTTCACAGCGTACAGTGTTGCAACATATTTATGCGTTTATGTAATATAAACATTTGAAGAATGAAGTATTTAAATTATTATTTTACTCATTTGTGAATGAAATCTTGTATATGTGTCATTTATGTAAAATTTGATCTAAGTACAATATGACAATGTTTTATCACTACTTTGTGTTACACGTTTATAATATAATGTACGTGTCGTACATACTATAATGTACACATTGAAAAAATACAAAGAAAATACATAAGAACGCTTAGCTTTAGGTTACACATTCCACGGCAGCTCTATGCAGATTCATTGAAATATTTTAGCTTTTTAAGTTTAAAAAAACTAACCCATAAAAACCAAGTTTTTACAATACTCCCTTTCGCTTTGAATCAGGTTCCGTGTCTATACACGCGTCGGGCTAATTACTCATATAGAATGATTCCAATTTGAAAAAACCATTAAAATTTCTAAAAATCCAAATTATACTACAATTATTAATTTTTTTAAAACGAAAATTTGTTAGATCATTTTTATTGTCACCACGAGCTGCCTGCGAAGTTTCAGCTCGATTTGATCACGGGAAAAGGGTTAAAAATCGATCCAAAGTTTTTTCGTCAGACAAGCAAGCAAGCAGACGCTACGCGTTAAAAGAAAGGGAGTAAAAATGGTCGCACAGCTCTTGATATTTTCAACGTGTATAATTTCAGTTCGAAACCAATTTAATTGTCTATCCCTGTTATAACTTATAAGCATCCACGTTCCAGCAAGGTTTACTAGAACACACTGTCTCTTCCACATTCCTGTTGCTCGCACCAACTCCGGATTACGCTCACCCATAATGGGAATGTGCCGAGCTTACAACTATTTGTTCACCGACGTTGACATCTATATTGTGGCTCTACACGATCTAAGATTACAAATTAACATTATTCTGCGTCGCAACATTGAATAAATATTTAATTATTAATTAAATTAAATTTTAATGTTGCGATACAAGATACAAATAAAGTTTCACTTATCTTAATATGTTATATTTATTATTGTTACAACTCATGTCTTTTATTTTTTATTTACTTTAATTATTATTATGAATTTTTCAAAATTATTGTCAATGTGAAATATGCTAGGATATAAGTTAACATGTTTAATACTGTCTATTTAAACAATTATATATACCTATTTCTATTTTTAGAAATATATTTCAATTGTTCCACTTAATTATGTGGTTGTTTATAAAAAGTGCATATATACATAAATAAACGTAAATACAAAACAAATCTATCAAATATAAATATAATAATTTCGTTGTCTGTCTGTCCCGTCAACATCCTGGAATTCACGGCTAAAAATGAAATTACACGGCTGGAGAGAGACTTGAACCAAGAACGCGCGGGCGGCAACCCGGCAACTAGACAACACAGCCACCATCGCTTCTACGTAGCCCGTTAAAAATATACTATACAAAATACACGCGGCTTTGCTAAGACGCGGACCACTCATTTACGTTTCCTACGCTCGACGTTTGACAGGCTTTTTATTGTGTATAAATAAAAAATACCTAAATTATGTTCCGTGATTTTTCACAGGTGTACGGCTAATACATAAATAAAATAAAATGAAGCCTCCTTGTAGACCTCTAAAATTGACACCCTAAAATTGTAGTGACCTACAAAGAGTGCTTCTTGAAAAGTGTGCTACTAGAAAATTTTCAAAACCCGGGGGGGGGGGGGTTGTTTCGATTTCCAAAGATTTCTTCATTTATCTACATCGACGTCCCAAAAATTTCATTAAAATTGTATTATTTGAATGTGCTTTGTAATGTGCACTTTTAAATGAAATGTACTATTTGAAGTATGTACTTTCAATAACTTTGAAGTGAGTGTACTTTGTAGTGTGCACTTTAAAATGAAATGTATTATATGAAGTATATACCTACTTTCAAAAGTGTACACTTCAATGTAATGTAGTACTATCTTGTAGTACAGAGCGGACTCATCACTATTTCAAAGCAAACTGAAACTTCTCTCCGATTTAATCTATCATTTTTCTTCCAAATTTGTATATAAAAAGAAAGCTTGATGGCTTGTTGTCACGCATTTTCGACTCATCAGTGGGACATCATATCTTAGAGATTCGACATCTCGCGCCTTATTTCATGCTTATACGTCGAATCGTCGAATGTCATCAGTATATCGACTATTGGTGTCCTGTTTGTCAGTCGGGTGAATATGAATCAGCAGGTAAAACTGAAAAAATGTTTGTGAACTAATTTAAAAAATATATCTTAACATAATTTAAGATATTTATTTATAAATGCAACATGGTACAAAGCCAATTACAATAAAATATATGATACATATTTCGATGATAAATATTGTTAGCAAAAAAAAAGTTACAATTATAGTGAATCATGCTCAACAGCATTAATATGAAATTTACATGGTTGAAGACTTACGTTAAAAATGTCTACCCTACTGTATGTATTACCAGGTCTCTGAATTCTGTGGAGTGGCGAGTTTTATTCCGAGATAATATTATTGATACAATAAAATACAGCAATTTTTTTTCAAAATTTAACAGTTTAGCTTGAAGATACGTTTTATTAATAAATTAAATGAGAAAGGATGGTCAAATGACTGATGTCGTCAGCGACATCAGCCATGATGATGGTCCCTGCAATAGGATCCGAAACGTCGGCTACAGAGGTTGAAATCAAACGGCAGCCCAGAATTGTGTACCAATAAAATAAGTTAGAAGTAAAATTAACTAAGATAATTAAAAATTATTTTTAAATGTTAAAATACTTAAATTTTCTTAGGTAAGTTGTCACTGTAATTCAAAATACTTTTACTGGTTCGCGGCGATGGGAGACGAAACGAAACTCTCAAAATTAATTAATCTTTAATTATTCACAAGTTACTACACACAAATTTAACTGGAGCACTTTTCCGTAATTTACACTAATTTTGCACTAGTCACTCGTGAATCATCCACTTGTCCGTGTAACAGTGAATGGTACCCACCGCTTACCAAGAACCGTTCTAAGAGCAAAAGCTTTCATATCGGTCCTGCTCAATCGTCTCCAGGTTAACATTTTCTACAAAGTCCGTGTAATATTATATGTTCGTCTTCGTCCTGTAACGTTTGCCCCATTGTAGAGGGTGTGTATTTTGGGGTGAAGCTTTTTTTTTTTCTGAAAGAAGTTTAAATCGAAAGTTTAAAAGAGAAGGCTTTAAGAAAAGTTTTAAAAGCGATTTTACTTTAAGTTCATTTATTAAAAGTCTAGTATATAATTTGGGATCTGCTTTTACAAGCCCAAAGCTATGTTTAAAATTTATTTACGTGATTGAATTAAGTTTACGTTTAGTCTAACATATAATTTGGCCAGTAATCGTCTAGTGATAGTAGTTTAGGACTCCTCGATGTGACGCGGTTACCCGGTACTTTTGGTAGCGTAGCAGAAGAAATGCCATTGTATTCATACGAGGCGAAACTAACCTAACATTATTAACGCGCAACATGAGCCGGACTCAAAACGACGATCGATTGAACAGACTAACAAAATCGCCTTTCATGGCGGCGCATCCGTCACTTCCTCGCATCCGGTAGCGGCGTCGCGAACATAAATATGTCTACGTAGACTTTTCGCCTAGAACGAAACCGCCTGGTTACCGAGGTCTCATATTAGCACCTGTGGACGGATTCCACGGCTGAGCGCGGGGTCACGATTACGATGGAATATTCAGATAGATAAATACCACTTGCGAAATACAGCCTAGGGCGCTATGAGTATAACTTGGTATCCACATAATACAACCGACGGTACATAATAGGAACTTAGCGCTAATATTGCGCAACAACACGCAATATTTATTTTTATTACGTATTTTTTTTTAATGCAATAGTATACTGGATCTGCCGGTCATCCAGATAAGATAAATCACGGTCGATTAATACACGGTTATACTTATTAAACACACACACAATACTCAAAATGCAAATTAACGGCTGGGTTCTCCAGAATACATACATACATACAATGCTTACAACTGGCGCGATCGGTGGTCTTCGGCCTGATTTATCTGTTCATGGTATATAGTGGAAAGAGTAAACATATATTCATAACAACTAGGCGCAACAGAGGCTCAGGGCAAGCTTTGTCTGACATTATCACAGCCCGAGATTCTAAGGGAATGGAAGATACAGTTTTGTAAGTGAAATTTAAGAAGTGTCTAACCACTTCTGTTCAAACGTGGATTCTAGATGCCCCCCCCCCCTGTAGGGGGGAGGGGGATGCGGCCCCAGAGCATCGCCGCATCCGGTGGTTAACTCCTGTTTAGACATAACCTCCCACACTAAGCTGCAGACCAAGATCAAGCCGAGACTCTATTGCTCCTGCTGGAATCCCCCGAAGTCCTCGCTTCCCGGCGACAAACATATCAGGAAGAAATCCCGCGTCTGATATTAAGGTTTGTATATTATCCCGCGGGGCAGTCAAATTGACTGGTGTATAATGATGAGGATCCCACGTTGCGGCTACATGAGCCGGATTATTATGATGTTTACTGCTGATTAAAGGGCTGAATGAACTAACTGGGTGACTGGAAAAAACTCGTCCTTGAGCGCGTCAGTCAGAGCCATGTTAGCATCGCCAATTTAGTTGATGTGATTGATCCCACGGTGTAGTCTTATTGACTAGAGATATTAAATGATGGTTTTACAGTTGATTGTGTATTCCTGATATGTTTCTCGCTGGCCGGGAAAGGAGAACCCCGAAGGTCTCTGTATACAGCAAGTTAGAAAAGGTGGTGACTGATGAGAATGATGGTGTTAATAATGCCATCGCGCTCCTGAATGCGGTCCCGATCATAAAAGTTGATTGTCGAACTGCTACCTGCATCTTATAATTTCTCGTTCATGAGGAACGTCCTATCTCGTCCTTGAGTACGGAGTTATTACATTCACATACATTCATAACCAGAGCCCGAACTCGTCGCACCAAGGGGACTGAAAAGACGTGAGAGGTTCTTCCCCTTAGATGTTAGAGGGGTCACCGCATCAAGACCTTCAGACCATCCTGTAATTCTTGGCTTTAAAACCCAGTCTTAACCGGGTAGATACAGTTAAGATGGCCCTACCTAGTCCCTGACCTAAGGTGTCTCTCCAATCTAATCAGACTCCATAGCCGAGAACGCGCGCTCCGACATTCGACCCTGTCTTGCCACGCGAGTAGATCCAACTTCATCTTTTTCCACAATCGAAATTCAGCCTCCCAAGATCACGGGGCGTGAAAGACGTACGACTCCTCGCCTCCCGACCATGAAGAGACGAACTTCCCCATTCGGTTCTCGTTCATTATCCCATTTATAATCCCCGCGTGCCTAACCTTAAGAGTCTAGCGCCGGTAATAAGATCTCATTATGCTACGTTGGAAGTTAATATTGCACAACCGGGCGAAATACCTATTTTCCGCGAACCTATTCAATTTGTAAAACGCAATAATATGTATTTATATATGTTAGTAAAACGTTTGAAATGCAGAATGCACGTATGATGACCTCGCTTCTATCCTAAAGATAATTAAGATATAATCCCGACGTTACGTCCCGACATCAGTACTAATTTGTTTCCGCGTCCGTTACCATCGAACTCTGAACCCACGTAATGAAATGAATAGTGACCATGTGACAATGACAAATTATATAGCACGAACATTCCATTTGATACACATAAGAAAACATCAGGAATAAATAATATTAAAGGTTCTTATCTTATATTATATCTTATATAATAGGTTCTGTAGTTGGTCTGCTTCCGAGATGGCATCCAGATCCGAAGTCATATAACGGGTCCTCTCCAAAATTGGGCAATTACCAGCGCCTGTGTAGCCCTTCATTTCCCTTGTATATATATTTTAATATCAGCGCCTGTAAAACTGTATTAGATCCTAGAAACAAGAAAACTATTCCCTCTACGCCGAGCACATACAGAACATAAACCCCTTCAATCTAGTTCATCCACGGTTAAGCAAAAAGGCGAAAGAATAGTAATAGTAAAAGGTCCGAACAGAAGTTGAAGTTCTCTGTAAACTGTCCATATCCTATAGTAGCGCCTGTGTTTTCCAATAACAACTTTCCAGTCATGTATTTAACATAATGTCCTCCTTGTGTGTATGTGTGCTGCAATATCTGTCATCCAGTTAGTGATTCCCAAAATAGTGTTTTCCTTGTATATATATATATTTCAATATCAGCATCTGTAAAACTGTATTAGATCCTAGAAACAAGAAAACTATTCCCTCTACGCCGAGCACATACAGGACATAAACCCCTTAAAACTAGTTCATCTACGCCGTACAGTGATATCACATGCAGACATAAACAACATAATTACAAGTATGCTTGCGTCCCGCCGACTGGACGCCTGTGTTTCCCAATAACAACTTTCCAGTCATGTATTTAACATAACGTCCTCCTTGTGTGTATGTGTGCTTCAATATCTGTCATCCAGTTAATTGTTCCCAAAATAGTGTTTTCCTTGTATATATATTTCATTATCAGCACCTGTAAACCTGTATAGAATCCTAGAAACAAGAAGACTATTCCCTCTACGCCAAGCACATACAGAACATAAGCCCTTTCAAACTAGTTCATCTACGCCATATAGTGATATCACAAGCAGACATAAACAATACAATTACAAGTATGCTTGCGTTCTCCCCCCACCTTGGTGGAAATATTCGCATTCGTATTCACCGAATAGTAGGCCTGATATTCGTATTCGTGAAGGTAGTATTCGTCGCATCAAGGTTATTATATTTACAAATATGTTCAAGTTCCCCCACCTTGGTGGAAATATTCGCATTCGTATTCACCGATTAGTAGGCCTGATATTCGTATTCATGAAAGTAGTATTCGTTGCATCACTCTCAATAATAAAATCATATAGATAAATAATTACGGTAACTCATAAAAATATGATATTACTTATATTAAACGAACAAAACAAAACAATCTGTCATATTAGTAAATAACGTGATCACGGAAGACCGAAGGTTAACTACCCCTGAACAAACCGCGAACTGCCCATAATAATGGAAAGTGTTGTAGAAAACATTTCAAATATCTAATATTGAATGAATAAAAACAATATCATATGAATAACTATCGCGATTACGGAAGGCCGAAGGTTAACCACCCCTGAACACACCGCGAACTGCCTACAATAGTGAAAAATGTTCTAGAAAACATTTCAAATATCTAATATTGAATGAATAAAACAATGTCACATGAAAAACCATCACGGCTACGGAAGACCGAAGGTTGATCTGATCTAACCGCAAACGACCCACAATAATGGAATATGTTGAAAAAAAGACATTTCAAATATCTAATATTGAATGAATAAAAACAATGTCATATGAATAACTATCACGGCTACGGAAGACCGAAGGTCAACTTGTTTGAGTTCGATAGACGGCGGTAGTATAACAATTTTTATTCATATGCCAGGCTGACCTGTAAATAATATCTTGCATTCGAAGCAGAAAACCCTTTCTAGAATTAATAAATGCGGCTTAATCTAAATAGATACAATTCGAAATACGTCTTTATAAGAACTTGATAGGAACATATCGTGTTTAAGCGATTGCCCAATGACACGCAATACAAACATGTAACGAGTTCAAATAAACCACACATTCATGTTTTAATAAAATAAATATAAAATCCAGATGCATTTTTAAAATATATTATTTGTAGGAAATTCCTCGTACGATTTGAATTTATATCACACTGACAATCGTGATATCAAAACCCCATAAATACTCCGATCCCAATCATTTCCAAAACAATACAAATCATATAGAAATCCGTGCATTCAATCGCCAGCACAGACAACACAAAATTCCTCCGCATATTTGAAAGTTACACAAGTATTAGGAAAGAACGCCCGCTGGATTATCACGCAAAACTATGAATTATTAAATCTGATGAGCGCATAGTAATATAAGGTTCCAAATATAATACACATAAAAGGCAATAGAAATAAATAATATTGGAAATGCTTATCTGTTCACTGTTCCAATTCTCCTTTGAATTATTATCAACCTCCGGCTTTTTCCTCGGTCCAGTTAAATTAACTTCCTTACTTCGGACTCTCCTCGACAAAGCCTCGGCCGACCTTCAAGCTGAAAACTCAAGTGCCGCTTTCTCTTTTCTATCACCTAAAAATAGTCCCTATCTCCCCTCCATCTTTGATTCCAACTTGCGTGTAAAAGTCAAGTCTAACTCCCAGAACCACTCTCATCGGTCAGATTCGGTGCTAACGGCGCATCTGTGATTGGTCCATCTCGTTAAACAAAATAACATAAAGCCTGCTTTACACGCCCGCGTGCAGAAATAATAAAGCTCGCCCGCACCTACTTATCCGGCAAATATTTAATTATAGAGTATTTAACGGGTTGTGAAGCTTCTCTTTATTATAAACTTTAGCAGATAGATATTTTCGTATAATTTTTCAGCAATGTCTATTTGAATAGGCCAATATCGTTACAGTCCCTCTGGGAAATATTTCATTACGTCGTTTTTTGTCACACTGAATCGCTACTAAACGCTCCTCACACGCCGGTAGGTACTCTGTTACTTTAATGACAGCTTCAATTCGCTCTGAACGCCCTGTTTTTCACTTTTGTCATAATAATGACAGTTCGCCGCGTGGCATCATAAAAGGCTTTAAGCTTCTATTGCCTGCCCAACATAACTTGGCTTGCGGCAAGATTGGAACTAAAACCCGCCCCGCCCGCACCCGGCGGTAAGTCCTCGCCCTGTAATTCAGTACAATTTTGTATTTGCTCGGGAGCTGTGACATCTTGATTACCAATATACGCTGAATTGTTATATCCAAAACAACCAAAACAGTCCGGGGTGGTGCAAGAACAATTGCCAAAGAAGTATTAAAGTTTTGCGAAGCTGAAAAAGCAAATAATGGACCAATATTACGATATAGTTTGACAGATAGAGCGGCCGCCGCGGAGCGCGCTGTTACCCGACCAAATTTATATTGAAGGCTCTGACACTGGTCACCGGACATTCAATACATTATGTATTGTGTACTAAATTTACAACCTGGCAACTTCTGTTTCGCGACAGGGGCGCCCTCCTTCGCACGCCAAGTTATAGTGGTGGCACTCTATAAGCTTCGCTGATATAGTCACGCTTCCAACCGATTTCCTTGCATTGCAAAGCGTCTAGGGTGTCGGGAAATCTTCGAAATGTGATGCTTCCTTAGTTTCTAGTATCTAGTAACAGTACATAAAACATTAAGCGTGTGTGCCAAGCGTAGGTTGCTGTACCTGTAGAAATATAAGGAGGTACATATTAACGTAAAATTTTATTGACACATGTTTAACGATTTTCTCTGAGAAAAGATGCGCCGGTTTTGTCTTGAAAATTTTAGTGAAAGATTAAATTCCACCGCATCTTTTTTTAACAGAAAAAGTAAGGTCTTCTTCTTCTTCTTCTTCATCAGCCTTCGTCTTTCCACTGCTGGATATAGGTCTTTTCCTTATTTTTCCATTCTTCCCTGTTGTTGGCTAATTGTAGCCATTTCTTTCCCCCCACAGCGACAATATCATCGGCCCATCTCTTTTGAGGTCTTCCGATGCCTCTTTTATTTTCCCAAGGTCTCCATTTCAGAACTCTGGGAGGCCATCTTGTAGTATCCTCTCTTGCAACGTGTCCTGCCCATTGCCATTTTAGCTTCGCTGCACGATCCATGATATCCACTACTCTAGTTCTGCGCCTAATTTCGTCGTTTCTAATTCTATATCATAGGCTTACTCCAAGCATGGATCTCTCCATGGATAGTTGCGTGCATTTTAGCTTTTCTACACTTTTCTTTGTAAGGGCCATAGTCTCCATGGTCCAAAGCCCAAAGTAAGGTCATATTCAATAAATTTCCTGGCGATGATGTCATAGTGAAATTTAAAATAAATTAAATTTTAATAAATATTATTATTAAGTTCTACGGGTTAAGTATTTTTATGTGTTACAGCTGTTTCGGCTTATAAGGTTTGATAATGGTTTGACTGTTTGATAAATGGCCTTATAAGCCGAAACAGCTGTAACACATAAAAATACTTAACCCGTAGAACTTAATAATAATATTTATTAAAATTTAATTTATTTTAAATTTCACTAAAAATAAATATGGAGTTCTACAAATTAAACACAAAAACCATAAATAAAAAAAAAATGATGTCATAGGGTGGATAAAGTACTTGAGAAATATTAATAGATACGAGGAATTCTAGTCTCGAGTTAAGGAATAAAATTGGTTAAAAATAAATATTTTACCCTTATAAACGCGTAAATTTGAACACTCTAAGAACAAAACACACCCTCATTTAGGCACTGAATGAAGACCTTTGAAGTCTGAAGGCATCAAGTACAATACAAGGCAATGTCAAGACTTCAGACCATGGTACAAGGTTTTCATGCAAAGGTATACTGCAAATTGTAATCATCTCTTAAAGTATGGAATATTGAATTTCCTTGGAGAAAATTTTCCTTTAAGACTGGGGTGATGAGGTCTATTTCTGGGCATTTTACTAACATATTCGTTATATTATATTAAAATAAATATATTTTCTTCTTGATGTAAAGGTAAATAACGACGTTATACCTAACGAAATTTTAAGATTCTGGAATTTAACGTTAGATTCTTGTTTAGAACTCCATATGTGAGGTATAAAAGCAAAGGCAGCAATATCCAAAAAATAAAAAAATATTCTTAATACAATCGTCGAAGATTATTAATTAGAAATGTACTGAATTATAGATTTAATTTATCTATCCCTTCCAAAATCATGTTTCTAATAAATTTATAGGCTATATTTCCTATAAAATCTCGAATTCAGTGCATTCTAAATTAATAATCCTCGTTGACTGCGTTCAATCTTTTTTGGATTTTGCTGCCTTTGCTTTTACACCCCGCATATACGATCCACTGAAAATCTTTTCCTTCAAGCTACTGCCGCGTCTCATGATAAAGTGACAAATTCATATTTTTAATGGCATATATCAAAAATTTTACATTTTTTTAAATACGAGTAGAATCAAACATAATAATTTCGTTGTCTGTCCGTCCGCCTGTCAGTTTGTCTATCTATCCGTTCGTAACTTCGTGTAACGTCCGTAATTTCGTTCGAATTCACGGCTAAAAAACGAAATTAAACGGCCGGAGATGGGGTTTGAACCCCGAGCCAGCAAATCCAAAGGCGGCAACGATAGCGATGTTGCTACAGTACAGTAAAAATACAGTACATATAGGTCTTAGCACAAAGACACGAACCGTTTCATGTTCCACCCAGCACAATCGCCAGGGTTTAAAATTACCATTAACTGCCGTCAGGGTAAATATTAAAAAAAATGTTCAAATATTTTGATAACAATCGTTATTACTATTTCATGGGTGTCAGCTCTAAGTAAGTAAAAATTTATTCTTTAGGAACCGACATGTTAAATTATCGTAATTTTTACGGGTTACAGCTAGTTTTATTAATGTAATTGTTGATACTGTAAAGATGATTCAAACATACTTAAAGTGTTATATCTACTGGATTTTAATTAAATTTTATACATACTTTATAGAAGTCTTTAGATGGTGACCCAGGACTTACGAAGTGTATGAACTGGCTTTAGTGATCAATTTACACAATGCAACTTTCACCAATTCCGCTGTAATATATTCTGTTCTTATTATCCACATTTTATATTTATATACTCAATTAATTAATTAATTAATCTTATAGTTATATAGTATTTTGTTGTATATCTTTATTACTTTTTGTTCTCACTATATTGTTCAGCTACTCATCTCGACACAGGTTCTTCCTAGTGAGATGAGCGGCTCCATCTCCTATGTCATGTAACAAGATGAAGATAAATAAAAAAATAAAAAAAAATAAAAAAAAGTAAAAATAAATATTAATATTTTTGACACAGGGGGTCTAAGATCTCACCATTGACTAACAATGGCTCCTGCTCAATACAGTACGACGACATGAAGTGCTCATTATATTAGCACGACGCGCGTGACGTCATCGATACATACTTGTCGCAGTGTTTTCCTTGGATCACCTGTCTGAGTGGAGACACAATGGGTGTTGTGGGTTTTTCTGTTGCGGGTCCGTCCCAGAAGGGGACACGGAATACCACTTACCTCGGAGGGTAATGGATGCTCGGGCCTGGCACTAAACAACGGCACATCGCTTGTCCCCAAGCGGGGACGAGAGCTTGGGCACGAAATATCTTCTTTAGGGTGGAATTCTCTCTTCTGACTACTGCGAAATATTCATACCCAAGAGAGAGATTTTAATGTTTTTATTTATTTATTTATTTATTTATTTATTAACGCCCTACAGGGCTTTTACAAACAATAAGGTAAAGTGCACATTTATAGAATGATTACTTTAAATGAAAATTAAATGATTGCACAAGAAAAAGAATTATAAGATATAAAAATAATATTAACATAAAGTAGAAAGAAAATACTTTAATTACAAATATAAATATAAAAAGATTAATATAATACAAATAAAAAGAAAAAACACAAGCCTAATATATTAAAAATGTTACATAATTTATCTCACTAAATCACCAAACAAAACAAATATTAAAATCAATAATTAAAGTCCAATTTCACAAATATTAGTATTCTTTCAATAAAAGGTGTATTAAAATATGTTTGAGTATTATAAATTTGATGGCAAAAACGTCAGGTTGCTCATATCTGTTTGCTAGTCTAGGAAGCCTTTGCAGTGGGGAATTAAAAATGTAGTTAGCAGCTGCAGTTTCCACGGCAAAACCTGCATGATTTCTAGTTACGCGAGACGGAACACGCAAGCAGGTACAATTTATTAATTTATGTAAAAAGAGAAAGTCCATCACAATTCTTCTAGTCTCTAGTTTATCAAGAAAGCTAAAATATCTAAAAATATTGTGATCAATGTTACTTGACGGTATGCTAATAAGCTCTTAATTGATAAATCTAAAAAACTTATTTTGGACTCTATATTACTCATGTGAACTGTGTAACGAAGGCTCCATACAACTGTATTTTATTCTAGTACTGTTTGAATCAGGGTTTTAAATAATAATACGAAAGTTTAAATTTTCTTGAAAACTTTAGTTAGCCTAGGTAAGAAACCTAAAGCTCTTAATCTTTTATCTAATGTTACTGAGATTCGAAAATATTTTAATTTTTTTAATACTGCAACGTGTCATAAAACCGATTTTTTTACTTATTTATTTTGGTACAGAAAATTACGCCACCTGGGATGACGAGGTCTAGTTATCCCTCCATATTTTATGTGATCTTCCCGGTGGGCGTTGTCCTGAGGGGATTTTATTAACTGCTGTGTGCATGAGTCTGTCACTGTCCATCCTGGTTATATATGATTCCTCCATCATCTCCTTCCGGATCTACTCCATCGTGCTACGACCTCTATTTTACAAGTTTTCCTTATGTCTACATTTTGGACACGAACACATAAAGTTAATGGATCTCAGGACTTTCATTTCAGATGTTCTGAGGAGTCCTTTGATATGGATAGTGTCAGCCCGCGTCTCTACAGCGTATCCCTTGATAGGTCGCACGCATGTCTTGTATATCTTGATTTATCATGAACTTAAATACAAGCACATACGGAAGTACCGAGATGAGTAACTTTGCAACTAAAATGAGGAAAAAATACTATAAAAAATAAATTAGTGATTTAAATTAGTTAATATTTTTTTTATTAATGGCACTGTTCAATCGGCCATTGATGAATCTGTTGCGAAGGTATTGTTTTTTGTTATTAAAATATAAAGGACAAAAATTATAAAACATTAAATTATTTTAGGGACAGGGAATGAAATAATTTAAACACATCTTAATAATTATAATGACTCTGTTCCCTTATCAGCTGAAATGAGTGAAAAAAATATATTTTGTTAAAATTGAATTTTATATATTTTATTATACTAATATAATGGATAACCACCGAGAAATTTTGGAATGTCTTGAAAATGGTTTAATAATAATTCTTGTCATTGTGAGATCTTTATATTGAATTTAAAACTACATAGCCTGTTATGTACATAACAAGTAGCATTCGTGCATCGTTGCATTACTGTCTAGCGTGAAGCGGTTACATAATTTTGTCTCTTTTTCACACCTTCTTATCATGTAGCAGTACACAACACTTCCTTGAAGTGCCATGACCAAAAAATCAACGTGTACTGTGAGAAACGCTTCCGATTTGAGTTTTCTGGGGGTAGATGGACCCCGCAATGGGATCAGAAACGTCGGTCAGAGAGGTCATAAAAACATGGAATATGACCCCAGAAAATACAAATCAGAAGATTCTGAACAGCCGTGAAAACTTAAGAACATTTTTAGGAAACGCGTCTGGTGTGGTCATCAGCCAAAAAGCGACTGACTGCTCTCAGACATGCAGCCTCCACTGCACGTGCTGTATCGTGTGACGGTGCCATCTATTGTCCTCAAGTGACACTTTGGCGTAGGGGGATGGTTGGTGCTGGGGTTGGGCACTAATGGGTTGGGGGATGTAACCACATTATACATCGCGAGGGCTGACAGACTGCCAGCTAATTTGAAAAGATGTCGCCAGCATCGGCGCTCCAGCCTGTCAAGTCTTGCGTGATTCACAATTGAGTAATTCTCGTGAATACTCAATACGCACGCATGGGCGCCCTTAATTTTTGTTTAGCTTCTGTGTGTTCCAGTTGGTTGGGTCCCGCAGGAGCCTGCGAGAGTCTGGAACCGAACCGTCGTTACATTTCGGCAGATATCAATAGATGTCGCGTTTTTGTGAATTTAATTTTTCGCCCCACTCTGTGTTCAGTCGGTATTTAAGGTCACCCTTTCAGAGCCGCTTTTGTTATTTTGTGAATGTTGATATCTGAAAGTGGTCCAAAAAAATCTTGCCAAAAGAATTCTTGAAAATATGATGTAAAGGAAGCAGTTGCTCTTAATCCAGGGGCGTGCAGTGGGAACAAGAAGCAGGTCTTTTTCCCAAGCATTTATTTTAAAAAGAAACCGAAATAAGAGATACACCCCGTTATATTCCAATCACAATAATTAACATATTATTCAGATTTTAATATTTCATAATATTTTTCTGGATAAATATTAAATATTGATTTTTTCCAAATATGTGTTTAAAATAATAGCCGTGCTTCTATTCTCACTGCACGCCTCTGCCTTAATTATACCCAAAAAAAATTGGATCAAATTTTTGCACGGTTGCAAATTATATCAAAGCGCATGAATTTTCAATAGTCGATATAAATTCTCCCATGATAGTCTAAGATTTTAAAAGAGAAGGCAGAAATATTGAGAAAAATTGCAAACTTTGATGTCACTTCCCTCCTTAACTGTTGAAATTTTGCACAAAGTGTAAAGAATATTTTTATTGAAAATTAAATGAGAATGACTCCCTCAAAGTTTTTTCTGAAAGATACGAGACATCTGTGTATTATGTGAGGTATCGTTAAAGAAAATAATATTTTTCAAACGTTTTCTAATTTTATTTAGCTATCATATAATGATAAGTGGGACTGCTCCTTTTGAAACTAGAATAGTAATTAATTAATAACTCATATTATGTGTATAGTACAAAGTTTAATCAAAAAATCAAATCTAATAATTAAAAATATATGAACAATTTCAAATATGAATAGCGTTATTTAGCTAAAATTAATAACTATTATTCAAAATTATTACTTCTATTATTATTAGTAATAACTATTATTCAAAATTATTACTTCAAAATTTTAAAATTCTCTGAGCAAAAATTAATGAATATTGTTGTTGAGAGATTTAAATGAACTAGCCTTAAACATAATAATCGCAGTATTTTAAAGCTGAAAATTCATTAATAAACCATTTGTTTTTTTTAATTGACCTTATCTGGTTTAACCTAAAACTAATTCAAACTTACAAACAAATTTCATGGAATTAAAACCGTAAGTATTTTTACAGCAGCAGCTCTTTAATGACGACATTTTTTATGAATGTTCGTTGCTGATCATCAGTGTTATTGTTGTAATTCCAGCAAGTTACGGACGGACGTACATTCGAAATTAGGAGAGTTGTTGTCAGAGCCTGCTATTGAGCTAATTTATAGAAATATTAATTCTTACGTTGTTTCATTCGCAGAGTGGAATTATTAAATCATTTATTTTAAACACTAAGTTTTAATCCACTTTTAAGTAATAATATGTAAACCTAAGCGCTTTCAATGGGGACACCCATCATGTTCAAAGGCAACATTAATACTGAATGTTGCCTCTGAAGATGGTGGGTGTCCCTATTAGGCTTATATATTATTAACAAATTTATTAATCAATTAGAAAATACCAAGCAGCTATGGCGAAATTGGATAACGCACCATTCCCGAATAGAGTGGAGGTCCTTGGTTCAAATCCCGATCGCATCTTAAATATTTTTTCGTTAATTTGATTTTTCTGTATGTATTTGTTAATAATTCTCAGAATTTTTTTAAATTGCAACTTAACAATAATAATGTGTTTTCTTTAATATATTACATAATATTACTCAACAGTGGATTAAAACATAGCAGTAACCTAATATTTTTCGTGAATTAGATTTTTCTGTATATCTTTCTAATTGATTAATTAATTTGGTTTTAAAAATTTCACAGAACTTTGTTCTGAAAAATTACAACTTCACAAATATGAATGTGTTCTTGAATATATTATATAAAACATAGTGTTTAAAATAAATTATTTGATAGAAATATTTTTGTTATAAAACATTATAAATATTTTATAACTTTTTTGTACAGTTATACATTTATTGTAGTAAAGAAGTATAGTAGTACAGAAGTAAAAGGAAATTTTCTCTATACGGTTGGGTGATTTCTTTGTGTATTCCTCGATAGATGGTATTTTGTTATTTCGTCTTGTAATAGTTTTAGAAGACCCTCTCGCAGACTCAACTCTATCATCTTGACATGGACCGGGTGCGGATGTTGGGAACGGATGTATCGCGTTTTGCTTCCATAAATCTGACCAGGAAGCGACGGTAATGTAAGTTCCTCGGAGGAATTTCCCGATCTTCTCAAGGATACAGCGTGTACCTGAACCGAGCTTAACCGTATTTATTTCAGATATCTAGAGACTCAAACAAACTTGATTTTCCTCAAAATTGATACAACCGTACGATATTTTAAAAACGTATTTCTGTCTAGCATATACAGGGTTATTTAGAAAACATTAATAACCTTTCAGGACTACATTTCTGCCTTGATTATGAGTCGAAAATGTTCAAGCTATTATGACCTAATATCAATAGTTGTGGAAATATGCGACATAAACAAAAAATAAGTCAGAAATGTTGAAAAAAAATATGCAAACTTTGATGTCGCATATCTCCATAACTATTGATATTAGGTCATAATAGCTTGAACATTTTCGACTCATAATCAAGACAAGAATATAGTGCTGCGAGGTTATTAATGTTTTCCAAATAACCCTGTATATTATTTCTACAAAAAATATTCACCAAGTGTGCCTTAAGAAACTTTACCTAGTACCTACTTGTTTCTATTATTTGGTTGCATAAATTATGAATTGAAATTTTATTGAAATAGCATGGGGATAATTTTTTATGTTAATTATATTTATACAATTCTGAAATGATTCTTTAAGAACCACTCTTCTAGATACTGAATTTCTCATAACTTATATTTAATAATGTATATTGATTAAAAACTTTCCAAAACTTTAAAATTAATATTAGGTCCTTACATATGAAATTGGTGTTTTGCCGTACTGGCAAATTTGATCTCAAATATCTTCTCTTTAGTTAGGAATTCCAAATCCAAATTTATACAGCTATTTACTCATGTATTTGTGTTTTGAAAATTATAATTCATTTGTTTTTTCCTCAATTGTTTTTTTCTTTGCGTCACTCAGTTTACAAAATGAAAAACTTGAAATATCGCGTTATTTACGAGTACGAGTTCCACCGTGGCACCAGTGCTGCAGAAACGGCTCGAAGGATTAATGATGTGTATGGCGACGGTGCCGCAAAAGAAAACACAGTGCGTTTTTGGTTCCAACGTTTTCGTTCTGGAAATTTCGACCTGCAGAACAAGCCCCGTGGACGGCCGGAGACCAAAGTTGATAATGAAGAATTGAAGGCTATTGTGGAAGCGGATCCATCGCAAACCACATCCGAGTTAGCTGCAGGCTGCGGTGTTAGTGATAAAACTGTTTTAATTCACTTGAAGCAAATTGGTAAGGTGAAAAAGCTTGAAAGGTGGGTACCTCACGAATTGAGTGAAGCAAATCAACAAACGCGCTTTGACTGCTACGTTGCATTACTCAACCGGCACAATAATGAAGGGTTTAAATCTTAAATCTGGCCAGACGATTACGGCAGATGTATGTTGTCAGCAACTGCAAACCACGATGGAAAAGCTAGCTGCTAAACAACCGAGGCTGGTTAATCGCTCTAGGCCACTGCTGCTTCATGATAACGCTAGACCACACACTGCACAACAGACGGCTACCAAATAGAGGAGCTTCAATTGGAATGTCTAAGACCGATCCCCGCACGCTCGCGGACTGGCTCCCAACAGATTCAATTTTTTTCGAAATTTGGATAACTTCTTGCAACGGAAAAAATTCAACTCCGATGGGGCAGTCCAAACCGCCTTCAAAGATTTTATTGATTCCCGTCCGAATGGTTTTTTTAGTAAAGGGATCGATGAACTACCTATGAGATGGCAAAAGTGCATAGATAGCAATGGTACATACTTTGATTAAATAAAAATATTATAATAAAAAAAATCGGCTTTATGTTCCTCTCATACTAAACGCCAATTTCATATGTAAGGACCTAATATATAATTTTGTAGTTTACACTATAAGTTCCTTTAATATTTTTGAAATCATTAACTGAATTCGAAATTTTTGCAGGAAGTAACTTATATAATTTAAAATATAGAGGTATCATTACCACCTGCGAAATCTGTGTACACGTTCAAGAGAAAAGACTATAGATATCTCTAGCACAGTCCTTTCAAATAAACGAAAGGCTTTCAAATTTGAAAAATTTATAGAACTTTAAAAAAATTGACAATATCTGGATGTTCTTACGATGGAATTGGGGGACGTTTTTTGTATAGAGTGATCATTTAAGCCAGCTTATACAGGTCGTAAGCCCTAGGCCGTACTACAAAAAGACTTCGGTTTTACCTTGCGATGTTAAATATCAGTCAGCAGCAGGGCAACACTGCTCCGAAACACACACTATAGCCCAAATTCAGGGTCAATACTTAGATGATTTAACGGTTAAGATACACCTTAAGAGCGTTAAATTTTCAGTACATAATAACACTTTTAAGGCGTACCTTAATCTTTAATTCATCTAAATATTGACTCTGCATTCAGGCCTATGTTTTCTCTACAATTTTCTATGCTTTTTCATCTCTTGTAAAAGTAAATATAACGTGCTTCTTGTATTCCTTACAATAGCAATATATTATGTTTCCCATATAAATGGTTTCGTCTCTGTGAGACTTCTATAATTTACCTTAAGGTACTAACTTACTTAACTTACCATTACGCATTTTCCTCGCAGGGAGAAGTTGAAGCACCACACACTGTTCTGACACACAACTCTCACTTCATTCACATTTATAACTAACTGTAAAACTCCTTATAAAATTTCTAACACTCTTTCTGATGCCACCAACACGCGCTTTATAATATGTTCCATACCATTATTTTTTTTTTCAAATAGTTTTTTTTATTAATATATTATTTTTTGTATAGTGTTACACTTCGACTGCCTTAATAGGGATTACCTGTTTGAAGGTAGTCGACTATTTACAAAGCAGAAAGGGTTAAAAAATATAATTTAGTATACATTACAATAAATTTTTAAATGAACAAATATGTAATAAATTTAAATTTAATAGAATATTTAGGAATATTTAATTAAGATTATTTCAACATTCATTCGCTCATCATGCTCAAACCAACTATGCGACCCCTCTTAAAATATTATTCACTATGCTTAGATCAGTTATACATTTTTTCCGTATTTGTTCACTCTTTATAAATGATTTTCTCCATTAATACGCCATTAATAGTTATTTCATTTCACTGAATTAGTCTATTCGTGCTATTTTTTTGCTAACTCTGGTTTAGTGGCTTCGGTGACCGGATTTTCGCGGACATGATGCTTATGGGCACGAATTTTACGGACAAATTGATGCGGACAAATAAATAATTTACAAACAAAAAGTATTTTTGATTAGATTAGGATAGGTAAGGTAATATTTTTTCTGGAAAAATCTGTGTTCAAAATAATCAATCTTTGCAAAAATCTGTATTTTGGAAAGATCGTGAAAGGATCGACAGTAATTGTCGTTAAAAATCACCGAACTCAGGGTTCTCCCATAAATCAGTGTTGGTACCGGATTTCAGTGTGTACCGCTAGTCCAATTTCAGTTGATATGCATGGTATTACCATCATAGCTTTTGCAGATTCAGACATCTTCTTGAGTATATCATATGGAATGATTAACGGATCTGTGTCTTATTTGTTGAGAGGTTATACCACCTAGAGGCATCAAAAAATACACTCAAATTCATCTATCTTTAAAATCGTAAATATTGCACATACCAATTTGTTCTCTTTGTTGTAAGTATAAGTTAATATTTTTCATTAACAAATTATTTTTATAATTTCAAAATGGCGACGTGAAGTGCTGTCCCGCGAAGGTCCTTCTCCATGACGCGCACAACTAGTGGAGAAATCACGTCGTCAGGGTGTGAGTGAAATTAAATTGAAAAAGTAAATTATTTGATAAATGATGTAATATCTGTGATATTGCGAATCGCAAAAAAATATCTGCAAACGTAGAGCAGAAAGTATCATGAAAATTCACGATAAAAACGGCAAATGTACAAATCATCGATATTAGTAAGATACTAGCTGTAACCCGTCAAAAATATCGGTACTTTTATATGTCGGTTCCTAAACAATAAGCATTTGTTTATTTATAATAAAAAGAAGAAAAAAAAGAAAACAAAAGTTTTTACACTATAAAGCAGTTACGGACGTTACACAAAGTTACAATGGGCGGACGGATGGATGGACAGATAGCGAAATTACTACAATTGGCATGTGAAAAATTTAGAATTTTCAAATGTGTAATGACTCTAATTATTTTAAGAACTTTAAGCATCAAGATTAACTAAAAAAGATTTTTTAGAAATGTAAAGGTGCTATTACTCCTTAAATTATTTTTCCTTTTTTCCCACCATCTAATCATGGACCTCACTCTACTTGCAAAATATAAATGAATTCATACCAATACTGTAG
This sequence comes from Agrypnia vestita, assembly GCA_016648135.1. NCBI lineage: Eukaryota > Metazoa > Arthropoda > Insecta > Trichoptera > Phryganeidae > Agrypnia > Agrypnia vestita. Next base: position 165,874 of record JADDOH010000924.1, on the reverse strand, counting down.
ATATTGTATAAACAATAAAGCATAAAACGGAGAAGAATTTTGCTCATAAGAAAAACTAGCAAGGCAATATACACTTAGTCCCCGGAGATGCGGTCAGCGGCCGTTTTTGGAACTAGGTCAATATATTCTGTCGATAATTCATTTTCGAATCCAATGTTGTTGTTCTAGCTAAAGTCAAACAGGTTGAAATATACATCAAAATGTTTAGCAAGGTGAAATAGAAAACATGAAATACATTCTGTGATTTAATTTCATCGCCCCAAAGATTTGATTTATGATTTTTTTTGCGATTTCATCATTCTTTTGTTAAAAAGCTTATTGTTCTTCTTCTTTTTCCTGACACTGCCTAAACTTATTGCCCAGGCAGGCTGTTAGCGGCTGGCTCTCATTCTCGTTGCTAGGTTGTATTTTTTTGGTTCAAGGTACCACTTTCATCTAGGCCGTTTGTCTACAGGATTTTTGAGCATTAAGTCATCCAGGAGTTCTTTGGTCTTCTTCTGGATGACTGTTGATGAAGCTCTAGATATTTCCTGCTGTGGTCTGGTGGTCTCCGTCCTACGTACCCGTACCATCTCAACCGTCGTGAATGCGTGATTTATTTTTATTTTTTTATTTATTAAATCCCAAAAGAAAATATACAAAATATATTATATATTACATACATTATAAGTATATTAAATCCTATAAATGTATATACGTATACCTGTACATAGGTTCGGGAGATGAAAAGATGTGAAATAATGAAACACACGACTAAAACTCAATAAAAACAATATAAATAAGTAACTAGTGACTAATGTTGATACCTAGCTTACAAAATAGTGACTCGAATGATAGTTGTATGATGATTACAATATACATTTATAAGGATATCAGATGTTTTTGTGTTTCGATTATCCATTTTTTTATTTTGTTTTTAGTTGACTTGTTTACTCCGGTTACAATTTTTAGTTCGGTGGGTAATAGATTTAGTAACTAAGTATATAAGGAACTTTTACAGTACAATTTTTTAGTGATTTTGGGCCCTTGTATTAATTTATGTCTGGATCTACCATCGTAGTTTTTATTTTTAATACTTTATTTTGGTGATATTCCTGTCGACCATTGAAGTACTCGTTTCGAAATATTTCTGCTGTTTCATGCTGCTTAGAGTAGGAGTTGTCCATAGCCCAGCATTCGGAGCTATACATAATCGCGGATCTAACAACAGTGTGGTATACTTTTACTTTGAGTTTTATAGGCATTTTTGGGTCACAATAAATTCCTGTTACCGATCGACAAGCTTATACATAGTTGTTTTAAGATATTTAACAAGAGAGGTCGACAACTGTTGCAACAATTCAAATGACCTGTCTGTAGCCGGGCACTGTGGCAACTGGCAATTCTGTCAGCCATAGCAGATGGGAGAGGATGAATGGCGAGTCTCCAGCGTCATAAAATGAGAACTCCCCAGCTAAGCGACGGAAATCTCCAACAGAAAAATACTATCCCTGGTGATAGGGGGTTGGACGAAAAATCCAAGGATACTCGGCAAGGAGACTTTTGGATTCAGACAATGCCACCCATGGCTGTCGAGCTTATGATGATGATGATGATTGGTGTTGCGGGTTGTAATAATAAAAAAATCGGTTATTAGAATTATAACGGTTATTGAGAGTTGTTCAGGTGGAGAATCGTTCTTTTGCGGGAGTTCAAAATGACGAGATGTTGAAGTTGGTTGGCAGATGAAAACAGAAACGATACCCACAGCATGAATCTAGACCCCAAATTAAGATGAAAATCCTACCTTTGAGATGACTGGATTCTGGTGAGTTGCAAGGATGCCTTTTCTCTTAATCGATCTGGTCCAGCTGCAGACACTAACTCCACTCGATCGCCGATTAATCAAAGATATACCGAGATGACACAATCCACGGTTGAACAACAGATGTGGCAGTTACAATATGCGGTTTCTTCATGCGCAGATAACAATAGATGCGGTAATTACAATAAGTAGCTTCTTCACTCGAAGCCAATTAAGAAGTGATAGCGGTGCGGTAGGAATAATTAATAATAAGCGGTCGAGCCCATAAGGACAACACATGTCGTTTGGCGTATTAAAATGGGAAGGTAGGCGGAGTGGAATTAATTAGAAATAAAAAAGGATTAATGAGGGCAAGGATTGGTGGATCTCCATCTCACCGAAGTTCAATTCAGCCACGACCATCGCCTCTATCTCTCCAGATTTATCACTGGCCAAACCATTATGAGGGTGATGACGTATCTTTACTTCTTGTGGTTAAGACTCTTGTTTTGTAATCGAAAGTCGGAGTAGAAAAAGTAAAAATATGGAAAAGGTCACCGAAATAAATTGATAAGTGGCAGTTTTTAATTGAAAGCCCTGAGTCAATGCATTATCAAGGGATTTTTCCCCGGCAGTGTTATGTCGGGAATTGACTTTGAAACTCCCGTTTACGAAGTTAGTGTTATGCTCACTGGGCTACAAGTATCGCCTTCATTCGTAATTATATCCACCCAACTGAATTTGGTCATTTTTTACAGATTCACATCTTGAATGCTTTGACTCGCTTACACAGTAAAGAAATATATATTATTGTCTAATTCATGTAAATACATGTAGCGTTACACAAACATCATTTAACTTATATCACTTTTTTGCTTGTCTCAAATATGGGAAATACTTCCTTTGAGTCCTCTAGGGTAGTAACTACAGGAATAAGCGTCCTGCATATGATTTAACGTTAGGGGTGTGGTTTTTGCTGTTTACTACCCGCAGGGAGGTTCTGGAGAATTACACCCCCATCTTGGCTGGTTAAAATCGTACCTGGCGTTAATCGGGTAGGAAATAGAAATACCGAGGCTTTTGTGTGTAATATAATTTGTAAATCTTATTTATATTTTTTTGCGATATTCAAGAAGTTTAGCCGGCGAGCGCCTTCTAAATTGAGATGATCTAGGGTCTTGAAAATAAGTTTACTTACGACTTTCTATGTTCTATAGGGATTCAATATTTTTATATTGTTTAAGTTTGTTTGCAATAAACGATGTATTTTTCTAATGAATGCACTTATTATAACTAGCTAAAACCGATTGGTAATTGAAATTAATTTATACCCAAAAGTAGCTTACCTACTTATGTACGCACGTTTTAAGTTGTACTTCTTCAGCATACACAAAAACCACGTGATTTTCCAGGCGATAATCCTGAAATTATGCGAAACATTGGTTTCTGATAATTACCTTAGAAGGTGTCAGCATAGATTGTTTCATATTCCTGTATACAGGACCAACCTGCCAATGGTCATGCCTGTTGGAAGAGCTACTGCTATGCTCAACAATATTACTCTGGACATGGATCTGTTCCATGTCTCTGAGAGGTTTTTCCGAAGCAAGATTCTCCTACACTTTTGATTTGATTATATATGTTAAAGAAAATGTTTAATATATTATATGTATCGTGATTTTTTATTTATTAGTTTAATATATTATATTTATCATATTTATGGATGTTTGTTTTGTAAATGTTATTTACAAAAATAAATAAAATTGAATTGAATACCTTGCTAAGGTACATAGCTGGATAAAATGCATGCAATGCAAATGTGCATTCTGTCCAGCTATATTTCAATACCCCTTTCTCCGAATTTTCGCCCTCCCCCTGAATCCTTGGGGCACACCGTTAGAACGGTGTGAGATTCCGAACGTTGTGTTCTACTCACGTGGGGTAGTTATGTTTTGAAATTCCAGTTCATTTAATTTAGCCGGGGTTTGGCATTAAAACACCACGCTTACCAAACGGATTGGTGAGTTTTGAAATCAGCCACCCTTAACACAGGAAACAAACGCTGTTTGTAACCGCCCATTATGGGTTAGATGCTACTGCCTGTTAGTCTGCAAGAGATATTTTATTTCCCCCTACCCTCCATTACTGGTGATTTTTCCCCTATCCGCCACCTGGGGAAGCATCTCCTAGCGGTTACAGGCTCCGCCTGAAGAAGAACAACTAAAAAATAACAAGGAAGGATGGAAGCTTATAGAAGAGGCAATATCCAGCAGTGGACAAAGGAAGAGTAAAGATGTAGAAGATATTCCAACTTAAGGTATAAAAAATAAACTAGAATTTCTAAAATACATCGAATACGTTACCTGCGTACCGAATTGTATTTTGATTGTATAAAAAAGGGAAAATGAAACTATATGCAATCACCCGAATAACATATCATGAATTTGATCACAATTATATTACGAAATAAACATAGCAAATTGAATATAAACAACAATATAGCGTCCGGAACGTAATCAATTTTCACAACATCATTATCTTTTTAATAAGAGCGCCCGAATAAATTTTTCATAACAGCATTTTTAAACCACTTGATCAAACTGCTCAATTATCATGTCGTCACTTTAAAGCATTACTCTTGGTTAAGTATCACTCGGAAAATAGCCATCTTAGCTTTTCAGAATATTTTGAGTTTGTTCAAATCTTTCAGAACAGTGCTGGATTTATGTCACAGAGACATTATTAATCAATTAGTGTATATTATAGATATCTCACAGAGACGAAAGAGACGAAAGAGATACTCTATGAGATATCTATAATATACACTAATTGATTAATAATGTCTCTGTGACATAAATCCAGCACTGTTCTGAAAGATTTGAACAAACTCAAAATATTCTGAATTGTAAATACTGGTAAAAAAGGAATTTAACAAAAATTGGAAATAATATTTCCTGGCGTATCCTAGTGTAATGCAAGTATTCGGATGAATTTCATTACACACAATAAAAGTATATTGCTCCCAAAATTCCGTAATCAATGTAGATTTTCTCATTAGCGACATCTGTGGGGATTTAGGGGAATGAAAATGGCTTTGTACAGGCCGCATGGAAAAGGCGCTTACAACTCATATATGAAAGCTTTTCACGCAATTTGAACATATATACAACTTCCAAAAAAAAATGAATAAGCATGGTATATTCTATCATGGGTGGAAATGGCGAATGTTACAATTGTGTAAAGTGATCACTTAAGCCAACCATAAAAAGACAGGTCATAAGTCCTGTTACACCCAAATGACTTCTATACCTACTTTCCCATAATTAATACAGTTTCGTCTCTGTGAGATATCTATAATATACACTAATCTTAGCTTTTGATTGGTGAGTCGTGACTTTACGGTGTGAAAATATTCCGTTGCATGATGCACGCGCATTTTATTGCATCCTTAAATTTCACTCCCAAAGCGCCTGCAAAAGTATAACATAGTAATTAAGTAAACAATTCAAGCTTTTATCTTGTAGGACTCGAACCCACGTCCCCAGAGGGAATTTGATTTCTAGCCAGACGTCTTAATCACTGTGTCACGACTGCTAAAGCGCGGTACTTGGATATTCCATGTTCATAATAAAAGTATACACCGCGGCAAAGTATTAACATGCATATTAAATTTTAGCGCTACATTACTAAATAGATTATTAACATTATAATTTATAGAGATAAACCTTGTTTATACCACTTTTTTGTTGAAAAAAATCGACATGTTTTAGAGTCCATGGCCCCTCAGGATAACAAATGTATACTAACAAAATTAAATTAAAAAAAAAAAACATAAAAACCAAGTTTCTATCACACTCCCTTTTTCATTTACTAGTGGAAACAGGTTTGTCGCTTAACCTACGCATTGGGCTCGAGTCGGACGACGTTACGAAAGCGAATAATAAAAAATTTCGAAAAATCAAAATTATACTATAATTATTATTTTTTTAAACGAAAATTAGTTTGATCATTTTTATCGTCGCCACGAGTCTGTCTGCAAAGTTTCAACTCGATTGGATCACGGGAAAAGGGTAAAAAATCGATCCAAAGTTTTTCGACACACAAGCAAGCAAGCAGACGCTACGAGTTAAAATAAAGGGAGTAAAAATCGAAGTAGGTATAGATAAGCAAAATATTGAAAAGTTATACCTATATGGAAAATGAATAATAATAATAATGTACCTACTTAACTTGTATACACATGTCTACACAAAGACTTCAAAAGTTCTAGAGTTGTCAACAAATCCCTTAAAATTCTTTTCCGTGGACATAATATCTGTTTACGGAAAATGTTAACATACGATTCAGTGAAGTCTGCCAAGTTAATTCATTGGCCTTAATATACCACCCTCGGCTTTCTTAACCAAACATTTACCCTCCCTCAACCCTGCAAATCATTTTACAAGCGAGTGACAATATTTCAGCCCTGGTGTGCGGTCAAACCTGGCAGAACCTTTTAAGATCTGTACCGCCGTCCAACTGGAAGTTGAATCGTAAAGTTTTGAATAAACCTTAATTCAATTGAAGACAGACGACAAGTTTAGATTCGAGTTTTCTAAGGGTAGGTACACACCAGTGGCGTGCAGCGCATACAAGCAAAAAAGCTGTGCTAAATAATCCTTATCTTAAGAAAAAGTTGATCTAAAATTCTAGCCGTATTTCGTCCTACGGCTAGAAGTTTTATTTCTGACGTTTCCATTTAACGTGACGTATCTGTTTTTTTTTTATTTAAAATTCTAGCCGAAACCGTGTATTTTTAATGCTGCGAGTTTTGTGTAGTAGCGTCCTTCTTCAAAAGGTCCTATGCCAGGCGCAAGTTATGCAGAAATGTTATTTTTTACAAATTCCACCCAAAACTTTCGGTGTAAATTTTATGTCTTTTCTGTGGTAAATGTAAATACGAATACGACAAATATCATCTGTCATCTGTCATATAATGATATCATAAAATGTTTGATTTATTTTTGTGAAAAGAAACGTATATCTGAAATTATGTTGGAATTTTTCGCCGTATTAGCTATACCTATATAAAATATTTATTTATTTAGAAAATATTGTTTACAATACTTCTTTTATAGTGCAGTTATTTTTGTGGATTGAAGCTACTCAAAAAAGTTCATTTTATATGGATAAAATTTAAAAAAAATGTATATACCTTTATAGGTATATGCCTATATATATATATTTCTAATATAGGTATATAGTCGGTTACAGTATAACCTAAGATTATACTCACTGCACGCCACTGGTACACACCCCCTGGGGCCTACCGGGGAGGTATCTAGATCCGTTCTTAGTCGTATTTTTACCTGAGTTGTTCGAGTTTCCTTCACTTCTACTGAAGACAATCTCATTTCTTATTTAACAAGTTCTCTGAAACAATCGCTACAGTTAAAAGCGAGTTTAATTTTTTAAATTCCTTTGTTAGCGTTGCGATGCAGTAATTTCAATAAAAGAAGCGACTGTCTGATGCAAAAATTAATTAGCGGCAGAACAAATGTGAGTCACATCATTAATAAAATGAAAACAATTTGTATGAAACCTTTATTTATTGAATAATCAATGTGTTTCGGGGCCAACGATCCTTTTCAAATTTAAATTGAAAGCAAATAATTAAGTTTTATATTAATTAAATTAAATAAGTTTTCACATTAGTTTTTAATTAGTTATTCGTGTTGATTATTCAATAAATAGTGGTTTTATACAAAGTGTTTTATTTTTATTACTGAAAATAATGTTAAAATGAGTCAATTTAACTATGTGATCAATTTTGATGCAAAATTATTTTCGCGTTTAGAGGCAGATCTTAATTAAAATAATAGTTAAGGAATGAAAATGTTGTTCATTTTCGAATCCTGTTATAATTGTTATTTTAGGAAATTAAAAAAATATATATATCTTGTCAGTCTCGTCATTTTTTTATTTTTATTAATACAAAAATAAATGTTATACCGTAGCGCTTAAAAAAATATTTTAATATATACAAATATAAAAAAGGTACAAACACAAACATAATCAGTTATTCTCCATCTATATTTTGTAGGTTTTACGTAAACAATCTTCATGAATGTTCATCCACTCTCTTCAAAAAGACGTTTACATTTTAGTAATTTAGTAAGTTAAACCGAGAACCATTTGAAATACATGTAGTCAAGGAAAGGCACTAAATATTACAAAATATTTATGTGGATGAAAACGTGGCTTATTTTTACTCCCTTTCTTTTAAATCGTAGCGTCTGCTTGTCTGCCGAAAAACTTTGGATCGATTTTTAATCCTTTTTTCGTGATCCAATCGAGCTGAAACTTTGCAGGCAGACTCGTGGCGACGATAAAAATATTATTTTAATTTTTAAAAAATAATTGTAGTATAATTTTGGATTTTCCCAAATTTTTTATTACTCCCTTTCCTAGCATCGCCCGAATCGAGCCCGACGCGTGGGTAGGCACGAAACCTGTTTCAACTAGTAAATGAGAAAAGGAGTATAATAAAAACTTGGTTTTTACGGGTTAGTTTTTAAAAAAAATAATTTCAATTTTGAGGGGTTTCAGTTTCTTGTATTATAGCCGAGAGTTAGGCGTTTATTGTACCTATAATTTACTAAAGGTACCGATACACATGCTCATTAGTTGCACGTGAGCATACGCCGTATTGAGCTACTTGAGCAATTGCTTATTAGTAGCATGTGTGTACGCACATTGCTAGTAATGAGCATGTTCATTACTAGTTTGCTCAAAAATCAACCGCCGGTTGATTTATGAGCATGCTCATTTGATTTGCGGGTGGAAGCGGTATCTTTTGAGAATGCGTGAACAGGCTTGGTTATGAGCATGCTAATGTCATTCGCAGCCAGTATCGATTATCGATGCGATTTCTTCAGTCTTCGACAGATGAAACAAATGTGACGCGTTGGGGAGATGAACAAACATTACTTTTCGTGAATTATTATAGGAATCACGAATTTCTGTGGAATACTCGGTCCCACTTTTTAAAAATAATATAGCTAAGAATAATGTTTATGAAACTTTATAAAAAGACATGAATGATTCAAATCATACAATAAAAATTATAAAAACTAAAATGAAAAATGTGCGGATGGAAACTCGGGAACTGTTTTGATTTATTGGTTCACTTGAATTTCATATTTCAGTTTGCAAAGTTTCCATTTTGAACAAGAACGTCTCTATTCTATGGCAAGAGCATGCCAGTAATAAGCATGTATGTTTGATTGTTAGTTTTGAGCATGCATAAAATAAGCATGATAATAACGAGCAAGAGATGCAGTTGTTAGAGCATGTTAGAGCATGCTAGTTTTGAGCATGCTCAAAAATAAGCATGTGTATCAGTGCCTTAACAAAACAATGAACAGTGATACATTTTACATTTATTTTATTTTACATGAGACACTAAAAGAATCCTGCGTACACAATACATAAAAAATAATACATTATCATTTAAAACTCAGCCCACTATCCCAACTACAAGTGTCTGCGGCCTGCTCTAGCAATAGCAAAGAGGGACCCAGCGAGTATCCAGGGCCATTTTATGAGCAATAGATCCCATATTGGCCCTACACTTTCCCCATCCAGTTAGGCATTATTTTAATGCTAAAACAGTCATCCTCAATTCGTCGCTGATTCTGTGTAAGAGGCGCGGCCAGGCGACCACACAAAACCTCTTCGCTCTCTCTGTGGTGAAAGAATGAAGAAATTATAATTTATTAGATGATGACTGCTGCTCTAGTGACGTACATATCTCTCAGGGACATTTATGACCTAGGTACTTATAATCTGTATTTTTATGTTTATGTCAATTTATATAGCGCCGTTTTTGCGTAAGAGACCCTTCAAGGGCGCTTTACAGGTGCGACATCCCGAAAAAATGAGTTTTTAAGCTCTTCTTGAAATAACGAATGAATGTTAAAAAATAAATAATTACTTAGTTTAAACATTTTTTAGCCGAAATTTTTCACAAGATTTACTTATATATTTTTTCCAGCTGTCGGGGATTTTGGTTCGGTGCTTTTGTCTCGGGATAATTAGCCTGGGGCTATTTAGACTTGGCTTATTTTGTCTGGCATTATTCTGGGGTTGTTCTTAAATTACGCAAGTATTAAGGCGGTTTTTATGGTGTGTGTGAACACTTACAGTGAAATAAATATTAGAGTCGTAAGTCAAGTTCTTGAAAATATATTATATATTTTTAAATTTATTTACGCCCTTCAGGGATTTAAAAAAACAATAAGGTAAAGTGTACATTAAATGAATGAATACTTTAAACAATAGATACATAGTGATTGCCCAATAAACAAGAAAATATAATAATACAAAGTGGAAAGCACATACCTACATAGCAGTAGCACAATACTAAAAGATAAATGTAATATAAAGTAAAAAGCAATAGATAGTAAAAGCTTAAAGAAAACACAATATGATAAAAAATATTATTTTTATATAAAGTAGAAAGCAATAGCACAAGCTTAGAAAAGCATCCCAATTATAATAATTTCGTTGTCTGTCTGTCTGTCCATCTGTTTGTCTATCTGGCCTCGTAGCTTTCTGAAACGTCCGTAACTTCTTTATATATAGGAAATTATTTATTTTTTCGAAAAATTTTCACAAAAAAATTTTTAGAATTTATTTTTCCGAATTTTTCTTTTTGTGAAAATATTTCTTTTTTGGAATTTTTTTTTTCGAAAAATTATTTTTTTCTAACTTTTTTAAAAATAAAATAAATAAATATGTATTCCTTAGGAACCGACATGTAAAAGCAACGTCATTTTTGACAGGTTACAGCTAGTAATATAATAAAAATATTACATATCAGTTAGTTATTTCACCAGCTCAACCAACAGCTTAAACCACTTATTTAAGTTCAATCTAACGAATACCAGTAATCTTTCAATACACATTTTAAAATATGTTTGAAGATTATAAAGTTGGTGGTGAAATATTACAACCAAAATGATGAAATTACTATTTTGGTGACCGTCAAATTAAAAGAATATACAATATTATATAGAAAATACAATATTATATGGTGAGATGCATGTATGTATACCAGATTTCAAGCGCGTGTATTAAGTATCTACAGTTATTGCTTGCCCAGCGTAACTTGGCGTGCGGCGAATTTGGAACTAAAACCCGCCCCGCCCGCACCCGGCGGTAACCCAGAGCCCTGTCATTCAGTACAATTTTGTATTTGCTCGGGAGCTGTGGCATCTTGATAACCAATATACACTGAATTATTATGTCCAAAACATCCTAAACAGTCCGAGATGGTGCAAGAACATGCGCCAATGAAGTATTAAAGTTTTGCGAAGTTGAAAAAGCGAATAATGGACCGATATTACCGTCTGACAGTTTGACAGATAGAACGGCCGCCATTACTGCATGGTTTCTTTAGTGCTGCCCGACCAAATTTCTGTATTTAATACGCCACCGGTCACCGGACATTCTGTACATTATGTATTGTGTAATAAATTTACACCCTGACAACTTCTGTTACGCGATAGGGACGCCCTCCCTCGCACGCCAAGTTATAGTGGTACGTCTATAAGTATGCACTAAAGCATATATATTGAAAAAAAAGCGAAATCGTACACAATCGTAGTCTGTCCGTCTGTCTGTCTGTCCATAACTTTGCGTAATTTCTGTAATTTCTTTCGAATTCCCGGCTGAAAAAATCAAATTAAACGGCCGGAGATGGGGCTTGAACTCCGAGCCAGCAAACCCGAACTGGTCGCTTAACGCATGTTGCTACCGTCAAAAAGTTAATATAAATATATACTAGGGCTTATCAAAGACGCGAACCAATGTTCTGTTAATTTTGACGGTTAACAGAAATTTAAATATAAATTTGAAAAATGTGATATATACCTTTGTAATTGAAATATTACGGATTCTATTTTGTGGAAATTCTAGTTAATCAAGTTATCACCGATTCTATTAATATAAACGACGCTCGTCCTCTAATTGCTAAAATTTTAATAAATTTGATTAATTTTTTCACAATATGCCAATTAATAAAATTAACATTAAAAAAATAAAATTATTGCAAAATCAGAGTATGTTTGTGTTTTCGTGTAAAAGAGCCATTTGATAGCGTTTATTTCATAAGCGTCGTTTCGGCCGCGAGTTAAGACTGTGAAAACAGCGCCATCTAGCGTCTTGGTAACGTCAGTGACGAATATTTTTAGATTTGTGACAGTCACGGTTACATAGAGAATTACATGCATAGGTATATTTTAATAATAAAGCATATTACTGACTGCATGCCTCTGTTAGGTCTAGAAGATATATTATTATTTATTACTTAATTTTACCATAACTATTGCAAATTATAACGTTCATGCTTAGTATTCGAGGAAGAAAAAATTCAGAAATTAAAAAAAAAATGCAACATTTAAATTAAATTAGAGTTCTGCGGCATGTTTCCCGAAATTTGCGGTAACTCACCAACACAAAGGTGACCTCTTGATTTTTCTTATCAAATTAAAACGTATTTATATTCTTTAAATTACTCTTTTAATGTATTATTTGGTACAGACTATACGTGTGTATCCTACATTTTTATCCGAAAATTGTATTCAGTTTTAAAACTTCACTTGCGTGAACGCGTCTGCCCTCGAAGCATGTATACATTGTGCATATAATTCTATCTCACCATGAACTTTAATATTAAAGTTATTGCTTCTATAAACATTAGTAAAAGTGAATACCTAAACTATGTTCTACCATACAATGTTATTTGTCATCTTGAAGTGAACTGTTTGAAAGTAATCAGTGCAAAATTTCAGAGAAGATAATATTTCGCACCTTAGAACAGCGCCGCCACAATCCCGAATGAATCGGGTGAATCGCAATGTAAGTTTTCAACTTTTCTGATTTCTTTGTCTCGACATTAATTAAAACTTAAAGAATGAAGAATATTGTTAAAGAACCAAACCACCTGGATAATAAATAAACGCTTTTTGAATATTTAATTAAGTTTCAAATAGCGGCAGTGTTTTTCAATATATTTTGAAAATATTTGATATTGCAGGACAGCAATATGTCGTATAACAAATTAATAGTACCACTAGCTAGCAATAGGGTAGTCTTATCCCCAAATAATTATAATTTCGAATGTCCTTTAGCTGATCTCATTCTGTTTTCAAAATTAATAATATTTCAAAATTGTTATTAAATTATATTATGTCAATGTTTTTTTTTTAAATTCTCTGATTAGTACATCCATAACTATAAAAGCACAAGTCATTGATATCAATCATTAATCAAAATACATAATTCCCAATGCAACAATGTAAATCGCTAACGCTAACAGATGGCTGAAATAATGATGGGGTATAAGAATAAAAATAACATAATTCTCTCTTTAATAATGTCCATCACTAATTTGATCAAGACGCCACGCTACTCTAAATAGCGCTGTTCTCACAGCCTTAACTGGCGGCCGAAATATATTTAGTAAAAGTACGTCATTTTTTATGGGTTATACTAGTATTATCAATAAATATAGTGAAGCAGTTGTTCTGGCATTTACAGGTAAAACCCGGCATTTTTCGATTTGCCACGGTGTTATCATAGGAGTGCAATTTGCAAGGGCCCAAAAAAATTTTACACAGTCCACTCTTTTTTCAAACTTTTGTTTGTTCGCGAAATAATTCAGAACTGTAATCAATGGAAAGATTTTCTTTTTTCAATGAATAGAAATGAAAATTTTAGTATAATTGAACAAAATCTCTAAGTTAAATTAAGATATCTCAAAAAATAAAACAAACTAATTGAATTTTTAATTTGCGTTTTGCATGAACAATTTTGTTCTGTCCGGTGAAGTCGCGTGACGCCATCTCTGGTACCTGGTGCACATCATTCACAATCATTCCGCGCCAAAATACACCAAAATTAATATTGTTTTTCTCTGTTATTTATTGACGTATTTCAACAATTTTTTCACAAGTTTATTAGTTTTTAACAATATTTTAATTCCATTAAGTTAAATCACGAAACTTTTCCACTGCAGTTGTAATAATTTATCAAAACCGCCGCACCTCTCTCTGCATTTTCAGCCCAACACATTGTTATACCAAACATTGTTATACCAAACATTGTTACACCAACACAAATATTCACCCTCGACTGAGTGTCCGCGGTTTCGCTTGACATTACTTCTGGCCTCTGTCGGCTTGCCGGGCCAAAAGTTTGGATTAACCCAACTCGGGAAATAAAAATCTTCGGATCCTTTCAGAACTCACTTCCAGAAGAAGTCCCTACTCTTCCACCTGTTCTCCAGCCGACTGAAAACTTTTCATTGGTTCCAAAAGTTCCGGCCTGTCCATAAATTACTCGGAAGGGAATCTTTCATGGAAAAAGATACCACCCTGTGTAATAAATGTGTTAAGGTAAAAAGAAAAGAAAATTCTTCTATTTATTTAAAATTGGTGGAGATTTTCATCCCTCTTGTTCCAGTCAAAAATAAACCAAATGTCACCTAAGTGCCGACATAAGAATTCTTGAAATACTTGTCAGATGCCTTCCGATGCGGTTAATCTACAGAAATGGTATTTTATTTAAATGACTAGATTATAAACAGGCTTTATGAGGGGTCAACTTGAAGAATATATTGCAAAAGTAACTTTTATATATAGGTAATACATAACTAGCTGTGCCCGCGGCTTCGCACGCGTAGGTTTCTAGTAACTTATAGTCATATTTTACCAATTTATGTATTAACCTTAACGATAGATATATGTGGTCGCGGACATTTCTATAGAACTTTTCGAGTTCTACAACTTCTCAACAGAAAGTTTTTAAATATGTCTCACTGTTAAGACAGCGTTCGTAAGTTTTCGTTGACTTTAGTTTTAAAATAGGTCACCACGAAAAGCCCTTTTATTTTAACAGGATTTATATAACCTTTGTCCACCCTGAAAGTCCATTCTAAATATTGGTTAAAGAATTTTTGAAATCGGATGAGTATTTTCGGAGATTACCTCCTACATGCAAACTTACAAATTTTACCTCTTCATACAGGGTGTACCAGAGCTAGCAGCAGAAACTTGGCCGGTAGATTCCTGAATATGTTATGAGTGTAACATGTTCAAGCAACCATGACCTAATATCAATAGTTATGGAGATATGCAATATCAAAGTTTGCATTTTTTTCCAATATTTCTGACATATTTTTTGCAAAAAGTTGAACTATTATTACAGTAACTTATTCCGATTATGAAATATTTGTTCGCTTTTATACAAGTCGAATTGAACGATAAAAACCTTGCAAAAATTGAAAAAAAGTTTTTTTTTCAAGGTTTTTATCATTTTATTTAAGATGTATTCAAGAAAATGAATTTTTCATAATCGATATAAGTTACTGTAAAGTTCAACTTTTTGCAAAAAAAAGTCAGAAATATTGAAAAAAAATGCAAACTTTGATATTGCATATCTCCATAACTATTGATATTAGGTCATCGTTGCTTGAACATTTTACACTTAACATATAGGCAGGAATCTAGCGGCCACGTTTCTTCTGCTACCTCTGTTACATCCTGTATATTGGTATAGGTAATTGGTATTGGTACAAGGTTAACCCGTATAACCGTAAAGAAATTGACATTTTAAAGCATTTTAAATAAAATAAAACGTTTCCACTCAAAACCAAATTAATAATTCAATTAGAAAGACATACAGAAAAATCAAATCCACGAAAACATATTTGGCTGCTACCGGGATCCGAACCACGGATCGCCTTCTATCCGGGGCAGGCGCGTTATCCAATTACGCGTTAAACAAGTCAACTCGTATAACCGTAAAGAAATTGACATTTTAAAGCATTTTAAATAAAATAACGTTTCCACTCAAAACCAAATTAATTAATCAATTAAAAAGACAAACAGAGAAATCAAATCCACCAAAAAATATTTGACTGCCACCGTCATCCGGAACACGGATCTCCTCCTATCCGGGGCAGGCGCGTTATCCAATTACGCTACAGCGGCCTTGTACATTTCCGTGAATATATCGACCTTATCTGTAAGTCTAATTTAGTAATTGATAAACATATATTTTTTCGTGGATTTGATTTTTCCGTATGTTTTTTTAATTCAAAAATTAATTAATTTGGTTTTAAATTTCACAGAACTTTGTTATGAATAAATTGCACCTTCACAATAAAAATGTGTTCTTGAATATAATATATGTTTCCACTAACTTAAATGGCTAAAAAAATATAAATGTCGTACGTTTATTTTAAATAATTATTATGTCTTTAAAGCAAAAATAAGATAAATATACTAATATATTTAGGAACGTTCATCAAATCCTCGTCAACAGGATTTTCTCCATACCTTTTTCCAATTAGTAGTTCAGAGAAATAATTATAATTGTGTGTTTGTTATTTTTTCCAATCTATATAATATAAATGTATGATATTTTTCAATGTACAAATGATATTAACTTAGAATCTGACATTTAACGTATCATTTGAAGATTGGATTGAATTAGAAATGTATTATTTTTGGATGATTTTTCACTTATTAATTGATAAAATATGAATTATAAAATTACGAAAATATCAAAGATTTAATTGCCTTGATAGACCTGTATGACTGCTCGGCTAGAGAAGGATTAATTACAAAAGGCATTCAGTAATGTTTAAAGTAGTAGGCTATAGCCAGGAGCGCATACATTCACTGCTAATTTGTTATTTATATTGTACAAAATTTTTCCTAAATCACATTTTGTTACATCTGGAGAATATTAATATGTAAAAGAGGTAGACGGCCTTCGCCACTGAAACTGGCAACACTCAAACGCCGGCGCATTCACATCACAAAGCTATCTATGGAATAGGCAAATCATGACGTGCTGATTCCATTCGCTCGTACCACCGAGACCGCACGCTTTGTGTATTTCTATTTTTCTCTAGCTCGCGCGTCATCACCATGTATCAATCATAACTTGTAAAATAGAGTCATTGACGCTAACGCCTTCGGTAAATACTCTTGTTTCAACCATTTGCTTCCTATATCTCTTGTCAGAACAGTCGCGTCAGATCAGCCTCACTATTTGGTGAGCTGTCAGTACTGACACGATCCATTCCGGTTCTGGAGCCAACTATTAATGGAAGCTCCTCATTCATTGTAGGTTTTTATCAGCATACTTGTACTTGAATATAACAGAAATTGATATCCTTTGGCAAAATATAAATCTTTATTCCTAGAATAGCTAGAAGCATTGAGTTGGCCGACTAATAGGATGGGTTATTTGTCTGTTGTGGTATTGTAACCTTAGCGTATAAGCTTGTTGATCAAAAATAATCATCGATCGTTCTGGTTTGTTAAATTTTCCATTTCCAGCCCCGGGCCCTGGTCAGAAGTCAAAAATACCGAAGGCTTGTGTTCCGAAATACATGAGTGAGGTTAAAGGTCA
Source organism: Agrypnia vestita (assembly GCA_016648135.1). NCBI lineage: Eukaryota > Metazoa > Arthropoda > Insecta > Trichoptera > Phryganeidae > Agrypnia > Agrypnia vestita. The sequence continues at coordinate 148,623 of JADDOH010000924.1, read as the reverse complement.
GCATATTCCTCTGGGGATATAGCGGCGATGTAAGCGAGGGTAGTTATTGTTTTTCGTCTGAGAGGTTTGCATTTTGTTCCCATTATTTTAACTGTATTGTATTTATTTACTAAGACTATGACTTTTGAGAATAATTATATACATTTTGCGTTTGACTGCAGCTGAACAAAATGCGCATATTGCAATGCAAGGTTTACAACAACGTGTTTTTCTTGCATATGCTAAATATGTTATAACTTCTAACGCGCATTGTCAAATATAATTATTATATTTAGGTTTGAAAATTTACATTAAATTTAATGCAAAAACACACTGCGCGTGATGTGCATGATCGATGGCATCAAGCGATCATATAATTTTGTCTCTTTCTCGCACAGATATCGATCACGCATATCTGTACGCAACACATTAATTTCAATTCGATTCTTGATTCAATCATTTAGAAAATTAATGACTACTCTAGACATTATTGAAGTATTACGTTATTAATAGTAAATTGTATATTATAAAAAACCAGGTCCTTTATAAAAATAGTTTTTTTAATTTTTTTTCATATTAGTAGGTACTTAATTAATAATAATTAAGTACTTACATGATTATATAAAAAAATAATATATGGAAAATAAATAATCATTTTCCATATATTTTTATTTTATTTTTGGTGTCTGTAGTTCGATATTAAATTTTTAATTTGTAAGTATACACTATATCCTGATGAAGAGAACGTTGGCCCTGAAACATGATTATATTTTCAATAAATCAGTGCTAAAAATAAACTACATTTTTATAAGTAATAAAAAATAATTTTATAAAGAAAAAAAAAATCTTAATGATAAAATAAATTGTAAATAATATAACTTGATAAAGATCGCAAATGAATAAACACAATTTAGAAATGAGTTCTAGATGAACAAGTTCTTGAGCAATACACAATACACTTTTTGTGATAAATTAATAATGTATCAATGTATATTATAGATGTCTCACAGAGACGCAACTGTATTTTTATTGGAAAGTAGGCACAGGATTCTTTTGCGTGTACATAGGGCTTACGATGTATCGTACGGCTGGCTTAAGTGATTACTTTAGACAATGTAACGTTTGACATTTCCACCCATGATAGAATACAATACCATGTGTACCACTTTTGAGTACTAATATGAATTGTAACAATCCTCAGCGCGGCCGGCACGAAAGCTTTTTCATTCCCCATAAATGACCACAGATATCGCTAATGAGACATCTATATTGATTTTGGAGTTTTGTTAGCAATATTCTTTATCTTTGTAATGAAATTCTTCCGAATTACTAGCATACTAGGATACGATTTCGTCTCTGTGAGGTATCTATAATATACATTGATTGATTAATGATGTCCCTGTGACAAAAATCCAATACTGTTCTTAAAAAATTTGGACATACTCAAAATATTCTGAATAAATAATGTCTTAATGATAATAAACGCTTTATTATAATAGAATGATTGATTACATATATTAACAAAATTAATTGTGTAATTAGCCCTCTCTTAGTCTTGTTTCCATAGTAATTACTCTGTGCCTACTTAACTTGTAACCGAACCCCCTTTCAACCCTCTCCAACGGTTAGTAACAAATCTGTCTATGCTTGAAAGTTTTAGTATATTTCTTATCCAGAAGAAGCAACAAACAGAGCGTTTAGTATCCCAATTATATTCATTTCATTGTCTGTCCGTTGTATTTTCGTGTAAAGTTCGTAATTGAAAGAAGTTAAAAATAAAAAAAAAAACAAAAAATTAAAAAAAAGTATTATAAAGATAGTACTTTTTTTATTTTTTGTTTTAGGAATCGACACAAGTACCTTCATTTTTGACGGGTTACAGCTATTTTGAATTAATAACAAGAAAACAATTTTAATAAACCGCTAATTTATTGAAATATCAAAATGTTTTCGGGCCGATGTCGATGGTCCCTTCATCAGGTTTTAGACTATACTGAGAATTAAATTTCGATGTATACACATTAACAAAAATAAATGTATGGGAGATAAATAACTAATTAATTAGTCCTTTGTTAGTTATTCATATCCATATATAATTATTTGTTTATTTATATAATTGTTTGTTGTACCCTGATGAATGGATCAATGGCCCCGAAACATGTTGGTTGTTCAATAAGTAAATGAAAAACGTATATGGAAGTCTTTAAAGAGTAGCCCAGAGCTTATTATCTGTACCTGAGCTGACTTAGGTGATCAATTTACACAATGAAACATTCACTAATTGCACCGTAAGAACATCCATACATTATCAAATTTTTCTCCTGTTATACGTATTTTAATCATCATCATCATCATCACTCTTGGCACTACAACTCTTGGTGGGTCTTGGTCTCCTCAATAATCTTCCTCCACTCATCTCGGTTTAGTGCCAGCTCTCTCCAGTTCCGAAGCTCTAAGGCAGAGATGTCTTTGAGGATGTTGTCACTCCATCTTAATTATGGCCTTCCTAAGCTGCTTCGCCCCATTGGCCTTGAGTTCAGCAGGGACATTGGTGCTTGATGCTCGGACATTCTCTCCGCATGACCCAGCCACCGAAGTCTTCCCAGTTTTATAAATTTTGTGACGTTTAGCTCCTTAAACAAAATAAAGAGTATAGAGCTCATTGTTGTAACGTCTGCGCCAAAGTCCATTATGTGTATTTAAATATATAAAGCTCTATAATAGTAATCTTTCAAACATTTGAAAAAACTTTGCTTTATACGTATTTAAATATAGCAAAGTTTCTTCAAATGTTTGAAAGATTACTATTATAGAGCTAAATTATGTTCTAAATCAGTAATATATTATGTAAAACTTTAAAAAAATCAATAATGTGAGGAAGTTTTAACGGTGGTATTGGTGAATGTTGCATTGTGTAAAGTGATCACTTAAACCAGCGCAAACATGTCATAAGCCATGGGCCATCCTATAAAGACTTCCTAACACGTTTTCCATATAAATGACTTTGTCTTTGTGAGACTTAATAATTTTATCTTAATTGACAATAAAAAGTCATTTATACAAGTTGTTTTCTTATTAAAAACATGAATAATGTTACCAAAAAGTAATTTTTGAGTTTTTGAAGAAATTTTTTTTATTATTTCATTGATAAATAAGGAGTTTTACCTCCAATAACCTTTTGAGTGGTAGTATTACGCTTGTTGGCAAACATGTTACATAAATATTGAAAAGTTTGATCACGTGTCGGAATATCGCTGCTAACCTGTCAGCCTTGAAGGCTGGATTTTCTTTGTACTGCGCAGTGAATGAAGGAAACCTATTTTATCTCAAAGGGAAACTCCTGACTGCTGTCGGGTCCTGATGCCTTCACAAAACGATTCGATTCTTGCCATAAATTCACCCCAACTTTTATATTCAGCCCGGAGGGGTGAATCATCCCTCTGACATTACAATTTTTCCTTTTTCAGATTCATTCAAAGCGCAATAAATGCTTCTTTAAGTGAATTACTTCCTTTTAGTTGAATTAAATAACTTAATTCAAAGAAGAAGACTTTCAGTATTATTTTACTTAATTAATTAATTAGTTAATTAATTGTATTCACAAGTTCTCCATCTCCACAACAAATACGGGAAGAATACGAGCAAGACAGTTTCAAAACACCAATACATCATGAATATACGACAAAACAAATAACGAATAAAAAACTAGAAATAAAAAAAACAAATAATTGTTATGGAGACAGAACCAAACAGTGCGTAATTCCAAAATTATTCAACAAGCTACCGGATGAAATAAAAAATGTAACGGGAGAAAAAAATATAAAAAAGACATTAAAGAAATACTACAGTGAATTGTGAAGTGGATAGGAAAAGCAAAATTAGTTTAATATAGTAACTTATTATTTAATATATCATAAAGTACATACAATTAAGTAAAGAAATGTACATACACTTATTATAATAAAATCCTTGCGTTTAAATAACCGACAGTATGACAGAAAAAGAAGCAATAAACCAAAAAGTGAGAAACAAAGTATGAAAAGCAATAATTACGTAATAATAAATATCAACAATATTAAGCAATAAAACAAAACAAAGTATGAAATTATAGGAGTAGTAAGATAAATTGTAGAATTTTCACAGAGACGAAGCTATTTATATGAGAAACGTCCATGGAAGTCTTTTTTATATAATGGCCCAGGGCTAATAAGTGATAAATCAACACAATACAACGTTCACCAATTCCATCGTAAGAGCATCCACACATTATCAAAATTTTTAATATTTCTATATATTTTCCAAATCTGAGAATTTTTCGTTTATGTGAATGGACTATGCTAGAGACACCTGCAGTCTTTCTCATGAACTAGTAAAGATAGATTTTGCTACTGGTAATGATACATCTATTTTTAAATATATTCTCTTAACATACCTACGTATAGAAATATTGTTATTATTTTCCTTCTTCCACACTGTCACAAACAAATTCGTTAACTTGATCTAAGCATTGTTAACCATTAGATCACACTTCGTCACTCTTTTTTCTTTCAAAAACACTATCACTTTCTATTCACTAAAGATCTTCTAAAGTTTAATTTGGAAAACTAGCCAGGAAACCACACAATAGAATTTTTTTACAAATCGCTTTTCTTTGAGTCAAAATATCGTACAAACTTTAAAATTTTGTTCCATCGAGCTAGATAAATGCATTCAATTTTATGTAGTAGTATCAGAATACCATTAATTACATAATCATCAATACATTACGTGTTTGAGGCAATTTTCCTTTGTAATTGAAGAGGATTAAATGGATTATATTAAAAATTAATTAATAAAAAGTGATTAGGTGGCTTTTCAATTAAAGTTGCGCGATTTTGTTTATAATGGAAGCGGTTTTACCAGAAGGGATTTTGTTTTAATAACTAAAAATTAAAATTAACACACACGTAAATTGAATTAAAAGAGGTGGCCAAAAAATGTACACTTTTCAATTTCAATTTCAAAACAAAACCTGTGTTGACGTTGCTTTAGGTTGATGTTTTTGCGTTTCTTTTGCGACGTTTTTACTCCCTTTATATTAACTCGTGGCGTCTGCTTGCTTGACGCAAAAATTTTGGATCGATTTTTAACCCTCTTCCCGTGATCCAATCGAGCTGAAACTTTGCAAGCAGACTCGTGGGGACGATCAAGAAGATCTGTCAAATTTTCGTTAAATAATAATAATAATTATTATAGTATAATTTTTGATTTTTCAAATTTTTAATGATTTTTTCATAGTTGTATGGAGATTCCGACGCATAAGGTAGATACAAAACCCGAAAATGAAAAAGGGAGTATTGTAAAAACTTCGTTTTTATGCATTACTTTTTTATTTTTGAATGTGATGTGTAATTGACGTCTGTCATAATATAATTCTTTAATAGGGTTAGTACATGAAATTGCGCATCGAAAAACGAAAAAGTATATACTCTTTGGGGATTTTTGGTTGAGGATGACGTAGATGTGACGTATCTGGAGAAATTATGTTTTAGGGTCACCACCCGTCCTTGATGGGATTATCTAAAGTCGTTAAATGTTTGATGATTTTACTCGCTCGATAAAACAATTACAAGTTATACATAAGTACGATTACAAAGACAATGATAGGTACTCGATGGACTAGAGCCTCCGGCGTACGCGAAATTTGGTGAAATCCTTAGCGAAAAAAAATATGGTTAAAAACATCCGTGTGGTGTGGAGGCATTATGCAACTTTTTAATTATAATGTTACTACACGATAATAGTTTTTTAGGAAACACCTAAGTTGATTAAACGTTTCTACGCTTCAGATAATATTTCTAACTTCATGGTTTATCAAATTCATATAATATACTAATTATATGCATTTGATAAACTATTAAGTTATGGAGTTATGCAAAATCAACTTGCAATTTTTAAAAAAATATTACTCACCTATTTTTTGCAAAAGGTTTAACGAATGAATCGCAATGTCATTGGTATTAATCATTAATCAAAGTACATAATTCTGTACGTAAAAATGGCCGTCACTAACCCAACCAGATGGCTTAAATTATAATGAGGTGTAAGAAAAATAAAAAGCATAATTTTCTTTTTAATATGATCCATCACTAACTTTGTCGAGATGCTATGCTACTCTAGATAACGTTGTTCTCACAGCCTTAACTGGCGGTCGAAATATATAATAAAAGTACGTAATTTTTGACGGGTTATATATAACTACTTTATTTTTGTATTAATTATGTTTTTTATTTGTTTCAGGTAAGTTGTTCCTTCAAAACGTATAAACAATGACACCATATATACCTATGTGAGTTTTTATACCTTTTTCGTGATTTGAATTTAAATCATGCACTTAGTAATATTTTCAAAAATGTAATGCATACTTAGTTGTCATATTGGATAGCTTCTATTAAGTGTTTGAATATTTTTCAATTTAAATTTAAATTTCTTTTCAAAGTGTGAGCATGCTTTCACTGTAACCAATATGCCGGAAACTAAAAACTTCAATTACATAACGTTGCTGTTAAGTTTTTATTGCAAATACCCAGACAAAAATGATGGGATCGTTACTGTGGTGGGCAAATGAAACATTTGGAATTAATGAAAATTTTATCACAAATTAAAGCACTGAACACGAATTTTATCGGAGCAACGTTCTTTAATTTACACTAATAGAGTAGTTTCATGATGTTGATGAAACTATATTTAACCTAATGAAAGTAATACATAGATCAAAACTAATAAACCATTGAAAAATGTTGAGATCTTTCCATAAATAACAGAGAAAAATACCATTTAAGTAAGTGTATTTTAGCGCGGAATGATTGACCTTCAACTTGCCTGTGACGTCACGCGTCCCCACGGCTGGGTGCCGGAACACGAGCGATGTACAGCGGGTACGAGAGATGACGTCAGGTGACTTCACCGGACAGCACAAAATTATTCATACAAAACGCAAATTTAAAATTTAAAATTTTACTTTCAGACTTTAGTTCATTTTTACTCAAATTTTCATTTATTGAAAAAAAAAAGAAACTTCTCCATTGCCATTAGAATATTCTTTGACTCACTGCACTTTTGTCTTTCGCAAGGTCGTTCTGCTCAAGCACTTAAGTACCTACCTACTCTGGGCTTGTCTCTGCTAAAACACCTTTCTAGGATCACGTCACCTGTCACTTGTCAAAATGAACTCTGAATTCCGCTTTGGCCCATCGTCTCTTATAAACACAATGTCGGTTCGCGAAACATCTAGAATGATCGACCGATTTCTCCACATTTCCAGTGATTGTGGTTTCTTCGAAAATACTTCAGTTATTTCTAAAATCGTGCAGGATGTTTGAAAGACTTCGATCATTTGTAGTTAGCATTGTTTTTAAATCTCGTGATAATATTTTAACCTTGTTTATTATGTCACAAAGATAACATGTTTATTCAGCAAATAGGTAGACCTCTTTCCATTTAAGAAAGACGATCGAATAAATAAATAAATAAATTAAGGAAAATAAAAAAAAATCTTAAACAAAACTTTAACCCTTTTTACATTAAACAATACTCTACACATATTTACACTTGGACTTATGACTCACTCAACCTATCAGTAACATTGCACTTGATACTTTGTAGATACATAATTATTACCTTATGAAAACAAATATTATTGACGAATTCAAAAAAATATATAATTGTGTTCTATAACGCCACTCTGGGACAGGCGTAGCCTAGTAGAGTGGCATAATCCACAAATCTAACAAAAAAAAAAACAATAAAGTATTATATTGATAACTTTTTCTTTTTTCACAACAATTTTTTTTTTAACTTTATATTGTGTAATCTTATCTTATATTTTTATCGTTAAATTATTACTAAGTATCTATATATTGTAAACAAGGATTTTTTGAAATAAATAAAAAAAAAAAAAGTATGTGTACTAATGTTTACGTATCAACGGTATCAACACAAACAAACGAAATAGTGTGCCCCATACGCACGGCTTACACATACCAATTCATTTTCAATTTTTTTTTTCTTAAATGGAGAGAGGTTTACCACAGATAAATTTGTTGGGAACATTTCTTTATGCACTTTTTCCTGTTTTTTTCATTTTCATTTTTTCGGTATCGGGATTGATTGCACCTTCAAACCTCTTTTTCTTCTTCTTTTACTTTAATTAGATCTGTCAATCCGTGGAACGAAAAACTACGCCTCCTGGGATGATGGGTCTAGCTATTCCTCCATCTTTTTAGTGGTTTTCCCGTTGGGCGTCGTCCAGAGGGGATTTCATTAGCTGCATGCACGAGTCTGTCACTCTCCATTCCGGCCAAGTGATCCCTCCAGAATCTCCTGGATTTACCACATCGTGCTATGTACTTTATTTTGCAAAGCCTTTAATGCTTCAAAACCCGCATTTTTGAAAAAGAAAACGGCATGGAAGTTTTACATATACATGACAGAGATTCTATGTTAGATAATTATGAAGTGTTAGAATTCAGAAAGTTTCTCAATAATAAATCTGGTATAATTAATAATGAATTAAATTTAAAGATAAAATTAGATTAATCCATCAAAGAATCTCTTAAAACTGTATCTGGTTTAATTAAAAACCGATTAAATTTAAATATTAATCCATTATTAGATGTATCAGATTTTAATATCTCTGCCACACCATCATATTATTATTTTTGTTAAATAGGTGATGATGCGGTTTATAATAAATAAAGGTGCATTGAGATTTGTTCAAGTGCGAGAAACATTCATTTGCGGGAATTCAAATATCGACGAGATGCTGGAGATTGGTTGGCAGATGAAAGGAAAAACAGACATGAATATTGCAGCATGAATATGGACAACATATAAGACGAAAATCCTACCTTTCAGATGCTGGGTGTTGGGGATAAGGAACGGAATTGCCTTTTCGATATTCCTGGTCCAACTGCCACAATTCCTTCGTATGCCGAATTGATCAATGAACGACACGGCTACGGTTTATTTAAAATATAAAAGTTTGTTATGCGGGTTTAAGACGATATTTCTTTTTTAATAGATGCGGTACTACACACGTAGATATAAACGATGCGGAATTACAAGAAGTTTCTTTTTTCACCAAAAACAATTGAAAAGAAATTGGCGTGGCGTTTTGAATAATTTGAATCATATTATGCGGTTGAGTTATAAGTAGGTACGACAAATGTCGCTAGGCATATTAAATGAAGATAGGCGGAGTGGCATTAATTAGAGATAAAAAGGATTATGAGGACAGGGTTGGTAGGCCTCCATCTTACTGAAGTCCAATTCAGCCACAGCCACCGTCTCTATTCCTCCATATTTATCACTGGCCAAACCAATAGGTATTAACGAAACTTGTCAATTCTATTGAATCTTGTAGAATGGGGTCTATTTCATATACATGTGTTAGCTGATTTTTATTTCTACTATTTGTTTCCCGTAAATAAATAAATAAATAAATAATAAATACTGTAAATGAGGCCTAGCATATGAATTATTTGGGAATTTCATTTATCGTTGTCGTTGCGCTTCCGTCCTGACAACGGTACAGTAGTATCGAATCAGGTAGAAGTTTATATCAGTCAATGTTTATTAGTTTTTAGAAATTAAGAAAGAATTTTAACTACACCGCTTCGTTTTATCTGTTATCCTAGAAAATTTTCATTAATATAGGTTTCTTGCCTGGGTACTACTTTGATTACTGCAAGTGAGATCGCTCATTCCCACGATTATCGGAAAATTGTTCACCCACAGTTGCTCGTATGCAATTTCACGCTAGGAAAGTCGCTCGCCAACAATTGCTGGCCACCAGATAACCTAACCTAACCTAACCTTTATAAATACTTAAAAAAATGGTACTAAAATAATAATGGTTGTAAGTGTAATACCAAGTGTGACCACAGGCCCCTTCTCACCCCTTCTCATCATACGTTATTGTTCGACAATATTGTTTTTATTTTTATTGTCAGTTCTTGTGTTGTCTCTGAAGTTGATTGGTTTTTTTATTAAAAGCGCTTTGTAGGTATAGTAAAGTAGGTATAGAAATCTTTTGGGTGTACATAGGGCTTACGACCTATCGTACGGCTGGCTTTCCACCCATGATAGAATACCATATCTACTAATTTTTGGAAGTTGTATATGTTTAAATTATGCGCCACGTTTCTCATGTGAGTTCTAACAACAATCCTCCACGCGGCTAGCGCCAAAGTTTTTTCACTGCCCTTGAATGAGCACAGATGTCGCTAATGAGAAATCTATAGATTTTTCTTGGAAAATATACTTATATGTTTTTTAATAAACGTGTTTCTTAATCTGTATTATCTATATTCATGTAAAAAAGAACTATAACATCCTGCCAAGCCATTAGCGAAGAACTCTTCTGGCGAGCAATATTCCGCACAACGGCTGATTCAGTTGTAAAATCATGGCTCTGTTATCGTGGTATTTGAAAATTATCTCAAATTTAATCTATAATTTTCACGTGGCCCCGCCATTTTATTTTAACGGCCCTGCCTACCACGTGATGACGCTAGCTAAGCTTTTTTTTTAAGAAATATTCTAGATATTACCGCTTTTCATGCCATACAATTTGTTTGAAATATTACAAATGAGAAGGCGAGGCGTTTACCGCGTGTATTGTTCATATCAATGGCGTGCAGCGCATACAAGCAAAAAGGCTGTGCATTAGTAAAGATTCTGAGAAACAAATACTAATTAAATAATCCTTATCTTAAGAAAAAGTTGATTTAAAATTCTAGCCGTAATTCGTCCTACGGCTAGAAGTTTTATTTCCGAGTTTTCTGCGCTTAACTTCATGTCAATTCTTCATTTATTTCGCCAACCAATTTGTTCCACAGATATAGCCAAGTCGAGAAAAAAACCGTGTATTTTTAATGCTGCGAGTTTTGTGTAGTAGCGTCCTTCTTCGAAAGGTCCTATGCCAGGCGCACGTCATGCAAAAATGTTATTTTTTATTCCAATTCCACCCAAAACTTTCGGTGTAAATTTTATGTCTTTTCTGTGGTAAATGTAAATACGAATACGACAAATATCATCTGTCATAAAATATTTATTTATTTAGGAAATATTGTTTACAATACTTCTTTTATAGTGCAGTTATTTTTGTGGATTCAAGCTACTCAAAATAGTTCATTAAAGATAGTTAAAAATTTTGTAAAAATGTATATACCCTTATAGGTATATGCATATATATATATATATATATATATATATATATATATATAGATATATATATATATTTATATATATATATACTGTTTCTAATATAGGTATAAAGTGGGTCACAGCATAACCTAAGTTTATACTCACTGCACGCCACTGGTTCATACGAAGAAACCTCTTCTGGATGCTCACTATTGCTAACTATTGTCTTTATTTTATTACATGCTCCGCTGTGGGCTACTCCTATTACTCCTCATTCATTCAGACCTACACTCTACCGTAATAACTAAAATAATTGGATATAAATCTGTTGTGTTGTAGATGTTATCACCAGGGGCGTGTACTCCATACATAGAAGCAGTGCCTAACCAGAATTCTTATTTCCTATTTCATGTCAGTTTTGACAAATGAAGAGATTTGAAACAATAGCGCCACTATTTAATATGCGAAATTTAATTTAACGTTTTTGTTTATAACATGTATGGAAGTCTTTATGGGGTGGCTCATGGCTTACTATATGAGTTTTCTAAGTGATCACTCTACATAATTTAACGTTCACCAATTCCACCGCAAGAACATCCACACATATCAAATTGAAAGTTGTATACTTAGATTATATATTCCGAATCAGTTTCCTTCAAATATTCGAATGGACTATGCTAGAGATATCTACAGTCCTTTACATGAAATAGTATACATACATAGACTTTCGCCTCTGGTCAGGATACCTGGTAAAGTTGTGTGACAATACAGAAGAGTGTGGCATTCTATTCTCTCAGCCTACTCGTGCGGAGAAACAGCGTGTTGGTTAGGTAATTAAAGATTAAAAGTATTCGACTACTCTTAACATGTTATACGGACGTAGTCATAAGTCGGCATCTGTGGACACAACGCCAAAGTGTACCGTGTGACATTCGTTGCCGACAGAGCGCCTCTTTCTAGTGAAAAAAAATCTTCACAGAATTACATATAGGTATTAATTATTATTAACTGACTTTCCTTAGAGAAATTTCAGCCATTGGTACTTTTGTAACAGCGCTACGTGCATCATAAGGCATACGCCACAAGTTATTCAGGAGTGATGAGTAGTGCGAAATTACGAAATTGTATGTAAAATATTCTAGAAACATTATGGATGTATGATCTATAGAATCTAATTAATTTTACGTTTTTTATGTGCCTCCCAGCCCACGATCATGTAACAGTATCCTTGAAGCGAAAAAATCGCCCTGTAGTATTAGTCAGCTAATTAATCATATTTAATTTATAACTGTTTCAACATTTCTTGTTTAGTTTCAGCAAAACTTTAATAGATGTCATTAATTCTGGGCAGCCATTAGAGACCTTAAATGGTTTTTCAATTCCTGGGGCGATTTTCAAACTTGGTTTCAATTATTAAAGCTCCCACTCCTATAAGAAAAGAGTCCTTAAGTAATTTCTTCCCTTGAATTTGTGTTAACCATTTGAAATAATAATATCGCTTACAAGAAAAAGTAAATCGCTTTCAACGAATGTCGAATAAATTCTCAAACTCTAATTTTTTGTTTGTCAAGTTTTTTGCAGCATCTGATTAAGTGTCTCAGGAGCATACAGACGACAGTCAAATTTAGAATTTTTTTTTGAAAATTGGAAAACTAGATATCCTTGAAAATAAATAAATTATTATAAACATTAATCATTAAATAAATTAATTTATTTAATATTTAATTTATATTCTTCTATTATTCTATTCTATTCTTTAGACAGAATTTGACTAACTAATTAATTAATTAATTATTGATGTCTCACAGAGACGAAGCTATTTTTATGGGAAAGCATGTACGGAAATCGTTTTTGGTATTTACAGGGCTGAAGTAATTAATATTTATATAATAATTATTATCAAATAAATAATAATTATTTATAATTATTATAGAAATGAACAATCATTATTTATTTATTATTATTGATTACTAGTAATACAATTCACTAATAAAAAAAGCATTCCATACATTTCATCCATACATATATATTCCACAAATTATTATCAAATAAATAATAATTATTTATAATTATTATGGAAATGAACAATCATTATTAATTTATTATTATTGATTACTATTAATACAATCAAAATAGCACACAATACAAAAATACATGAAAATAAGATTCCATACAATAATAAAAATTAACATAATTAAAAGTAATTAACAATAATTGTGGATAAAATCCAGTAATTGTATTTTTTAAAATGTAAACATGCTCAAAAATATTGTGAATTTAATTCATTCATGAAGTAACTTATTATAACAATTTTGCTGTATTATAACTATGTTTATGTTTGTGATAATTTTTATAGCGCCGTTTTTGCGTGAAGGGCGCTTTACAGATGCGACATCTTGAAGAAATGAGTTTTTAGCCTCTTCTTGAAAGATTTTGAATCTTGAATGATTTACAGTACTACTAAGTACTGGAAGATTGAAATAATTGCGATGTTCTTCGTTATCGACACAGTGATCGATAAAAATTAATTTCTTGAGATATTTCAATATATTTTTTAAGATAAATGCCTGATAGATTGTTTCATTTACTGCGAAATTTATGAGGTGAGTACCGTACACGGAAGTAACTGATAGTTTTACTTCTGTCATTAAATGCATCTAGATGATAGCTCAGTTATTTTTAAAGTTGCATACTACCCATTATGGTGTGCCTATTCATTACATCCGTTCTGCATTTTGGGATATGGAACAATGCATGACCTCGATTACGCGAAAAATCGCTTGATTTGACTCCTGCTGTGGAAATTTGCGGTCCAAGGTAGACATTATTACTTATTAACATGAATGACTATCAAGTGAGAGAAACATTACCTTGGCCTTCGAGACATTTATCTTCAATCCTTCTCTATCATTGAAGTCTGGTAGCTGCTGGATTCCATTTAGAAGGTTGATTGCGAAGATAGCAGCGAACATCAATCGACAGATCGGTAGAAACCTTTTGGAATAATCAGCCAAGCAGACCACGATCCAATAGAGGTGATTTTTTGATTTTATTCAAATTTTTGACGCTGCAAGAAGCATTAGATGATCAATTACTAAAGCGAAACACAACACACCCTCTTTGAAATTGAAACCGTAATCCTTAGTGTAAGAAGTCAGTGGCATGCCCACTGGGCTTCAAGGGCTGGAGTGATGGTAATAATGATTTTAATATGTTTAGTGTTATAATATTTAGTAAAATGTTTCCTGATTTTGGGGATGTTACGTAATTTAAATATAATATGTATTTTGTGTGAAAAATGAATCTCTTTTCTTGATATCTCCTAAATAACTAGTAAAATTGATACTTTTGTAGCAAAATTGTATAGAGATAATTATTGTCAGAATTTTTCTTTAAAAAAAGTCAACTTATACTAAAATTTCACGACAACGCTATCTTCGATGATGAATTTTTACAGAAAAAAATATGTTTAATATACTGCGTTTCATAGATAGTACCAAAAACTTGGAGTCTTTTTCATTCAATTTTGAATAGAAAATTTTCTTTACACTTTGGATAACAGATGCCGACAGTTACGGAAATAAGCGATATTAAAATCAGCATTTTTTCAGCAAATATAAATATATATTTATAAGAGGTGCTTAAATGACTAAAAATTATTCAATATTTTTTTTACAATACAATCAATACAATATTATTTTTTTAATTACGTGGCTGCTTTCATTCTGAATTTTACGCTTCACAAGATTTGGAGCATTAGAGATTTTGACGTATGGGACATTGATTCTGTAGAAACAAGTTATTCCTGTTACAAAAACTGTCGGGCAAACTCCCTTGATAGTGCTTCTGAATCCGGTCTCCCTATTGGGAAGTTTGGACACGAAAGATGCCTTAGATATGTATAATCACCACTCACAAGATTCTCCCAGGAATACGCTGCTGAAAAAGGAGCTCTGTAGACTAAGAGATTTGCATTTTTTCTTGCTAGATATTTTCACAAGGGACCTATATATTAGGTCCTTACATATGAAATTGGCGTTTAGTATGGGAGGAACATAAGGCCGATTTTTTTTTATTATAATATATTTATTTAATCAAAGTATGTACCATTGCTATCTATGCACTTTTGCCATCTCATAGGTAGTTCATCGATCCCTCTACTAAAAAAACCATTCGGACGGGAATCAATAAAATCTTTGAAGGCGGTTTGGACTACCCCATCGGAGTTGAATTTTTTCCTTTGCAAGAAGTTATCCAAATTTCGAAAAAAATGGTAATCTGTTGGGGCAAGGTCCGGAGAGTACGGTGGATGTCTTAGACATTCCAATTGAAGCTCCTCTAATTTGGTAGCCGTCTGTTGTGCAGTGTGTGGTCTAGCGTTATCATGAAGCAGCAGTGGCCTAGAGCGATTAACCAGCCTCGGTTGTTTAGCAGCTAGCTTTTCCATCATGGTTTGCAGTTGCTGACAATAGACATCTGCCGTAATCGTCTGGCCAGATTTAAGAAAGCTGTAATGAACGACACCAGCACTAGTCCACCAAACGCTCACAAGTAACTTTTTTGGAGTCAATTTTCGCTTGGGGCATGGTTTGGCTGGTTCGGCAGGGTTCAGCCATTGCGATGAGCGCTTCCGATTATCGTACAGGATCCACTTTTCATCACAGGTATGATTCGATTTAAAATCCCTTCATTATTGTGCCGGTTGAGTAATGCAACGCAGCAGTCAACGCGCGTTTGTTGATTTGCTTCACTCAATTCGTGAGGTACCCACCTTTCAAGCTTTTTCACCTTACCAATTTGCTTCAAGTGGATTAAAACAGTTTTATCACTAACACCGCAGCCTGCAGCTAACTCGGATGTGGTTTGCGATGGATCCGCTTCCACAATAGCCTTCAATTCTTCATTATCAACTTTGATCTCCGGCCGTCCACGGGGCTTGTTCTGCAGGTCGAAATTTCCAGAACGAAAACGTTGGAACCAAAAACGCACTGTGTTTTCTTTTGCGGCACCGTCGCCATACACGTCATTAATCCTTCGAGCCGTTTCTGCAGCACTGGTGCCACGGTGGAACTCGTACTCGTAAATAACGCGATATTTCAAGTTTTTCATTTTGTAAACTAAGTGACGCAAAGAAAAAAACAATTGAGGAAAAAACAAATGAATTATAATTTTCAAAAACACAAATACATGAGTAAATTAGCTGTATAAAATTGGATTTGGAATTCCTAACCAAAGAGAAGATATTTGAGATCAAATTTGCCAGTACGGCAAAACGCCAATTTCATATGTAAGGACCTAATATAATTTTAAGCCTTATATACAGTAGTAGACCATGTCTTAAAAATTACCATGCAGAATAATTAATAATGATATATATCAATTATTTACTTAAGTTATTCTCATTGATAATTATTCGAATTTTTATGCCGTTGTCTTTAATTTTTGACCGACTTCAAAAAAGGAGAAGGTTCTATGTTCTACTGTATGTTTTTTTTTTTTGTATGTCAGATTGTGGACGGATTTAAAATTTTTTTTTTTCGATAGAATATACTCCTGCGGTTGTCCCATTGTCACCATTGTGTGTCTGGTAGTCATCAATCATCTCGTGTTGATGAACTGGCAATGGAAGGTACAACTCCTTAATGGTTAGGAGTCGGAGGATAATTCTTTGAATTTCATAATTATGAATAGACCGATAATTGTATTCTTTCAGGTTATTCAGGTGAGCTGATGATGGAGGATCAAACTCCGTAACGGTTAGGTTAGGTTAGGTTAGGTTGGTATATGTATATTAATATAAATATTTAAGTATTATTCCTTTTTAACCCTGTGTTTATTATATGACTAAATATTATTGTTCTCATTATTCTTGGCTTAGCACCGACTTCAAACAGATCAGTAGGTATCTAGCACATATTATAATAATATTTTATTTAAATTAATAGGTAATTAGGTTTAGACAAGAATTGTAACATTGTAATTTTGTAAATAAATAATTTTAGTTTTTAAACACAATAACTTGATTGCTAAGTAAATAATTCTGTATGAAGGTTAATTTAGAATATTATTGAGAATAGGTAGATAGTAAGTTTTTGATTTAATTTGTTAGAAAAAATAGCGCATTTTCGTCCTTTGAATTAAATAAATAATTCAGTTTATTTTTCGCTTTTTACTGTTTTTTTAATTGTGTACGATGTCGATATCTAATAGGTTTATCGCTTACTATCAGAACGTGAGATGTCTACGAATTAAATCAAGTAATTTTTATCGCATTTTTTTATGGCTAATTATGATTAAGTGTGCTTAACTAAAACGTGGTTAATAGGTGGCATAAGCTACGCTGAATTTTTCCATAATCGTTATTTGATTTGGCGACATGACCATAATTACGAAGAAACTAATCAAAAATACGACGGAGGTGTCTTAATTGCGTCACGAATTAACTACTACTTACTATCCACCTGAATAACGTACTTCTAATAAATTGCATGTATGTGTTCTTTCGTTGTTATTTTCTTATGCACTTATTACTTATTGCATTTTTATTATTGATGTTTTCTAATTTTTGTAATTTGCACTTAGATAGCTATGCCATTTAATCCCTTTATGTTTCACATTATGTTAAAACCCAATTCAGGGCGTGTCTCGTTAATAAATAAAATAAAATAAAACATACTAAATCTCGATGCTAAATCACGTATTAGGCCTTATTATATTGAAACAATAATATTTGTATCAAATCTTGTGTACTAAATAGATAGAAGAAAATATGCGACCCTGAAGAACACCTTTCTGTACTTGAAACAGTACTTAAACGAATTAATCTGCTTTCGCTTATGTCTTATTTTGTATTTATAGTTGTATGTTAAACTCTGTTGCATGTCCTGAAACAATATTATAAATTGTATTACGTATTTTGTTTGAATATTCGGAGGTAGTCTTGTGTCTTGTACCTGGTGCCTAGGAACAAATTAGTTGGACAAGATTTCTCACTCAGAGTTTACGAAACTGTGTAAATGTAACTTGGAGGGTTGTTCGCGCGCCCTTCGGAGGCAGAAAGGGATCATTAAACAGAAACACCGCATAATTACTCAACGGCCTCTCCGATTCGGGGAACTTTCACTTACAACTTTGGGGTTGAATTATTTCAATGCACTTCACTGAATTAGATACCGGATCAATTAATTATGTAGGTAAAATAATGTTTTAATCCAATCATTGTACCCTGAGCTCGGGAGGCTTGATTATTTAAATACCCCATTAAATGGTATTTCATGTGGCAAGGAAGGAGGCGTAATCCACAAAAGTCAGGCGAATGTAAGGAGTTTCAAGGAAAATCAAAAAAAAAAAAATGTTTTGAATGCGCTCACCGAGTATTAATAATTAAGAATGTTCTAAAGATTTTATATAAAATATAGCTATATCCCTTCCGAAATCATGTTTTCAAATTACTATTAAAAGACAGCACTATTCCCGCAGCTTCTCAAAAGTGAAGGCAGCAAAATCCACTTCAAACTCCAAATCAACCCCCAAGGATGTATTATGTGACAAAATAGTCGCTTCATACTAGAGTGTGAGAATGTCGATTTTGGACTGAAATATAATAGCGAGTATAGCAATATCCGATTGCGTAAATAGAAAAAGTTGCAATATCCCGTATTTGGTAGCAAACACGGCAATATTACGGAACGTGGCTTTGGGGGGCAAATAATAGTAAAAAAACGGTTTAAACTTTTATTTAACTACACAAAAGTCGCTGAACACAAATTAAATCGGAGCACTGTTAAAATTCACATACTTATTATTACATTGTTTCTATAGTCGTCCTAATTTAAGCTGTTTTAATCGCTTGCTAACACATTTAGGAAAATTTCGTTCAACTTTTGCATGTCATTTTAATCGCTCACGCACACGTTAAAACGTCAAAAAATTAATAAATGCGCGGCACAGGTTTCATTTTTTATATGAAATACGGTGGTTTTTCGAATCTTCTAGATTATTCCTTACATTAATATTATTTTCGAGATTTTCCCAGTCCTTTCCAGAGTGTTATAAGGCGTCCCAGAATGTTATGGAGTGTTCGAGAAACTTCGATCGTGCGTAATTTCTCCGAATTCTATCATCCCGTAACGCTATATTTAAAGTCAAATATTTATTTATACACTTATGTAAAGGGAAAACTGAAAATTGTTTGTAAAAACCTATTTCTACATAAATGTATGTTTCATAGATTCCAGAGAAATTTCCTTCAGTATTGAAGGTTTTATTGTATTCATATCAGAAACACCTGAGTTTGATATTGATGGTTTTGATTTCACACCCCAATGGCCGTAATGATGGCCCATAAAAAGGGTTTAATGATAACAGTTGTGACCCTGTCGATGAAGAATAACTTATGGATGATACTGATAATATTTTATCACTGATGATACTCATAATATAAAAAAACAAAATATATTAATAAGTACATTCACGAGCGAGACAACACACGGTGCTCATTGTCTCGCTTGTGAATGAGATTCGTATTATTTTGTTTTTGTGTATGTGATAAAATATAATCAGTATTATCCATAAGTTATCGATGCTGATTGCCGATTTATCGGTTGTGTCGCATCTGTATAGTATCGGTTGCGTGTCAAATGAACTGTCAAATTAATATGAAGGGACTAGAAAAAAATATGAAATATTGTTAGTAAAATGAAGTTAGGGGGGTGAATAAAAATAAAATTTGTATTAAATATACAGGGTGTAACAGAGCTAATCCACAATACTTTACAGGTGGATACCTGCCTTGATTATGAGTCGAAAATATTCAAGAAACCATGACCTAATGTCAATATTTAAGGAGATATGCAACATTAAAATTTGCATTTTTTTATTAATATTTCTGTCCATTTTTTTTGCAAAACGTTGGACTATCATTGCGGTAACTTATATTTAATATGAAAAATTCATTATCTTTAATACAAATCAAATAAAATGATAAAAAACTTATATTATTTTATTTAACTTTTAATGAAAATAATGAATTTTTCGTATTCGATATCAGTTACTGTAATGATACTTCAACGTTTTGTAAAAAAATAAGTCAGAGACATTGGGAACAAAATCTCCTTAACTATTGATATTAGGTCATGGTTATTCGAACATATTCGACTCATAATGAATGAAGGAATCCAACAATAAAGTATTGTGGACTGTTTTTAACTCTGTTACTCCCTGTATATTGGTTATTCATTATATCAACGGGGTCGTGGCTATTACAAGCAAATGAAAAACTGAAAACAGTTAAAATTTAATTTTTTACACAAAGTCATTAGACACAAATTTAATCGGAGCACCGTTCTAAAATTCACACTAAATTTTTCTAGAATGTATCACACAGGTTTGCACTATCGTGTCACTAGAATATTCCATTTTTGTCTATCGCTAGGTAGATCTGCTTCTTTTCGTATCCATTCACGCCGAATGTCTATCGCTTGGTCACACTGAAAACAGCCGCACGGTTTCGCTTTTATCTGCTGATGTCCGCGATATTTCACAACAAAAAGTCACTGCGCCCTTGCTTTTTATACAAAAATGTCAGTTTCGCGATGCAACGATTGTGAAAATAACCTATACTCTTGATTCATGTGGAACATTCGGGAGACTTCGGTAATGCGCTTTCATCATTTTTCTCATGACGATATATGCATATTAACGTTAAGATCGTTAATTTTTTTTGAAATTACTTTTCATTATCCAAAAAACAAATATATATTAAAAAATAAATATTAACATTGAAATAAAAATCAATGTTTGTGTAAAATTTATTTTCTATTTTTACTAGACAACTATTAAAGCGTACAGCGCAGAAACTTGTGAATGGAAAATAAAGCAAAAACTTAAAAAATGATAAAGTAAGGCAACTCTGATGAAAACAGAGGTATCATATTTTTCATCATTAATCAAATTTTTTACAAAGATTACTCGTATCAAGAACGGTTCTCTGTGAAAAGGATCCAACTGGTTGTTTGAAATTGAACGTACTTTTTGTGCTGTTGCTATTAATAAAAAATTGTCCATCAGAGTTTAGTCTATTAATTTCTTAAGAATGTGCTCTCTACCTTGTGTTAATATACCTTTAATTTTGCGAGTATTTTTTGGTGTGTAATATCGTCATTAGAAATACCAAAAACAAAATGGGTTCGCGTTCCATGACGTATCGTTTGATAATTTCTTAAAATATATAAATATACCTAGTATAATACAATAATTTTGAATAATACTACACCTTTAAAATTATTTTCATAAATTTTATTTTTCTTTTGCTTTAAATTATAACTTACATAAATCTGGCGGCTTTAAAACACGATAGTACTTAAAAAGAATTAAATTGTTTTCTTAATGTTGTTTTATTGTTTCGTAATTATTTCATCTTGATACAGCGGGTGAGTAGTAATTCGCCCGTTTTTTAAAATAACAAAAAAGCGGACGAACCTTTCGATTCGCAGGGAATCGAGATTAAAACAAAACAATGAGATAGAATGGAATTAAAACAAAACAATGAGGCGCTTAATTACAATAAGGTTGCGTACGTAATTCACAAGTCGCGAGAAATTCTCAGCAATGCTCTCCGGAATTATATTCTAGGGGCGGTTAAAAATAGAATAGCGTGACCAGGACAGGAAAAAAAAACGAACCGTATACAAGAGCATAAAATGACGCATTGAAGAAAGTCTTATCTTCGATATCAGGATCAGGAAGGAACGCCCGATGGTCCAGATCTTGTTTAACCGTTCATAACAGGTTCTTGGTCGAATATTACACTTGCGGGTGGCGATACTTCACGTAATTGAAGCGGGTCAAATCCTTGAAGATCGAAATTGCGTTTAGCGTTGCACGCGGTTGTAATTCCAAAAAAGCCGAACGGTATTTAATTATCAAATGCGATCCGCGTGTCACACGTTGACTATAGATGACCATTTTTGCGGTAACAATCTTATACGTTTCTTTTGCAGGTAGAACTGTGCTGCATTCTGTGTTAGCAAGGCGTAGCGGTAAAAGGATGGATTTCGGAGTTTTGGTTATCGGTGTTTAAGGAAAATAAGAAGGATGAGGCAAGCTTAACCACAACATGGTCGATACTCTACTCCCCCCCCCCCTATTTCGGCCACACCACATCTGAATATTATTTTTTTTAAAGAAAAACTTTGTTATTTTAGTTAGCACTTAATAAAACTTGTACGACGCTTAAGTTGAGTTATTTTATCATTACTATAGTTTCGAGAATTAAGGAAAATTAAATGAATCGTTTCGGCAGATTATGGTATTATCAACTGAAAAACATAGATTTGTCAGTTTATATACAAAAATTATAAAAAATATTTAAATTAAGGAAAATTACACAAATTCAAATAACATAAGACACATATTATTAGATTTTCCTGAAAATTGATAATTTGGAGAATACCAAAGAAAATACAATAAGTGCGGGTGACATTTTATTTTTAGGTAAAAATAACATAGAAACAGATATAAGTGATTGCTAAATAGACAAAGTAGTATAATGTATTTTTTTATGTGTAGCTACCTAAAACGTCTTATAATTATGTAACGTTAAACATATTTAGTAAGGGAGAATAGCAGATATTGATTTGTTCAGTAATTATATTATTATTTATTATAAATAGGTCCACCAGATAATAGTGGAGTATACAAAGTTAATTGTGAGAACTGCGAAGCATCTTATGTTGGGCAAACTGGGAGGAAAATAAAAACAAGAATAAATGAGTACTTAAAAGGAAAAAACTTCAACATAAACTCATAGATGGTTGTCAATCGATTCACCCATGACAACGTCGAAGTACTCCATATATGCGAAGTACTCCATATAATAATACATAATCAACATTCAAACATCATTTTACATCCCTCCTCTTCTCCATATTAGCCCCGCCCCGCAAACCTACTCCTTTCGCCATCCCGCTCCCGCGCCTGACCCACAAGTAGTCATTAAAAAATAGTTTCAAGTCTTAGTTTATTACAGAAGATGACGCAGTAAGCTTCAAAAACGTTACAATTATTATTTTTTAATTAAAGCGTTCTAACGAGAAGAAAACAACGTTGTTATTATTTTAAATTAATTTCTTAAAAATTTATTAAAACAACTTCCACAAAGTTTGTTACGATAATTTTGAAACATTAATAAGTATCCGAAAATTGGATAAATTATTAAACAATTAATAATTTAAATTGTTAACAATATTTTTATATGCATGTCCCGAGTACGCAATTGCTGGATTTTGTCCACAAAGGTATAATTATTAATTAAGTTAAATTATAGGAGTTTCACAGAGATGAAGCTATTTATAAGACAAACGTGTATGGAAGTCTTCACAGAGCGTTCAGCTCTTACGACCTGTATGAGCTGGCTCTAGTGATCACTTTATACAATGCATCAGTCACCAATTCCAGTAAGGTAAGTAAGTAAGGTTCTAAATCATTTTCTTCAGATATACGAATGAACTATGCTAGACACATCTATGGTCCTCACTTGTCATACCTATTAATACATGGATTTTGCAGCTAATAATGATTTTTTTTATTTTATTTGATAATGTGTTGACGTTGTGCATTTTGTAAATCGATCACTTAAGTCCTGGGCCATCGTATAAAAGACTTCCATAAAAGTTTCGCATATAAATGGCTTCATATCTGTGAGGTATCGAAACTATAGAAGTGATAAAATAATTCAGTGCTGAAAAGTATAAAATTTAGTTTGACGTAATTTGAAATATTCGTACATAGTATAGCATAGTAAAAATTTAATATCAATTAATAATACAGTATTAAAGGAGTTAAAATAAGTAAAATATGTAAAAAAAGCATGAAAGTTCTTATTTATACTTGTGTAATCAGCTACCTCTTGTTGGAAAAATAATTTTAATGGTTGTTCATTTCTTTTTTAAATTTATTTTATTTCTAACTATTATTTTTTTGGTTTTTTATTCGACTTATCTTATTTATGTCGTATGGTGGTTTAATTATCTTTATTTTATTTTTATTTTTAGATCAAAGTTTTTCTTTTATACTAATCATTATTTATATATATTTATTTGAAGTGTTTTAATGATTCTTAATTTCTTCTTCTCTTGAATATGTTTTATTTCGATTAATTTTGTGGTTTATTTTATTTAGTTTATTTAAAACGTGTTTTATGTTTATGTAAAAATTCTTGTAACTTTATGCATATATTATAAAAGCCCACTAGGACATTGATAAATAAAGAAATAAATATATTTTTAACTCTTTTTGCTTTGTAAATAGTCGAATGCATTCAAACAGTTAGGCACTCGAAGTGTAATACAATATAAAATATAAGATATGAATAAAAAAATATTATTATTATATTAAAAAAAATTAAAATATCCCAAGCTGTCCAAAGGCAGGCGGAATACCATTCAGCGCCGCTCGGGATGCACGAATCAATTATTGTATGGAGCTCTTAATCCGTTTGTGGAAATTTTATATATCCGCGACCGGAAAGCCGTTGGGATTTTATCAAGTCGGGGCAGTCAAATTTCAGCAGAGACGATTCGTATAAATTAGCCCCCAACTTGGTAGCGCGCACGGAACAATTTACACAAAGCAACGTGTCCACGGCCGCGCAACGGTCATAATGGCTTGCGGCCAGTGGCGTGCAGTAGTAAGCTTTCCATTTACGACCTAACCTAACCTAACCTAACCTATTGTATCTTCGCGACCGGGGTGTCACCGGAAAGATGAGCTCTGCGAGCAGTGTTTACCGTCAACCTTCTTCTGTGTTACTAAATCAACAGTGAGTTCGCCTTCTTCTTCTTCGTTACTCAATCGTCAGTGATTCTGCTGCCAGGCTAAATTGCACGCGTAGTCGTGCAACGGGCACCTAGTATAAATATTAAGTTCCTATGTTTTTTTTTTAATATTCAGCATAGTATAGAGTACATAGAATAGTTAAAATTAATTTTCTTAATCCGAGTTAAATAAAATGATTAAAACCTTGTAGAAATTAGAAAATTATATTTTTGAAATATTTGTATCACTTACTTTGACTTGCATTGAAGCTAATGAATGTTTAATATTTGAAATAAGAAGACAGATTAGAAATATTGTAAGAAAACATTAGTCACTTCATAAAAATTGGTATTAGGATTAGGACATTGTACACATTGACACATAGCACTCTATCTGTTTAGTATTGTTATACCCTGTATAAATATAAGTATATATTAATTTTGTATAGGTACACCGGCAAAAAATTAAATATGCTTCGAATTTTATATATAATTAACAAATAATTAGAACTGTTTGAACGATTTATAAATAATCATATGGGGAATTTGGCTTACTTCAATCAAACAGTTTATTTTTACTACGCGATGAACAAAAAAACCGTGAACAATCAAAAAAGTTATAATATCATCGATGAAAGTGTAGTCATAAACAGAGATTTTTATATTGCATTTAAAATGTTCAAAAACGTACATTTAACGAACTTTTTTTATAAATTACCATAAACTAATTCATATAAACGGAAACAGATTTAATTTATAATATGTATTATTATTTATAAACACCAACAAGTTTTATTTTCAATGCACAAGCATTTAGCTTAATTTGAAAAATGTAGGAGTGGTTATGCCTGTTGGAAGAGCTACTGCTATGCTCAGCAATATTACTCTGGACATTGATATGATCCATGTCTCTGAGAGGTTTTCCGAAGCAGGATTCTCCTACAACCTTTGATATGGATGAATTTATATATAAAGTTCGATATTTTGTTGTTTGCATATTTTCTCACTTGTTTATAACATTCACGAATAAAACGTTTGTATTGTAAATGTTATACAAAAATAAATAAATTGAAAATGAAATAAATATTGATGCGACACGTATTTCGTGTTCACATATCTATTTAAAAAAAAATTGAATTAGTAACAGTGTTGTTTTTATAATCTGACTATTGCGCGCAGTCATCATCAAAATTTATGCCTTTCGAAGAAACACGCCATAAAACGAAAAATTTACGTGCAAACTACATAAAACTAGCAGAGGTATAGATAAGGCGAATATAATACGGCTTCTACAGGAAAATATTCAGTTCAGTACGTCTTTCTTACAGATTCAAGAAAAAAAATTATTACACGCAAACATGTAATATAAGAGCAGCCTTGATATAAAGTTGTATACAGAAACAATAGAAAATGAAAACTATAGCCGTGGCCACGGATTGCGGCTAGAACTTTTATTTTTTTTTTCATAGAGTATGTATTATTTAATTTATATTTTTTTATTTGTTTATTTTACATTTGTTTTAATATAAGTTACTAATAACTGCCACACTGGGTAAAACTTGTTCTGCGGCAGTTATTATCAGTTATGCTAGTTACGTAATGTAAAGGAGTATAAACGTAAAAAAGAAAGCAGAAAGAATTTAGTAACATATACAATCATAAGAATACATAAATCTAAAAGAAAAGAAAATATACATATCAAATAAAGATAAAAAGAAATACAAAAATAAATACATAAGATAAGATTCAAAAAAATAAAAAAATTAAGTAGATACAAAAATAAATACTGTATTTGAGTATACTTGAAATTATATAAAGCAGATTTTGCCTATTTAGAGGTCAAGGGCGGATCACTTTTTCAGCATACCTTCTAGCTGATATTTTTATAAAATTAGTTTCCCGGAACAGCCTTTTCGCTTGTATGCGCTGCACGCCACTGCTTGCGGCGTTCCTGCTCGGAATACTGATGTCTTTAATTTTATGTTTGACTGTCGAATGTTTGAGCCAATTTTATTTCTTTTTTATTGTTTTTTTTAAGTGTTACTCTTTGCACATTGTCATTGGCTCTTAAATTTATTAACGGTATAATTTTTTAATAACTGCAATTCCTTGATAACTGTGCGATGAGTCTCTTCTCATTTTTTCTCATTGACTATTATTGCAAAAAAATAACCCGAAAAAAGTTACATTCTTTTACATGTTTGAATTGAATTTAAGTCCTAGCGGTATATAAATCAAAACACAAATGTAATTCTCTTAAGTTTTTTTATATCTAAAATATTGTCATGAGAATCTAAAAATAATGATAACTAGGCATTGCCAAAGTCCCTCGAACAGTTCGCATGAATCTTAAATCAAGTACACTATTCTCGAAGAAACCAACAAAAACTAGAAATATGGAGAAACTGGTCGAACATTCTCGTTCAGATTCCTGCTTTGATAATGAGTCGAAAATGGTCAAGCAATCGTAACGTAATTAATATCAATAGTTATCTATTTTTAATTTTTTCCCATATTTATGACTTATTTTTTGAAAAAAGTTGAACTATCAATACAGTAACTTATATCAATTATGAAAAATTAATTCACTTTAATACAAGTCGAATAAAATGATAAAAAAAATTGCAAAAATTATTTTTTTACAATATTTTTGTCATTTTATTTGAGTTGTATTAAAGCGAATGCATTTTTCAAAATCGATAAAAGTTACCTTAATCAACTAATTCAACTTTTTGTAAATGATAAGTCAGAAATATTAAAAAAAAAATCAAACTTTGATATTGCGTATCTCAATAACTATTGATATGTCACGGTTGTTTGAACATCAAGTATCAAGGCAGGAATCCAAGTGTTAGGTTTTGGCTAGTAGCCATGAGACAACCTGAATAGAGAATTCAATATATTTCAACAAACAAAACAAATATTAAAATAGGCGATTTAAAATTTTACAGTTTTATTTTCGCGTGTTGGGATAACAATTACCGAAAAAGGAAAACTGTCATTTTCAAAACAGATCCGATAAACAGAATCTCTGTACTTTTTTGATCCGAAATACAACGCCGCGCATGGTCTTCGAAGAAAACTTGAAGCTTTTGAGAATTATCTGGAGAATTTATCAAGCGTCTGTCAGACGTAAATCAGTCGGTGAAAGAATTTTTCGCGGTTTCCCGAGCTAAATACAAATACACTGAAAATACTTCCTCGTAGGAAACCAATAATCGTGAAAGTTTAATGGACGTGCTCGCTGTAGCACGCGGAGCGGCGCTGGAGTGGATTCTTCGGCCTGGACTCTTTCTAAGATCACCGTCTTTAAAAAGCATCAGAAATATTAAAAAACTGGCTATAACCCGCCAAAAATGACGGTGCTCTTACATGTCGGTTCCTAAGAAATAAGTATTTATTTATTTATATAAAAAAGAAAAAATATTTAACGTAAAAAAATGAAAAAAAATATTATGTTAAAATTTTTACGAAAAAATATGACGCTTTTTTTTTTACTATAAAGAAGTTACACGAAGTTACAAAGACAGATAGACGGACGGACGGATAGATAGACAACGATATTATTATCATTGGAATTAATAAAAACATATTTGTTATTATAATAAGAGTACGGTAGATTGCTTGAAATCTACAAATTAACTATTTTACATGAAAAAAAAAAAATAATAATATAAATATACTAAAAAGTAACATATAATTTTTGAGTAAAA
Organism: Agrypnia vestita; assembly: GCA_016648135.1. NCBI lineage: Eukaryota > Metazoa > Arthropoda > Insecta > Trichoptera > Phryganeidae > Agrypnia > Agrypnia vestita. Next base: position 119,930 of record JADDOH010000924.1, on the reverse strand, counting down.
AATTTATAACCTCACTTTTTAAATAAAAGGTTGGCGATATTGATATACATAAAGGATTTCTGCTGCTGGTGGAGGGAAAGCGTGAGGAGTATGAGGCAAACATTTTTTGGCCAAAAATTTATTTTTTGCTTTTTAGTACATTTAAATATAAAATGTTCTTTTTGTGCATATATATTTTGTTTTATTTTTAAGTCTTAATCAGATTTTACCCAGCGTAAAAAATTACTTCGATGGGAAACAATTACCATCTTTTGGTGAGCTCATTGAAATATCATTGTCAAATAGCTCATTATCCCCGTATAAAACTGCGATTAATTCATTACGATGAATAAATTTTAGAGAATCTGACCAATGAGAATGTGATCACTTAAGCCAGCCGTACGATATTTCGTAATCCCTTTGAACACCCAAAGAATTACATACTTACTTTCCCATAGAAAAATACAATTTCGTCTCTATGAGACATTTATAATACATCTTAAGTTCATTAGACAGATTATTATTTATTTATTATTTAAAGTCTGGCGATCTTCAACCAGGTCCAAGCAGGCGCGTGCAGTGGTAACAAGAAGCATGACTTTTATTTAACCGTATATTTGGAAAAAATATCGAAATTAAATATTTATCTGGCAGAACATTATGAAATATTAAAATGTAAATAACATGTTAATTATTGTGATTTGAATATTCCGAGATATATCTCTTATTTCGGTTTCTTTTCAAAATGTATGCTTAAGAAAAAGGCATGCTTTTGTTCTCACTGCACGCCCCTGGATCCAAGTAGGGAAAAGAAATAAGAAAGAGCAAATTACAGTAAGTTAAATTTTCATTTAGTTAATCTTAATGTTTTTGTATTTTTGTATTAGGTAGTGTTTTTATCATGATTATTTAGATTATGATACAGGAAACCCAGTCGCATTGTTAACCAGGAGACCTCCATGGGTGATTAAAAGGGATGGTCAGATGCAGAGGCACTAATGGGGTGAAGTTATCCAGGACAGAAGAGCGTATAGCCTAAGGACGAGAATTTGGAATGAAGTCCTGGAAGAAGTGTTTTCATCATTACGAGTTAAATTAAATTATTTATATATTTTCAATGTTTGTAGCGTTAACTTTGTGGATGGACATAATTATTATTTTTAATTAAACAACTATGTATTAACCACTTAACTAGTAACTTTTCGTCTACTGGTTTTAAACCACTGTATCTTCATCAGGACGGATGCAAACTAACTATCCATTATCTGTTCTAGCAAATAAATCAATTTTTGAACGAGGGCGTGGCTACAGCTATGGTGGGAGTAATTGAGAAGTGGACGCTGAAATGGGGAATACGCCAAGTAACGGGCTATTCATAAAATTTATCAGGTTATTAATTATATTGGCTTTAGTGTTCAGGCATTTTTTATTTCTAGTATAAGTAAGTAGTATGTTATCTAATCTAAGGCCCCTATTATTTACGTGTAGAATCTCGATACCGTTTTCCTTTATAAACGTGTGGCCTGTTTCTAAAAGATGGTTCGCGAATTCAGAAAAGTTATCATTATTGAGACATCTACGGTAGACGTAGAGTTACTAGTAAGTGGTTAATACAAAGTTGTTTAATTAAAATTAATTGATTATTAATATTATACAACCCTATTAATGTACATTATGCCAATAAAAATAGAATTTTATTTTAAATCAATTTTCCTAACAGCCTGTTTGGTATAAGTTGAATACGGATTTAGGATGTATACCTAAGTACCACTATATATATCATAACGTTGTTATACGTTACAAATTTAAAGATTGATCAGATTGAGTTTATTCAACCATTCTACTGATTCGAGTGTATTTATTTTTTCTTATCAGAGAAATACTGAAAGATAATTTCGCAATATAGCTAAAAATGTTCGCCTCACTCTAAGTCTTTCTTTCGCCAAAGAACAAGGAGATGAGAAAGCCTATCAGATCGGGGTAAGTCAAGCGATCTTTCTTCCCCAAATATTTGTTCGTGATCCCCCGGGATCGGCTGTCCGTAATTCCTACATTATTTGTTCTGGAAGCCATAATTGAAATTGTATTGGGGAATCCTTGTAAACACCGATACTATTATTTTGACCAATGAGCATGCAGGGTTTGTTTTAATTTCAACACTTAGGAGGCTTCAAAGATTGCATTTTTTTCTTTAATATTTCTGACTTCTGTAAAACGTGGGACTATCTTTGACATACAAGTATACGGAATATTTTAAGTTCATTTACTTTCATACATGTCAAAAAAATTATTAAAACCTTGCAGAAATCTGCAACAATTTTTTTCTGTAAGATTTAAATCATTTCATTTGACTTACAATAAAAATACCGAATTAATAATTAACGACATTATAAGTTTTTTTATAGATTACCGAATACAAGTTAAATTTACCTACTGTATGTTAAATAAAATGATTAAAACCTTGTAGCAATCTGATTTTTTTTCTGTATTATTATTTTAGAACTTTCAATTTGCTATTATATGTGTATGTGTAAGTATTCATTGTCGTATTTATCAAACAATAATTTCGTTCTCTGTCCGTCTGTCTGTTTCCGTAACTTCGTGAAATGTCCGTAATTTTGTTCGAATTCACGGCTAATTAATTATTATGATGAAATTAAACGGCCGGGGGTGGGCTTGTATCCCAGGCCAGCAAACCCGAACCGGATACTCATGCATATTGCTACAGTCGCCTCTTCGTGGACTGCCAAAAAGATATTATAAATGTATACTTGGGCTTAGTAAAAACACGAACCAATATAAGGTCTCTATACTAATGAAATAATCATGTATAATCTGATTTTTATATGTACTGTTAGTTTCCCATGAATAAATAAAAGAAAATAGATCTTTCAGGTCTCTATCATGCTTTACATAAAAAAGTATCAACAACAAGAATCACAACCAATATATATATATATATATATATTCTATGCTATTCTGAAAATAGCAACATTGAGATGTCAGATCTTTATCCCAATTTTGACAGGTATGTACAACATTGTATTGCCGCCAACTTCGATGTTTTAAGTTTGACATGTTTCAAATTAATGAATTCAATCAATCAGAAAGCTCTAACGCGTAAAAAAAAGTTATTCACAATTACGAATAATGAGCTTTCTAATTGATAGAATTTATTAATTTCAAACCTGTCAAACATAAAACGTAAAAAACGGCGTCACAATGTTATAAAATAAATGTCAAGATACAGGAAATAGCATTATTGCTTAGTTCAGAATGCGGATGATTGAATACGTTAAGATCACTTTTATTTCTTTCTTATTCTTTAAATTGCTGGCCATCACCATCTACAATAACTCTGCACGGACGTAACAAAAGGTTTAATAGGCTAGAGGGTAGATTTGAGCGCTGTTTGCTCCTGGATAAAGCTGTCTGAAAAAATAAAAACTACCCTAAAAATCCCTACCCTGTCCACACACGAAATATCTCTCTATAGTGTAGCCATAAAGCGATCTATCTACCTTGACTCTGGCGCGAGAAACGGGAAAGAGGGGAGGGAGAGATCATATTTATATTTGGATAGAGTAAGATTTGCTAACTCTTTCTGCTCCCTCGAATCTTCACGGTTTCCTTCTTAAGTTTCCATTCTTGATATTAATTAACACGTTGGTGAAAAAATAAAACTAATCGAATCCATAAAAAACTTTGTAAAAAAATCGATTATATACAGGTTGTATATATAGTAGCGAAAACATCGAGAAGGTCTTTTTCGCTCAATTGAGCGAATTTTTGTTCATAAATATTTTCTATTCATAATTATCAAGTGAAAATAAAGTTAACATTTAAAGAGACGATATTATTTCAATACTAATTTCCACTATTAGATGTATGTATGTAATAGTCGAAGTAATTTTTTATTTTTTTAAATATACACATTACTTTATTACATTTCCATTTGTACTTTATATTACCTACTATACTTAGGTATACATGTACTTAATATTTTTATATATTTTTTATATAATACGTGATACGACTTTATATTTTTATATCTTGTATGTCGGTACAACTTATACTTGATCTTGTTTTTATATAAATATTTTTATATAACAAAAATTTAACATGTAATAGCCTATAATGGACGTGAACAAATAAATAAAAAATAAATAAAGGAGGTAAGCGATATCAATGTTTTATTTTATTAAATTTTTCTGATTTTTTTTCTTTGAAACGTCAGATTACCAAGTCAAATAGAATGACAAACCTTAAATAAATTTTTTAAATTCCATATAAGTTACTGCACTGATAGTCCAAAAAAAATCAATGTTGAATGCCTTCTTCTTAACTGTCTATATTTCACCTAAAGTGTAAAGAATTTGCATATTTTTTTTATTAGTTTATTATAAGTGTAATTACTAGTCAAAAAAATAAATTTTTAAGAAATTACCGATATATTTTCCACAGATTTTTAAAGGCCATCTAAAAACATCTGTTTAAAGTTCTCTTAGAGTTTCTACCATGTGTGTTCGACTTTTTTGATCTAAACCGCACACACAGTAAAATATCCTTGAAAACTCTTATTATAATTTTATTTATTATTATCCCGAAAAAAATTAATTATAAACAAAATAATGAGCAGCAGCAGGCTCCCAGGGTGGTGTAACTTAGATTTATTATATATATATCTCATAGAGACGAAGTTACTTTTTTATATGATAAAATAGGTACGGAAGTTTTTTGGATGTCCATAGGGCTTATGACCTATTGTACGGCTGGCTTTTACACAATGTAGCGTTCACCAATTCTACTCATGATCACATGTATCAAATTTTATCTTTTGACTGAAAATTTTGTCATCCCCATAAACTATATTTTTTTGAATGGCAATGAGTTATAAATATATTTTTTATCTATAATGTATCTTGATTAATGGTTTCCCCTTGAGGATAAAATCAAGTTTTCTATTTTTGAAAAATTTGAACATATTCAAAATATTCTGTGGTTTAACTCAATCTTAAAATAGTTGCGAAAATATGAACATATAATAAAATCTTTGAATAATTTGATTTCATTTCTCCGGCTTTTACGAAGTTTTTGGAGTTTCCAGATCAATTTGCGAGCACACGTCTTGAATAATCATTTCCGGCTGACGCAGGATATGCGTGAGAGCCTCCGGCCCCATTCCCAGTTGATTTCTGGCGAGCCCAGAAAGCCACAAATGAAGAACCTTTTTGTAAATATTTAAAACCGTTCAACGACGTACTCGTGAATACATTTTAAATGCCTCTTTCTCTCAAAGGAATTTAAAGAAGTGAAAGGGAGCTACGTTAATACAATTTACAACAGTAATGACAGTTAAAGTCGTGGATTTGAAATGCAGTGTCATCCAAATCGTTTTTATTTAATTTCTCGATATTTTAGTACTAAATACCTTATTTTAGATAGGGTATTCAGGGGTACGATAAGGTACTCAAGCTACCTATTTATATTTGTCCATCTGAGTCTGATCATCATGGTCATGTCCAACCAGCCATCATCATCTTCCAGCTACGCACTAGTCTAGTCTTCAAAAATCCAGCACCAACCAGCAACGCAAAACAACCTCTCTGAACTTGTTCCAAATATGAAAAGGTTAATTCTAAAAGCAATGTTGGCATTTGGAAAACTTGTAGCTTATTTTCTATTCGCACCCTATTCATGTAAAACGTCCGAGAGAACTTAACAAGAAATGCTTCTTCCAGATTTTATCTATATAAGATTAATAATAATAATAAGTAATACCTTTTTACATATATACATATAGTACAATCAAAACTAATAACAAAATGCAATACACTATGCAATATCAATATAAATGCAATGCAATACAATATCATATTACTTATTAATTTGGCATTAGCTTTGTGGAATGATATGATAATTTATATATATTTATATTCTCATCTGTAGATGAGAAATCTGTAGTTCTCTGAACAAGTCCTGTATAACTTAAACTCAAAAGTGGTCTCACACAATTATTTTATTATAATATAAAAAAAATCTAAACAATATCAGCAAAATTATATATATTTAAGACTTAAAAATTTGAAATCTCTGAAAAAACTGATATTATACAAATAAAAAGAAATTTAATGAATAATAAACAAAATAAATTGAAACAATAAATATATTTTTTAATACATGTATCGATACAAAATGTGTAATTATATAAAAGTTTATAGCACAAGAATCTCTTTTTGACGAAACACAATGATAAAATTTATGTATTAATTATTGTTTTAATAAACTAGAAAATGTGTAATAAAGTGTATTAATATTAAATAAATAATAAAAAATAGTGCCTTTACATAAGTCACCAATTCAGCACATTGAAGATTTTGTAATTTAATTTAATTCATATACATTTATATTAGTGGTATTTTTCACGAACAAATTATTATTATTATTATTATTACATAACATACAGTAGCAGTCGAGATCGCAGAAAAAAAGAGTATTTTAAATATTGTGTTTTATTTTTATTCTTTTTAACATATAATAATAAAAAATATTTTCAAATTAAAAAATTCAACTAAAGAAGAGTCGAAGGTTAGTGTCGAAGTAGAAATAAATGAGAAATAAGGTAGCTATATTACAGAAATTTCCAGATATAAATAATAACTTAAATAATCTAAATAACTTCGAGGAGAGGGTGATACCTAATTACGTGCATATCGTGACAAAGAATACTTCAATGAATAGTAATGCTCTCATAAGGTAAAATGTTTTTGAAAAAATTAAATAAGTACAACCAAAAAAAAAAGTTTTTATTTTCGTATGTGTGAGTATGGAGTTACCCTACCTCCAAAACAGTCAATTCGACTGATTTTAAAACGCCAGATTTATTTGACTTCCCTCAAGTATTTTATTTTTTCTCTATCTCATAACGCTCGAAGAATTAAAAACTGTGAACATCCGCGATATTGATTTAATTATTACCTTTCCATTGTTCGCCGTGGAAGCCTCCAACGAGCCGTCACTTCCCGCGGCCCTCTAGCGACAAAAGTCCTCGTTAACGACATTTTTTAATCAGCGGACGAGCCGGCTTCCGGTCGGCTTTTTATTTTGGCGCCAATTCCACCGGATGTGACAATGCTCTCTCTTTTTTATGCCAGCCATCTTTGTTCAATTCCGGATAAATTTTTCGATTTGTTGAAGCGAGGACGCGAAAAAGATTTTATGAAAGGCATTTTATATTTAGCAACAGATAAGTAATATCGGATGATTTCTAAAGTAATCCATCTTTTGTGATAAATATTTAGCTCATTTTGGATTATTCCACATCTTATATTTTTGACAGTAAGAATTACACATAATACAGGATTTTACAGCACTCTCCACCTTTTATAGTAAATTGAAAATTAACACAAATGTCTGGAATATTCAACTAGATTCCGGAACGTTCCAGAGCATCGAATCCATATAAATACGCGGTGGCATCGTGCTGCTCGGACAGTTGTGCGCGCGTTATTTTGACAGGCGAGACGTGACCAGAGAAACTAACAAACCCGCGTGTTTTAACATAAACAAGCGATAGCTAAGAGTAAAGCGAAAAGCACCTACATATGTATTTGTGAAATATTCAGGAGTGACAAATAGTGCGAATTACGAAATTGGCATGAATTAAAGAACAGTGTTCGGATTAAATTTGTGGCCATGTGGCTTTAGTGAATAAATAAAAATTTTAATCCAGTGGCTTTAGTGAATAAATAAAATTTAATTAATTTTTAAGTGTTTCATTTGGCTTCCGCAGCCGCGATCCCGTGACACTAAATTAAATAATGTACACGACAGAATATCCCAGAAAACTATACACAGAAATTCAAAGTATTTTACTTTTAGAAAAAATAAAGATTTCACTTTTTTAAGCATATTCCAGCTATTTAACACATAAACGTTATGTAGGTATATGTTTCTAATATACTTAAAAAATGTACTAGATAATTTATTTATTGCCTTTACATGTTAATAATATTAAATCTGAATATTGTGCCAATACAATTCAAACATTCGGCCATTCATGTTGCTAAAAAGCTATTGCATCAAAACATTAACATTGACACTTTTAATCTTAACGTAGAAACGAATATTCACGACTACTGATCAATATTAAGTCTGATTTTTTTATTTCAATTCGTGCGTATATTGTCAAAACTTTCAATTTGTTTGAGTTTGACACGTCATATTAATCCAAAAATTAAAATCCACGGCAGTTATTGATGGTTACTCGCGCCACGTTAAAAATTTGCTTGCCAGCAGAAAATATAATTTTGATTTATCATAATAAACATGTCGATATATTTTATTAATTGTCATTCTTGAAGTGATTCGAATATTAAATGATATATTTAATTAATTAAGGATAAATTATAGAAGTCTCACAGAGAAAAAAGGATGGAAGTCTCTTATACGATGGCTCAGGGCTTAAAACCTGTATGAGCTGGCTTAAGAGATCACTGTACACAATGCAACGTTCACGAATTCCATCGTAAGAACATCCACACATTATCAAATTTTTTAAAGTTCTGTATATATTTATGAATCAAGAACATTCATATATTGCACTGGTGTCTACCAGAGACATCTGTTGTTATTTTTTATCATTAACAAGTTAGTATATATAGATTTGGCAACTGGTAATGATACTTCTGTATTTTATTTTCCAAAGAGGAGTTTTTTTGGCAATATTCCTTATTGACGTATATATGATATTCGTTCGAATTTTTACATATCTACTAGAATACGCCTGAAAATCAATATTAAAAATTTTTTAACTCCTATAATGCACCAGCATATTATATATTAATAATATTTTTATATGAAAGTATGTTTTAAGAACACAGTTACTGGATTTGGTCCCCAGAGGGATGATTTATTAATTAAGGATAAATTATAAAAGTCTTACAGAGATGAAGCTATTTATATATAAAATCCAGAAACAGTGTTCTTAAAACATCCTTTCATTTTAAAATAAAGATCAAATTTGATTTATTTAATATTTCTACAAATTAAATAATTTTCTTAATGTGTTTAAAAATAATGCATACCTACACCTCGTTTCCTTAACATTTTTTGTACGATTTCGTTATTTTTGGCAAATGGCGATGGCACTTCATATATCCTTTTAATTCTTCCTTGCACTATCCCAACTCATTGCCTAGGTAGGCTGTTGAGGTCTGCTCTCCTCGTTCTCAGGCTGTATCTTCTTCGGTTCTGGATATCGCTTTCATCCAGGCCGTCCCGATTTTGTCGCATTGAATCATCCAGAAGTTATTTTACTACACTGCAATCATAATTATTGAAGCAATCATTACAACTCAATAATCATTTGGTGTAGTATATGAATATTCAGCGGGTTAACATTACGTTAAGAGTTCTTAATTTGATCTGATTTTAACATCCGATAGCAAACGTCACGTTGTGCGACGTTTTTCAGAGATCTCCAAAGCTGAATTTTCAAGAGTATGTAAGAGTTCGAGAAAAGAAAATCAAACGACAATGTATACAAAAATAGAACAAGGGCAGTGGTGGTGCGGAAAAGAAATCAACTCCCCTCAGGGAAATGAGGCAGCCCAAAGGTTCGAAATGGTTCAGTTCACACCAGTACGACAGGAACGCATCCTGGTGCAAGAAAAGCAAACAGCTTAGGGCGATGGTAGAAAGGGGGTGTTACACCCGATTAACACCCCCTCACCAGCAGGAAGCTCCCAGCTATAAATTTGTATCCCAACATACTCCAGGAAAAATTTGAAGTAACGTTCGCTTTGTATAAGCTCAACATTCCTAGGGGAACGCTGACCTTATTCTCCGAAACCCTCAAACATACCCTTTCCGGCATCCCTCATTATCTCACGTCTCCAGAGGATATGCTCCTGTGTTTATCTGACTCTCCACTCAGTACAGTGAATGCCAACCCACCGTTTTACGAATAAAGGCTTTCATATTGGTCCTACTCAAGCATCGCTAAGTTGTTATTTTAATGCTGCATGGCAATCATGCTTTGCCGCATTGCGGCATAGCAGTGATATGGCTATCGACAAAAAATTTTTCATTGCTTTTACAGTGCAAAATTTTTTATCACATCAAAATTACAATTTAGCACATAGCAGTTAGAAAGATCATCATCACTTGCATATTATTGATGGGTTTGGCATTAACATACTGGAGATTATTCATGATGTTTATTAAATTAGGTGAAAAAGATTAACTTTTTCCTCTATCAGTACTAAGTATTAGTCAGTTTAATACTTCACCTATCAATGAGAAATTCTATTACCCTTGAAACTTAAGTAGTAAAATACAAAAATATTATTAAACTCACGTAGAGATAACATGGTTAATGTTTTTTACCTAATTTAATTATCATCAACAATTCCACTTAGGTGAATATTGCCAGAAGAATAAACTTCGCAATATTTCTGTAAGGGTCGAAGCATTCTATAAGAGTTGATAAAGTTTCGACTATGATTAGGTAAAACGTCGAAATTAGATTTGAAGTAATGGGGTGAGTGAGGATTGAAAATAATGTCGTTGTCGGATTGTAGGCCAATGGAGAAGATTGCGAAAAGATGAGATGTGATCGAATTTTAGAGATTAAAGATGAAACTGATATATAGGTTTGAAAACATTCCAGTTTATTGAAATGCTCTACATTGGCATTAGAATGACACACATCAGCATAATCAAGCAGAATAAGAAGTATGTTGGTATTGCCGCATTGCGTATTTATTATTTTACAATGAATCAGGAGAAAGTATATAAGTTTCCTTAAGGAGTGAATATGTACGTCTCATGAAAAATCTGTATCATTTAGGAAGGTTTTTCCCAACTTTAGCATATTATATGCACTGATTGTTGATGCAAAGCGATGGGAGCGTTGAATTTTTCAATCTAGATAGCACTCGTGAGCAGACAATTATAATGGATTTATAAGATGACCATCTTCCGTGGACAACTGATATGTGGTTCATTGATATAGTGGTATTCCTTCCTTCTGTCTAGAACGGAACTTTGTCGAGAATTGGGCGTCCTGATATAAAGTCCTAAAGAATATTTATGGGCGTGTTATAATTAATAGTTTAAATAGTATATACTCTCATACTGGTTATTCTATAAGTAGCCGCGCCCGTTCCTTTTTAAGCCCATTCATTGTCTCGATCTTCCGTCTTTTTCATTCACTCCGACAGGCGTTCATCTAGATACATCAAAATGAAAAGATATCCACCACACACATATGCCATATCGGCCCCACACTTTCGCCACCCAATTCGGCATTTATTTATGCTAAATGGTCATCCTCTCCGTGCTATTTGAACTCGAATGAGTGCAAGGGAGACGTAAACCATATAATACAAAACAATAGAATGAGATATGATACAATGACATACGTATATACGAGGAAATACCGAAGACACAGTTAAACGAGATACAGTAGTCACTCCCCTGAGGAAAAATGCAAATAAAGTTGTATAAAACATACAGGACTCGCTTGTCCGGAAAATTACTGCCGGCAGACATAAACCACGTTAGATATCAAGCTTATGACATTACAGGAACGGATTTGAAAAAAAATCTTGTTAACTGGGTTATAGATGAAAATAACTGGTAAAAGAAAGACCAGCACACCACAGTCACACCTCGCGGGGTGGTCCCCTAAGAATTTCCCAGCGGGACACCCACGCTCGAATAAAAAATCTGAAGCACGATTCATTGTTTGCGTTCTGAGAAGGTCAGCGTTTCCGAAGGAAACTCCATCTATCCCCCTTATCAGATCCTACCGACTATTTTTTAAAGTCAAACAGCTTGCTTCTGAACTCTCCGTAACCCGAAACCATCTGCATCGCGAAATGGTCTAACACCAGAGGACCGCCTCCTGCCTCCCCCTCCCCCCTCTAGATACATCACAGATATAAGAAGACCCCATGGCAAGAACTGTTTACTAACATTTTTGTCAAAAATAAGTCTAAACTAAATATTGTACTCTCTTTCCATTGGAAATAAGTTCAGAACTTAAAAAAAAGTAACCCATAAAAACCAAGTTTTTATTATACTCTCTTTCTCATTTACGACTTGATACATTTTTTTTCGCTTAACCTACGCGCTGGGCTTCGGTCGGGCGGCGCTAGGAAAGGGAGTTATGAAAAATTTCTTTGTAAAATAACAACAATTAAAGACGAATTAAAACATATAACATAACACTAAACTTACAGTAATTTAATATATTTCTAAAATGTCAGATGTTTTGAGCTTTGATAAGATACTTCATGCTTTGAAGATTAAATTCTAAAAATATTTGTCAGTCAAATTAGATTTTCGACATTCGTAGTGAAGTACCTATTATGCATACCGACGGAGTAATTCAAATTTAGAAAATATTCCGCCACGTTATCGGGCCGCCGTGATCAAACTTTTCTAATGATTCCAATTTGAAAAATCCGAAATTATACTATAATTCTTAATTTTTTTAACGAAAATTTGATAGATCTTCTTGATCGTCGCCACGAGTCTACTTGCCAAGTTTCAGCTCAATTGGATCACGGGAAAAGGGTCAAAAATCGATCCAAAGTTTTTGTTGACGGCAAGCAAGCAGACGCCACGAGTTAATATAAAGGGAGTAATAATTAGAACATGTTCAAATCATAGGGATGAACATGTTAACTACACTTTTTCATAAAAATCAAATCAGTTGCTAAAGGGAAGAAATATGTTATCTTCAATAATAAGATGTTATTGCCATCATTCTGAAATGACACGCCTTTTAATATGATTGAAATACTTATGGTTAATATAAATTTTACTCTGGCAGTATTGTCATATATTTGTTTTTATTTGAAGACAATTATAATATGTACTTATATATTATTTTTCAATAATTTTAAATGGTACATACCATGTTTTGTATTATTAATTAACATGCCAGGTATTTAGTAATTTTGGATAACGGATGGTAAAAACGGATAGCATTTGAAGGGTTGTTTGATGTTCCTGTTTTACCAATTTTAATTTAAAAATTCTATTAAAAATGAGTTCCAGAGGCGAAAAAATGGTTGTTAACTACATTTTTTAGGGAAAATTATTACATATATATTTTTTTGATCATAAATGCGTTTTTTTACTTTGTAAATACTTTTTTGATATTTTAGTGACATAAATCAATAAAAATTTATCTTGAATTAGCAATAAAACATATTTTTCAAAGGCGAAATGCAAATGTCTAATTATCTCAAAACGACTTGAATGTTAGTTAACAACTTCTTGCAATGGAGTCTTCATAACATAAATAAAATACGTGGGTATTCTCGTAGCAGTCTACTCGTGCAGGATAGCACGCCTTTGGTTAATGCCTACTGTACACCACTAGTTGGTAGCGTGGCATCCAACAAATCCTGCAAAATAACAATGCAATTTTCACATTAACGCCGGCCGCACTTTGGATACGAATTATTACGTACGTATTCATACTATTATATTCGTACGTATGGAGCGCGTACATTGATTGCGTCTTGCGTTGGTCACGATCAGTTACTTTTCGCATTTCTCCAATAACGTTTGTGCCAAATGAATAATCTGTATCTTCTGGCAGACTTAAATAATGACAAATTTCATGACTATCTATCTAATAGATTCAAAAATGATGGGGAGAATCGAAGTGCAACAAGAGCTCGTAACATCGGAGAAATATTTAAAAGTTTTTTGTTCGAATAATTTGTTTGTTAATTAGGTATACCTCACCTTCATTAACCAAATTATTTAACTTACAGGTATTTTTTAGTTCTTTAGAGATTCTCCACCATGATCTGCGCTGATGGTCACGTAGTTGAATCACTTTGGTCCCGAAAACATTTGTGGTCATGCGTCAAATTGACAACATTTTCAATATCATCGTACTAAATCGCAAAAATTTCCGAACAAATCCGGATCGTGTCGGACGTCGCATCTATGCACTACTAAATCGTGTACAGTGTACGATGTTCAATACTACTTAGAAGGTCAGGAATGTACTTGCGTATTCGTACGTATACGTACTACTCCAGTAAAACGCATCCAGTGTGCGGCCGGCGTAATGCTGCATCTAGTTTGATTACACTTTTCCACTGCAATTTCCAAGATGGGCGCAGTGACTTAATTTGTCCGGAAATCCAGTTTTAAAAAATGCAGAATTTGATTGGGGCGAGTTCCAGCTCCGGCGACTCCTCGCCTAACGAGAAGTAAGAGTCGTCGTCTGGCCAGTGGCGGGTCCCGTATTTGCATTCACTTAGCGCTAATAGCAGAGGCGGCCGGCGCGCCCTAATTGTGGGCAGGGCCGCACTCGTTAGTTCAAATGGAAAAGTAGATGTTTCGCCGCGATACCGGACCCGGCGACCTGATGAGATCGCCCCGCGGTGACATCTCTGGCGGAAATTAAAAACCAACATCATTACGACGTCAGCAAACGTTACTGCTGAAATCCGGTTGTTACATTAGTGGCTGAGTTAATTTTTCGCTTACGGTCAGCGACTGGAGAAAATTCGGTACGGAATATTCCAATATTACGCAATTTTGTCACTCGATGCTCGTACAACGTGCACGCTTAAAGACGTTCTAATTAACAGTAATATCAATTGCCCTTAAATACTATTTTCTAAATATATTATAGATGTCTCAAAGAAACGAACCAATTTTTTATGTGGGAAAATAGGTACGGAAATTAGATATAGGCTTACGACTTATCGTATGGCTGGCTTAAATAATCACTTTACACAATGTAACGTTCACCGATTCCACCCATGAAAGACTACCACATCTTTGAAAGTGTATCTTTACTAACGCCACTACGCCTTACTAGAAGAAAATAACAAATACAAAAAAGCATTACAAAGAACCAAAGGAAAACAATAATCTACCAAATAATGCGAAAAAACTGAGATATATCAACATAATATGTATTGTAATGAGATACTTAAAAGAATTTACTTTATTGTCAAAACCCTTGGTAATATGTCACTGGAAAAACACTATGGAAATATTAAGTATGGTCTACAGAAATCCACAATTATGTACAACTTTTGCGAAACGTCGAAACCAAAGACTGGAAATGAGACGAGAATCTTCTCGTATACACTAAAATAATCGAGGCGGTTCAATAATCAAGTTTTTGGGTATAAATAGAGAACAACGTCGCGGCGTGAGTTTTTGTTGTATTTAATAGTTTATTCCGTGTGAAGTCGGCTTCGAGCCACGTGGCTAGGATGGCCAGTCGTGAGATAATCGAAGCGATAAACAAAGCGAAATAATCGAGCGAAGTATCATATTGGCGAAATAAACCAGAGCGACTTCCGTTTGTGAAGATTTATTGCGTATTATAAATTGTAGCGTTAAATATAATTTGTTTTAAGTGACTTTCTTTATTGAATAATTAATTAATCACTAATTAATAAATCGCTTTTTAATTTCCGGTGTTTTCATTCATTTCTCCCTATCTGCGACACATTACAATACGAGAATCTATAAAATAATGTCGCGGGTCTATAGAAACAGAAAGAATTATAGATAACCGAGAATTTTTCAGCACTCTGGATATTTTTCAGTAAATTGGAAATTACTAGAAGGTTCTAGATGGAAATACCAACTAAATCGTGAAACGTCTGGAAACTCGAAACGGTATTTAAAGCGACGACGCCCATGCACAGACACAGATTGTTCGGCGGTTCGGTTCTGCGATTCGGCGATTCCACATAAGTGAAACGGCTAGTTGTGTGAAGCTAAAGTCTACCGAAAATAAATTACGAGAGTATCTACCAGGCATTCGATAGTGAATGAGTGCGATCACAGACATGCGAGTATTCTGAAAAACTTAAAAAAGCATCCCACTAGGGCGAGGAAGTCCCTCGATAGTGATAGATTGTACAAATTTCATGTACGTATTTCACCGCCGCAACAGTAAATAATAAAATAACGCGTAATCTTTTTATAATGTGTAAAACAAATTCTCTGCAATCAGTGTAAATTTTTAAAAGAATTTCACTCCCTATTACATTTATGTTTTATTTTTTGATTGCATTACCGCTGGCACTGCTGTTGGCAATTTAAAAAATCAGCTTTCTTTTCCACCCTTAACTGGCGACGCTCCCTCCCTTTCCTCCCCTGCCCCCGGGTTGGGCGACAGTTTCCCTCGGTGCGGGTCAAAACACATTTAAATTCTGAATGGTTTATGGCCTAAGTCGTACGATCAAAGGTGATTCTGGCTAAAGAAACATCATATTTCACGATGTTTTTTCTACCAGGAAAATGTGTATTGGATCTAAGGGTGTGGGGTGTCGGGTGAGAAGAAACCTGCTCAGTTATATTGATGCATTTATTTTTATTCGGTCAATTTGTTTGGCGACCAAAATAACAAAACATGCCTTGTTATGTATGCTTGTACACATAACAAGGCATGTTTAAGGAAAATATTTAATCTGTTTGTGTTTACTGAGGTATTATGCCGTGATGTGACGACCTTTCGGGCAGACGTTTCAGATCCCATTGCAGGGTCCATCATCAGGACTGATGTGTTGTTGTGAGTGTTGGTGTTGTGGTTAAGTATCGGCTTGCAATACCGTGCCGAAGTCATGATGTGTTGTATTGTGTTGTGTGCATGATTCACGTGTTGTCTAATCACTATCTATGCGGAGTCTGCGACGAGAATGACTTTGAAGCGCCGGATACCAAGATGTTTTTAATTTGAGACCATCATCTCTATTAATATTTATCGGGTGCTTGTAGATTTCTAGTGCTTCCTTGATAAGATGCCGAAGTGTTGATGAGACGAAAGAGGTCTCATCAACACTTTGGCTACGAGGGAAGTCCCACCATCATCCCACGATGGGAGTTTCTGAGTGGCCGTGAAAACCTAGGAAATATTTAAGGCTGGACATTTATATCAAAACGCATATGCTAGACTATAATTTTTTAGGACGACCATTTAGATAGAACCTTTGTTGTTACATAAAAGTAATAAACTGAATATGATTTTAAATAATTTAAAAAATATAAGCATTAATCGACAGGCCACGGTCCAATTTTTTTTTTTGTAAAAGAAATTATCCATAGTTACTGAATATTTCAATGTGCGCAGAATATGTATTTTTATGAGTTTAAAGCTAGCATTATGATAAATTCTTTTTTTAGTTTCTATTCAGATACAAGTATAAGTATGTTATATAATAGTATTGTCATGTGTCGTAGCTGCAGGAGGAATTAATGAAAACGCTGTAATTTAATATCGCATTTATTAATTACTGATTAATTAATTAATCAAACATACAAAGTCACTTAACACTGTTTAACTTAATGTTATTATTTAAATTTAACTATTTCCTAAATCTATCACAAATACATATTTTATAATCGCTTTATCACTTTATTCGCTATTCACTAGAACATTCCATCTAATTTCCTCACGTACTATTCGCTCCGGTTTATTTCGGGTGCCTTCGCTTCTATTATCGCTGTCAAGCGTGCTAAAATCAAATACTCGTTACTCCCGCGCGCGATCCTATTTATATTGGCTTATGCTGATATCGAGCCTTCTTGGCGTTCCTAGTGCTTACGAGAACTTTCTCGTGGCTTCCAGGCTTTTATAGATGTTTCTCGATGCTTCCCGAAAAACGTAGATTACGCCAGGCCGTTATGGAATCTTCGATAGTATTGTGATCATTTCAAACAACTGTCACTTGACATGAGTGCGTGATTCTTTTTAGCCTCGTTACAGCATGTACAATAAGTGGTTGTTGGTGTTTGTGTTCTTAGTCCTCCTCACTAGGGGTTCCTGCGCTGAGGCGGACTAGTTTTTTCCCATTTATTTTCTATTTTAAATTTCTAAGTCAGTTTTAGTGCACTTTTTAATTTGTCTGCATGAATTTTATTTAGCCATATGTTTTTTCAACTTGTCAATCTTTTCAATGTTTTTCAATTATATTGTAGAGCTTAGTGGCAAAATAAATATCACTTCTTTGACCAACAGTTGTGTTGGACCAAACGTTGGTACATTTCTTATTTCTATTTTGGTGTCCCTCGTGTTATACGTTGGAGTTATATTGTTTGGTTTTGTATATTTAAATTGCTGTGAAAGAATGCTCTTAGAATATATTTGTTTTATTTTTGGAACGTCAAGACATTTGAAAATTTCTTTCGAGAGCTTTCTGATTGGAAATTTTAAAATGGTCTTTGTAATTCCCTTTTGAGATATATTTAAATGGTTCATATGATTTGTTGTGGCAGATCCCCATGCTGAGATTCCATATTCAAACCAAGAATGACGAAGTTACCTTTTTAAATATCTTTCTTGTATATCTGCCGCTCCGATATTTCACGACCGGCCGCACTGGTCATCATCCCGCGGCCAATATCGCGTTGATAGAAATATCAAAACGAACTCGTGTCATGCAGCTGTCGGTCCCGTTTATACACACAAAACGCTAGGTTTTCGAACCTCCTAGATTATTATAGAGTTCACTATAATGTTTTCATCGTTTCCTGATGCTTGTAAATGTTTTCCGAAAGTTATAGATAACACAAAATCGTGATAGTGTATCCTAGAAGATGCTAGAGAGTTCGTTATTATTGTTGTCATGGACATATTACAAGGGATTCTGTACACAATAAAGATAAAAATATTATAAAATGTAACATTATTGATTGAATTATAATATATTTAAATAAACTTTGTTTACACCACCTTTTTTGTTATTGAAAAAATTCAACATGCTTCAAAGCCAATGGCTTCTTCGTCAGGATAATAAAATAATCGACGAAGAAGCCATTGGCTTTGAAACATGTTGATTTTTATCAATAATAAAAAAAGTGGTGAAAACAAAGTTTATTTCTATAAATTATAATTATAATGTTACCACCAAATAATTTTGCTGTGTTTGAAGAATAAATTGTTTATTGAATTTGCATAAAATGCTCTGGGGTTGCTAGTACGTTATACCAGAATATTCTGGAGTGAAAATGGATATATTTTGGTCAATCTACTCAGTATTTAGTATTCAGTATCACGTAGAAGCCGGTTTGTTGCGAGATCAAGTCTTGGAGCATCTCATCACATTCCGTAAACACAACGATGTTCTTAGCTTTTGGAAGCTACGACAGCGTTTCTGCATTAAATCCAATTCTCAACATCTCTCAGTTAAGTGTCATGAATGTATATTTGAGTTTATTGGTGAATAGTTTGAAGTAAAGTCTCTCTGTTTAGTACTGCTACGTATAGTCGTTATCGGTCAAATCAAAAGATAGTTAAATCAAAGCAAGTCACTTACATTTGGGTGCTGGTGTAATCTTTTTCCTAAGAAATAACGTAGAAACAAGTTTGCAATGTGAAATAGGAGAGAAGTATTCATGAGAGTGACAAAATTTGAAGACACAAGTATTTATTTTTATAATTGTTATTATTAAATGTTTTATCTCTTAGTGAAATACACAAATTGTACACCACTAATGCTTCTGTTTAGTTAAGTGTTAAATTGGTGTTTCATACGTGATTTTTTAGCATTGCACTATAGTTTTACACTAATTTGTGATTGAGTATTGATAGTATAAAACTCGTTTAATACAATTTAAGTGTTAAATAAAACGGATATTTTATACGAACCGTATATTTTACTGAGAAGAAAATATCGACGTTTCGCTGAAGTCTTGTTCAGCGTCACCAGGAAAGCATCCTATCACGGCGGAGGTGTAGGCCTAATATATATTTAAATTAAAACTTAAATATGTCCAACGAATTTCTCAATCATAAAAAATGTGTTCTGTGAAATTTTATTTTTCTTTCTCATAAAATGTTTTTGCATAATACTAACTATTTGTTGATCAAAATAATCAGTACATAAAAATATCCAAATTCAAAATAGAGTAAAGAATAAAGATGTTAGGAAATAATAATTAATCAGATTTTAGAATAGTTAATAGAATTAAAATTCCCACAGGTTTAAAGACTCCAAAATCAGTAGCATAACTCAGAAAGTGGATAACGATATAAGTTAAATGTGAACTAATGTGATGTATATTATTACTGTAATGAAGATTAATGATTAGTTTTTGCTATATTCAGATTAGTATTATTCATTTATATAAATGTACTTAAAATTGATTTTTATGTCATAAATTCTTCATGAAGTCAACATTAAATTGTAAAAATGAACCTGCAGGCAAACGTCTTTTAAAACGTTTTATGTGTCTAGTGATATTCCAAAAATTTAAAGAAAATAAATAGAAAAAAAAATTAAAAAAAGAATCCCTCGGATGATTTGGACATGTTGAACGAATGAATGAAAAAGATTGTTAAGAAAAATATACGATGCAAGTGTTGACGGCGCCAGAAAGAGAGGGCGATCGCGGAAGACGCGGTGTGACCAGAATAACCAGATACTGGAAGATGGTCCTGTTAGGAGCCTGAACAATCGACGAGCTTGTATGCAAAGATGTATGACGCTGTAAGAGTGACGCTCTATTCTTTCTGTCTACCCCAAAGTTGTTCAATCCTGAATTAAGGGGTTACACCGCCGTGGGAGCCTGAATTTTTGGTAGAAATCTGGCGATTATTTACAATTTTGTTTATTTTTTTTATTGGCTTAGTTGTAATTAATACACTCATCAAATTATAATTTGATTGTAAAATTTTTGGAAAAAAAATTTCCTCCATCGTGACTGAGGTGTACATTTGACCGAAACAGAAAAAAAGGTCATGTACTTATATTGAAATGAAATATATAATATCTAGCATATCCGATTTGGGAAAAAAAAGTTTTTTTTTGTAAAATTGTGAACAGTTACAAAAAAAATATCTATTTTTTACTCCCTTTATATTAACTCGTGGCGTCTGCTTGTCTTCTTGTCTGACGAAAAAACTTTATGTTTATTGATTTCTGGAAAAGGTTTACCAATAAACGTATTTATATTTATTATGTTACAGAGTTGTACTGTGAGTGTGTATGTTTAAGTTTGTGATTGTATTAGAGTATGTGTGTCTGTATGACAGTCATTATAAACGATGAATGGAAAAAAGTAAATTCTAACTTTCCATTTTTTTCAGTATCTGACTTATCTGTTAGACTTTGGACTGTCATGGAAGTAGTTTATATCGAATATTAAAAATTCACTCACACTAATACAAGTCAAATACATCCATCCACTAGATCGGTCGAGACCTTGAGCCTTTCACATTGTAATACCTACTTTCAGCAAAATTATTTGATATATATCGCTCGTCAATTTGTTTAACATTTAATTCGGACATCTTTTCAATTCATCAATCTATGATTTGAACTGCTTGATATTTACCTCAAGCATGAATCTTTTTACTTCATTTCTTGGCGTGGCGTCTGCTTGCTTGCCGGCTTGCCGTCGAAAAAACTTTGGATCCATTTTAAACCCTTTTCCCGTGATCCAATCGAGCTGAAACGTTGCAAGCAGACTCGTGACGACGATCAAGAAGATCTATCAAATTTTCGTTAAAAAAAATTAATAAATTTTTGGATTTTTCAAATTTTGAATGATTTTTTCATACAACTTATTAAGTTGTATGAAAATATTTCAACGCGTCTGGTAGACGCGAAACCTGATTATAGTATAATTTTGGATTTTTGGAAATTTTTTATAACTCCCTTTCCTAGCGCCGCCCGACCGAAGCCCAACTCGTAGGTTAAGCGAAAAAAAATGTATCAACTCGTAAATGAGAAAGGGAGTATAATAAAAACTTGGTTTTTATGGATTACTTTTTTTATCGATTGGTGTTTCATCTTGAAAAAAGTTTTTTTACATATTTTACTTAATAAATGTAAAAAAAAAACATTTCTCTTCATCCATTTCTACCTAAATTCCTGACTCCCTAAATTTTTCGGGGATATTTTCACCATTTTGTGCTTTTCTGCTTTGTGTTATCTGATTTTGTATAATGCTCTTATTAAATACTCCAGAAGTCACCTGCTGTCTTCGGCAGAACGGCTCCCAGTTATAATGGGTGTTTGAAGAACTCGCTAAACAGAACAGAGAGCCCCTCCACTGTGTAATGGATATTATGATTATCAAATATTTGAAAGTTGTTTCACGGAACGAGCCTTCCTTTGCTTAGGATGGTAATCTTCGCACGAAATTTTATTCTTATAAATTTTAAAAATTTGCAGTTAAAAATAATATTTTTACTCCCTTTCTTTTAACTCGTCGCGTCTGCTTGTCTGCCGAAAAAACTTTAGATCGATTTTTAACCATTTTCCCGAGATCCAATCAAGCTAAAATTTTGCAGGCGGACGCGTGGCAACCATAAAAATGATAAAAAAATTTCGTTGAAAAAATTTTTATAATTACTGTACAATTTTGGATTTTTCTAAATTTTAACGATTTATATATTGTTAAATTTTTGAGCCCGACGCGTGGAGTAGGCGCGAAACCTGTTTCAATGAGAAAGGGAGTATAATAAAAACTTGGTTTTTCTGGGTTAGTTTTTTTATACTTTTACTTTACACGACTTTTCAGACATTTTCTAAAAATCTGAAGCTTCAAGGCAATAATTTTGTGTAATGTATCTTAATGTGCGGGCGCGTGTGTTCATGTGTGTGTATGTGTGTGTGCGCAAAAAGGCTGTACAGAAAGATGGGTACGGCACTACAAATTTGTCCGCTTGTCGCGGATAAATATATTGTTACATATTATCGTACTGTTACTAGAACAGGACTAACTAACGCCTAAGTATTATTGAGAATAACAAGGAGAACTAGGAGATAGACACCAACACAACTAAACAATGTACCTCGTACGCACGGCTTACACATACTAATTCGATTATTTCTTAAATGGAAAGAGGTCTAGGAAGAAGTATACTCTTTTTTAAATTTATTTTTTTGTTTATTAAGTGAGTAATACAATAATTTAAGTATATTAAATTTTAAATCAAAAGTAAGTATCACGTATTTTATAATTTTTTTCTTAAAAGTCGTTTTGTTGTTTTCATCCCTAATATTCCCTGGTAGTTTCATAAATGTTTTCATCCCACTATACATCATAGAAGTTTGCGATCTTTTTTTCTTTCGGAGTGGTAATCTTATTTCATATTTTCTTCTTGAACAAGGGTCATGTTCATGTTAGTTTTTTAATTTTTTTTAATAATTCAAAGGTATCGTTGTGTCCATTAATAATTTTATATATAAATAGAAGTACATTTAATTTAATTATTTGTCTAAATGTCATTATTTGTAAGCTTTCTAACATCACTTTGATTTTTGTGTATCGATTTCTTTTTTAGTATAATTCTTAATGCTTTGTTTGGAGTATTGTTATTTTTTTTCAATTCTTCTTCATTAACCAAAAATAGTATACAGCTGCAAAGGTTGATGTGGTAGTAATTGAAGTAGCAGTAGTTGGAAATCCCGGAAGTAAGGCGACAGGTGGGTCGCCCCAGATTAGGCTGGGAGAAACATCAGATAAAAGTGTATAATAACAGAAAAGGTCTTGACTGGTTAACTCATGCGGAAGCAGCACGAGACAGGGCTATATGGAAGCACCTTGTCGAGTGCTTGGAGCCCCGATCCTACTAGAACAGGCGGATGAAGATGATGATGAGACCATTAATTAAGATGCTAATAGTGACCATAGACTACAGCTTTCTATTGTCTCTAATTAGATTAAAGAGGTTATCTACTCCTATATTCTTGTCACAGGACGTGGCTATGGGAGGCAAATTTATTTATTACACAAAAAGTCACGGGACACAAATTTATTTGGAGCACTATTCTGAAATTCACCGTCACTAAATGTTTCTGGAATAATTTACACACTAATTATCCAATTTTATAATTCTTTATAGAATCTTCGCTGTTACTTTATCACTTGAGAATAACTTGTCTTTCTTTTGAGGGCGGAAAGTCAAAGGGGCTATAGTGATTATTTATAACTTTATAGGGGTGAAAAATAATGTGTTGTTAATCAGATGTCAATATTTTTTTTATTACTGAACGATTTCCATATGTGTTTTGGATAAATAAATATGGAAATCGTTTAATAATAAAAGAAACATTGACAAAATCAAATTGGCAGAAGTCTATTTTGCTCTCATGTTAAGTTCGAAGTAATCATTAACACCCTTCTGGCTTTCTACCCTCGATATACTAATGCTCAAAGACGCTACTGGTTATCATATTGAAACGTTTTCAAATGACGGCTAGAGAAGGGTGTAGAAATTTTTCAAGAACCTCAGAAGACCGCAAACTGTAGATCAAGATACACAGCAACGAGGAAACCGACTAAAGAAAAAAAAAAAGTTAAAGGAAGACACTTAACAGAAAAGTCGTGATTTATTACACCAGCTTTCGCGTAATAGGTGTAGTTCATTGGATTAACCCAATCAAGGAGCTAAGTGGCTAATTAGCTAAACTAATCGGGAAACAGTACGGATTGTTCTCATTACAAATCAATAGATCAAGAGAAATCCATTATATTAATAATGGATCGGGTTTGTCAGGTTAAGCCTGGAAAAGCTATTTGAGGTATACATTAATTGTTCGTTTTAATGTTGCTGATAATTGCCTATTTAGTATAAGAGACTGGCTATGATCTATAGGCTAAGCTTATTCAAAATCTGGCGTAATTTACAGAATATAATTTTATTGCGTAATTTCGAATTTTTATAGATTATACTATTAATAAAATTTATCATACAACTACTTGAGTTTATACAGGGTGTAATAAAACTAATAATAACTAATAAATAAACTTTTTAAAATTTATTATTTTATTTATTTATTTGTATGTAAGGTGTGATACCGTGATTTTATAAAATAAATTAAAATTACGTTATTACATTTTAACCCTTATTTTATTTATCTTAATTATTTAGTTCCATACATAATGTTGTGTGGGCTAATATATGATTTCACTAAGAATATTGCATTCCATCTAATCATTTAAAAGTTTTTATAATAAAATTTTTGCACTCCAGTTTAAACCTCCTTATATTCTCCATGTTTTGAATTTCCTTTGGCAGGCAATCAAAGATTTTTATACCTTTATGTTCCTTCACCTTTTACAACCTTCACAGTTTTGTGAGGTGTTTTTCTTTTTCTTTGGTAGTCTTATGTTGTCGCTTCCTCTTGTATTGTAGGAATTGAAATCCTTATTCATCTTCATCCTGTCATCAAAATATTTGGGTACTAATCCATGTTTAATTTTAAATATTTGCACCATTACATTATATATTATTCTTTGATTTACGGTTTCCAGTCCTAGTTTTCAAAATTTTTGTTATTTTAGTTCTCCTATTACACTTCAGTATTACGCGCATCGCTCTGTCATGTTACTACCCAGGTACCTGGGTACCCACTTTTGATTTCGAGTTTAAATAATTTTATTCGTAAAAGCCATCATCCGTTTTTATCTCCATTATTTAAATTATTTAAAAGGGTGGGAAATAAAGGGAAGACGGACATTGCTATAAGAAGAAGTGACGTTCTTAGAAGCTATTTGACCACTGTCTAAATATCAATTTGTGAGATACAGAGCAAAAATAATATATGTGGGAACGCCCATCTAGATTGAGTACCCGGGTACCTCGGGTGGTAACTAGTGTGAGAAATTCCGGGTAGTAACATAACTGTTAAATATTTTATTATAGTCATCATAATTTCATTTCATTTTTTGACTAAAATAGAGATTTGATTGCTTGATGCATACACATAATACAAATAAATTAGGATAATACATGCAACAAGCCTTTCGGCCGCTAAAAAACTCGCTAGATATATAGAAATACCTGTTCTAAAGTAGGTAGCTTTTTTAAAACATTTATTCCCATAGTTCGGCAACTTATATTTATTTTGAAAGAAAGTACTTACTATAAAATTAATATAATATTATGCGAGGTGCAGGAAGAAATGAAAATAAATACAAACGATGGTATTAGATTTTTTATTAAAACGGCGTCTTTCGTATGGATCCAAAAGAAGTGGCAAGCTGAAATAAAAGTGCGATAAATAAGATAATATGAGCTAGAAACTCGAGTTCATGGAAGTTTATCTGTTGAATGGATATTGGTAAAGATACTTAAATGCTCACCTTTGTACATATATAAAATTATTTCAACTTTTGATCTAAGCTATAATAGAGGTTAACGTTTTTATTAAATATAAATTATTTGAAATATTATCATGAAATGGTTAGCAGAAGAAATTGCGCACTGTCCCTTGCAATGTCACTTTGGAAGAACACTGTGGACGGGTCTAGAACAGTCTACAATTATCTATAACCTTACAGCCTAGAAGCGACAGGAACCCTTTCCCAAACGCTACAAAGGAAAATAATCTTGTCGTGAGTTTGAAAAAAACAACATTTGTATATAAATTGCGAGTCTAGGCCACGGCGCGGGAGAGTTTTATTTTGACATTTTGATCGGTGCGAAATACGCGCGCGTCGATGGCCGGGGTGCCCAGTCATGGAATTCCGGAGCTGCAGATATCGAGCGAGTTCTTACCTAAGTGGAGAAATAAATAAATGCGACTACTACGTGCGAGAATTGTATAAAATTCTCTAGCGAATGTTAAATAAAGTGTTAATAGACGAATGATAGCTTACAAAATAGTGTAATTTATATGAAAACGTTAAGTTAAATGTAGGTAATGTAACAGTACATGGCTGTTTTTATTAAATTGGTTATATTTGGAGAAGTTTGTTTCTTGCAATTTGTTTTGTGATAGCATACCTATAAAGAAAAATTAATATACATTCACTTTTATATACGTCATATAACATCAAAACCTTGAAAATTTTTGAAACAGAATTATGCTGCATGGTTTTAATAAAAATTCAATTATCATGTATAAATTGAATATGAATAGATTCAAACGTATAAATATAAAATAAAGTGTGATGAAATATTTCATATTATTTAATTAAATTCGCCATACCATGACGTTATATTTTATCACTTTTTTAGTTTACATTATACATTAAAAGTTAGTAAAAAACACTCTTTACTACTGTTCCTGTTTATTGATAACCCAAGACGCTTCGGTTTATTAAAAAAACAGTGATATAAAGTGTTTTTATGAATATCAGTGTTACCTAAATTTATATTCTAATTCTCGCTCGTAGTATTTATCGCATTTATTTTCAACGTCAATAAAGTACTTCGCTCAATTATTCGCTTTATTCAACGCAATTCACGACTGGCTAATTTGGGCGTCGTCTGCCGATTTTGCACTGAACGAACTGTCAAACACGACAATTTAACTCGCGCCGCGGCTTCGTTCAGTATTTATAACTAAATGCTGATATTTTCGTACTTTCTAGAATATTCTTGTATATAAGAGAAGGTCTTCGGCGCTTCTCGATTACACCTGACGTTTTTAGACATTTTAAGATTTTTAAGAAAGGTTGTAGATCACTTTAGATTGTTAAAGGCCGTTATATTTCCTTCGATAGTGTTATGACATGTTACAAGGAATTTAGAGAGTGCGTAAATTCTTATTAGCATCTTGTTACACTATATATTTCTTGAATATGCTTTAATTATTTATATGTTTTCCAAATTATTCAATTCAAGATAAGCAGTATTTACATGTAAAAGTGATAAAACACAAATTTATCATACTAATTTATCATTTTATTAGTTCCAATTTTAATCCCAATTATAATAATTTTGTTATCTGTCTATCCATCCGTCCGTCCGTCCGTCTGTCCATGTAACTTCTTGTAACGTCCGTGATATCGTTCGAATTCGCGGCTAAAAAAAAATTAAACGGCCGGAGACGGGGCTTGAACCTGGCGAGCGAACTCGAAGGCGGAGACCTATGGAAGTTGCCACCATCGCATATGCGGGACCCTTAAATATAAGACTATGTATATCTAGAAGTTAGCAAAGACGCGAACCGTTTGAACACTTAGTGCTTATAAACATTTTCTCCGCGACCGCTAGCGTCTTCTGTTTGGTGAAGTGGCAGGGTACCCGGCTCCCACCCGGGGGACTCGGGTTCGATTCCCAGTGCCGGAAATTCTTTTTTAATTTTTTATTTACTTTATTTTGATGTCTATTTTATTTGTAATATTAATTATTTAATTATTTAGTCGCGTTATTTTTACGCACACACAATCGCCAGTGTTTAAATAGTATAGTAGGTTTCATTTACTGCCAGGCAAAATGTGTTCAAATATTTTGATAAAAATCTTTATTATTATTTCAAGGGTGTCGGCTATAAATAAGTAAAATATTCTTTGGGAACCGGCATGCAAAAGTATCGTCATTTTTGACGGGCTACAGCTGGTTTTAAATAAGATTGAAATCGGAATTGTTCTGTACTATAAAGGTTCATAATTTTCGTGTTGCATTATTTTTTTTCCGTCCACCCTATGAAACACAACACGGTCCCCTTTTCGTTTTAGGTGACACTAAAAAGACGATATAAAAATGGTGCGATATTATTTGAAAGTGAGCAAAAGTAAATGTTGCTCATTTACCGTGAAAATATTTCATGTTGCAAACCTTTTATCGTTCCTCATGTCGGAGTGCTTCAATAAATAACCGATCCCCTTTCCTCAGGCTCGCTCCAATAGGTCGGGAGGTGTTTCGACATGTGTATTGTCGATGCCGTTTTACGACGCCAGGGGGATACTCTGATTTTTATTTTGTCTTAAATCCGAATATTTAAATATAATATGAAAAGCTCTCTTGAGCCAGGACGTGAACCATGTTTGGAAGGTTTGATAGCTTATCACATCGGTAGATTCAAGATCATTAATTTGCTAGTGTAAGAAAGATTCTCACCCTCCCTATGTAATCTTACGGTGTTCATGGCATGTCTCGTGTGATGTGTGGTAAAGTATGCAAGAGAGGCATAAGGTTCAAGAAAAAAAGTAAATTACCCAGGTTTTTATTTTTATACATCGTTATTTTTATTTCGTACCAAATTATCATCTTTGTGTGACTTTCTTTTTTTAAAAACTTTTTACTATTTTTATTTATTTATTATTTGATTTGTTTATTTATTTTTAAATTAAATATAAAATTTTGGTTGGACTGTAGTTTACTTAGTTTAATAGTGTGTATTTATAAAACATACTATATAGATATATGGTAGAGTAATTATTTGTATTGGATATATATTGTATATTAACATAAGATAATAAAGTGATTAAAGTATTATAATAGAAAATATATCATATATATGAGGTTATAGTGTGTTAGTGTGTTTGTGCAAGTGTGCCAATTTTATCTCTCTCATTGTTCATTTAAATTGAGTGTAATAATTTAACTAATCTATTTTCCATATTTCAAAGAGGCAAATCGAGTTATATACTTCTATGATTGTTTGCCTACAATCAAGCACTAACATTGAAAATAATATTTTTTTACATAGAATATTATTCAGCGGGTACTTCAGTAAACATTGTCACCAAAAGTACGCGCTAGAAAATTACGCAATATTTTGATATGCTCGCAAATTTATCTTATGTTTTATACTCTCGTTCATCTTCATCGGTACTAGGCGCCTCCAAAGCTCTCAAGAAATCCAATAGATTTTTGAGACCGATTAGTATTGGAAGTGCTACAGGTAGATTTTTTGGTCAAGGCACTTCAAGGATGTGTTGTGTAATGATACACGTCAAAAGTGTGGGTGAACGATGTCTATGCGAAAAAGAGACAAGTTACTAGTTGTGAGAAAAGTTGAACGCGTTACGCTGTGTAGTAGGTAATGCAACAACGTAGGGGAGGGTGGGGCGTGTTGTGACTAATTTATGAAAAATGGTGTTGTGGAAAAATCTTTAATAATATCAAAAACATTATATTTTAGTTGAAAAAAAAATTCTTCACCTACAAAAAATTTGCATTATTAACCATTTCACCAAAAGGACAAAGCAACAAAATACGGTTTTTCAAAATATGGGAATTGTCACAACCTGCCCCACCCGAGGGGTCAGTTGTGACAACGGTGAGGCAGGTTGTGACGAACTAATCGTCAAATATTGTTGAGTATTTAAGTAGTTTAATTAACAAAACAAATATTATAAATAATTAATAATACAAGTAGTAACATGTTTTATAATTAACTATCAACAAATAAACAAAATTTGTAGTCTTATTAAGAAAATTCTGTAATCGATTAAAATTATTTTTTGCCAGTCAAACAAAAGTCACAAATAAAATCTTGAGTGAATTCGTCCACTCCAGCATATAGCTCATTACACCATCTTTGGCAATTTATGCACCCCACCCACTTTTCACCCGAAATATCATTAGAATAAAGGCTTTTACAATAAATGCATTGCTCATCTTTTTCATTCTTCATCGCTGTCATCAGTTTCCATGATATGTGGCTTCTCTTCAGTCTCGCTGGATGAAAATGACACTAAAATTCGTTTCTTCACTCCAAAAATCTCTTTCTTGTGTAGTTGTGTCTTTATTTCCCCTTTTGTTTTATTTGTGCTTGTTTTTTTTTAGTTCCTTTTGTGATTTTACGCTTTCGCATCTTTTCGCCTTTCTTTTCCTTCCTTAGATTATCTTCCAATTCTGTGATCAATCAAGTGATTTTTTATTGGCATGTCAGTTAAAATTACGCTTTACATTTTCTTTCTATTACGTAGGTTCTTTCTTGGATGAGCTTTAGGTAATGGCCGGATTTGTTCTGGTATTTAATGGTGTTGTCCAATTATCGGGAATTTTGATCATATTTTGTCATGCATACTCATATGCAAGCTTTTTCGCATCAGCTGTGGTCAAACTATAATCAACTTTGCTACATTTTGCAATGTAATCTCCAAGTTCTTTTTCTTGCGCGTGGGTAAAAATTTGTCCCGGGTTGGAATAGCCCACATTAGAATTTACAAATAACGGGCTTATTTCCGATCTATGAATCGTTTTAGTGTCATATAATTGACATCAAAAGACACTGCGGCTTTTCGAAGAGACACGTTTGTAGTCTCTATCTCAGCAGCAGTATGTTCGTAAACACTTTCGGGAATTTCACCCCTCTTCGTTTTTTTAATGTAATTTCGTACCATTTTGAATCCTTGAAAACGGATATAAAAAGTAAAGTTAAAATAATAATTGAACTGTACAGTTTCACATCTAATAATAGTTTTAGTAAAAATAAAATTTTAATTATTTCGAAGGGGCTAGTTGTGACAGTCACAACTAGCCCCCACATTTTTGTAACAACTCGCCCCATACGATCATTTTATATTAAAATGTCTACGCAAGTGAATTTATTTACCGCAAGGTTTTCCTTTATTGCTGATAATACAGCCAAAAGACACAATATTTGGTAAATAAAATATAAAATAACTCACCTAGTATTAGTAAAATAACAGAACACTTGGAATTAGTGCAGAAAAAGTTAGTTGAGTACCTCAAAATCAAACTTTATCGTTTAACTTTAATGAAATCAACCACACGGCTTCAATATTTTGATAGCAACTGACGCTACAGAGTTCACATAAAATGAATCTATGCGGGTAACGCTAAGTCAAATGGCACGAATTTTAAACGCGTTGTCACAACTTGCCCCTGTCACAACACGCCCCACCCTCCCCTACTTGATTCTTGTTGTCAGTTATGTACGCCGTGCTCAGTGTGTCAACATTTTCGACTCATAATCAAGGCAGGAATATAACCCTGCGAGGTTATTAATGTTTTACAAATAACCATGTTTAAGCGACATTCTTTTTTTATACGGAATTTATTGAATTATTTATATTACGATAAGCATTATTATTTATTTATAAAATTAAAATTAAAACCAAATTTTATAGAAATATTGAATTTTATTTAAAACACGCTGTGGACTTTGTAACTTAATTATTAAATACCGTATTGATCACTGCTCTATCGACGGATATGAATAATAAAAAACATTAAATATTTAAATTGTTTGTGCAATATGAGATTGTTTTGTCTTAAGAAATATGACATTAAAAAATATATAACTTTATCACGTGTACATATTATATACTATATCAATAAAAATAAAACATTTTGTATGAAATCACTATTTATTGAATTATCAACATTTCTCGGTGCCACTGGATGAATGGTCATCAGGATACAAATTATACTTAAATTAAAATTGTTATTCATCATCATCATCAATTCATAGAAGGTTCTTCTTATGGTGCCATCTCCTATCGGAGGTCAGCGATCATTCTGGCGATTACGATTTTATTTACCTTTGCACGGAACAACTCAGTAGAGTTACACTTATGCCAGTCCCTAAAGCAGCCATGAGATGCGGCGTGTCCCTACGCTTCTTTTACCACTTATTTCCCTCTGGATGATGGGATGGTTTAGACTTTATTTTGGTCCTCTCATGTTATGTCCGAGATACTCCAGTTTTCTTATCTTGACAGTTCGCAGCACTTCTCGGTCATTTTCCATACGCCGGAGAACTTCATCATTCGTCACTAATTAATTATTAATAATGTTTTTCAATTGTTACAGGTAAGCTGTCCCTCCATAGCGTACAACCTGGGTGATAAATAACATCAAATATATGTGAGTTTTTACACTTTTTAGATAGTAATGAACTTATTACTTATATCCTAGCGTATTTCACATAAAAAATAATTTTGAAGTAACACATAGTAATAATATAAGTAAATTTAAATAAAAGACATAAGCAGTAAAAGTAATGAATAAGACATGATCAATTAAGTAACAAAATTAAATATTACATATTAAGGTATAAACGCAGAATTATGTTCACTTATGATCTTAGGTGGTATAGAGACATATGATAGATGTCAAGCGAATAAATCGTTGTAGGCTCGGCACATTCCCACTATGGGTGAGCGTAATCCGGAGTCGGTACGAGCAACAGGAATGTGGAAGAGGCATTGTGTTCTAGTAGCTCTTGCTGGGACGTGGATGTTTATAAGTGATTTTAGTTTTGACAGATCTTATACAAGTTAAAAATGTAAAGAGCTGTGTGTCTAAAATGTTAAAATATTTCAATGAATCTGCATAGTGCTGCCGTGGGATGTGTAACCAAAAGCTAGGTATTTTCTTTGTATTTTAAGTATTTAAAAAAAAATATCATTAAGTTCATGCGCTTAATGATATATTTTTTAAATTTAATGCATTTTAACCGTGCTGTCATATTTTACAGCTTCTATTTGGTGTATGAAAATTTTACAATTTAATTAAAATTTCCTTTTGAAGTGTAAGCGTATTCATTGTAACCAACATGCCGGAAACTTAAAACTTTCAAACACAGTAACGATTCGTTGTTTAATTGTTACTGGTAATAACCTGTCAAAATGAGATTAAAATTTTTACATAAATAGAATTTGTGTATTCAGCAGGTGCCACAGATTAATTTGTCCGGACCATTTTGAATTTTTTTCTTCGTGATTTATTTTCACATTTAATGGTACTAGCATTGAATACACCTGCGAAAACTTTTACAAATAAAATATTTTGAAGGCAAATATTCCTTCCAGTACCTACGTTTAACATGCTTAGGAAACTTTACTAAACATCTAATACCATAATGGACTGTAGTGTCGATTTGTCACGTAAGTTTCTAATTCTGGTTTTACTCAGAATTAAATGAATCGATTTATAATTTTGATATACTTTATTTATGTATGTATTCTAGACATGAAATTTTAAAAGTGATATTAAATATTGTGATGTTCTCATCCTTGGCGTTAGGAGGAGAACTTTGTAGGTACTCACGAATCCAGATATTCAGTTCCGTTACATTATTCTTTTACACACATGAATTTAAAATAAGATAAAATCTATTTAATAGAGCATTGAAAATTAATAATAAAGAAAATATTATATTTTCAAATATTTTTACTTTTTTTCCAAAATAACAGAAATCCAAAGATATTCTCTTTGAGTGGTATTAATTCATGACTTTTTATTTAATTTTGGGTATAACCTGTGATCAAAAATTTTTTGAACACAGGTCACACCCACGTTATTTTTGCCACTAACCATTTTGCTTTCAGTACACAAATATAAAAATTTATTTTATTTAACATCAAGAAGGCGATCAAAGAAAATAAAAGGCTTTCGTTTTACACGTGCTGCGTGTGTATGTGTGTGTGTTTACAAGCAAAGTTTAACAACCCTACACGAGGTAAAAGGTGGTTTATTTTCACGTGACGTGTTCATTGTTCATCCCTTTGTGGCTCGACGTGCCTTGAAATATGGCTGAGAACCCTGCTTTAATGATAACATAACTTTATTAATTAAAGTACGTATTATATTTACAGCTGATTTATTGCTGGCGTTGAAGTATGCAAATTATTATATTTTATTTGTACCTGTGCCCGTAAAGAAGGCAAATATTTTATTTAAGACTCAACCAGAAATAGGGAATTTTTTTTCCGAAACATGTAGTTGTAAAAAACTAATAAAAAAGTGGTGTAAAGAAAGTTATAATAAATTTATTCATTAATAATGTCAACCACAAAGTGAAAGCCTGTCTTTGAAAGCGTATTCTTTAATAAATCAAATATTTTACTCATTTTGTACAAAATTTGATTAAACAAAATACACGAGTATTTTTAATTTAGCTGGCATAATCGGGTCCAATTTTCACCCCGAGTCTTAGTCAAATTGACATACATTGTAGCAAATAGCATCTTTGCATTATAGCCCCAGATCAAATTTTTTGAATAATGTAGTCCAATTTTATCGTATTTCATGTCTATACATGTCATCTCAACTAAATCTCATTTGT
Source organism: Agrypnia vestita (assembly GCA_016648135.1). Lineage (NCBI taxonomy): Eukaryota > Metazoa > Arthropoda > Insecta > Trichoptera > Phryganeidae > Agrypnia > Agrypnia vestita. The sequence goes on along the minus strand of JADDOH010000924.1, from coordinate 85,221 downwards.
GTACACTTATCATTTTGCAAAGTACCACGCCGATATATATATATTATATATATATATATATATATATAATAATTAATATATATAATATATATATATATATATATATAGTATATATGTATATATATATATATCTTTTTATTACTATTTAAGTTTACTTAATATTTTACACATATGATGATCATTTAATTTTAATGGATTTTTTTTTAAATTTTTACAGTCCTCGTGTGATAGATAACTTAATGTATATATCTATATTTTTTATATAATATATAATACATACATGCAAAGAAATATATATATAAATAATTAAAGATAAGAATGTTGAATTAATATTACAATATTTAATGTTAAGGTTAGTATCACAAATCTCATCACTCAATTTTTCAATGATTTTACGAACTTTTTGAACTTTCATAATATTGTATAGTTCTAATATTCGCTGGTAGATTATTTAAATATTTAATTCCTAGGAATCTGTAGTGGTGTTGCATGACTGTTTTACTGCATTAAGGTGTATTTAGGTTTCTATTTTGATCTTGAACTATATTTGTGTTTTTTTGATTGATAGTTTCATTGTGAATTTGTAATATTGAGTTAGTTTTATAAACGCTGTCTAAATTTGGGACCTTAAATTCTTTGAACAGTATTTCCTTAGGATATGTTATAGGTTTTTTTAAAATTATTTTTATGATAATTTTTTTTTATTATAATTAATATCTGCAGAATGGTTTTAAACGTTCCTCCCCAGCCAATTATTCCATATTGAAGCATGGATTGGACGAAAAAAGAAGATAATTTGTCAATTGAAACACAGCGAGTCCAAAATTACCCATTAATTATTAGAGATTAAGCAATTTAGACTGGGATTTAATTTAATAATTGCAAGTAATAGCGGTCGTTATTGCGAGTATGGCATTGAAAATCCAGACATAAATTGTGTTTGAATTAATAATTTAGTAAGTATGGATCCACGTAATAAAATTTCCTCGAATTATATTTATTCTTAAAGATATGTTTATTTTATATAAAAGTTCCCATCATTATGTGTAATTTGTAGATATTCATTTTTAATTTGATAGGCCGAATAATATTTTCAAATTAAAATAATTATATACCTGTAAGTAGGTTATATCAGTCATTGACTGATATTTATTTTATTGTTTAGTCAAGTTGTTGCGTCAAATTTTATTTTGAAACTATCACAATTTTATACTGTTCTGAAACCGGGTGGCGTAAAAAGATAAAACACCGGTGCCTAAATAATACAAAGTCTAAGAAAAATGGTAAAAATGGTATATTATTAACGTTTTCTCGTAAACAATAAATAACCCCGGCCACGATCATATTTCATATTTCCACACAGTTTTAACCTCTTGCATTCCGTTGGCGAAAATATGTCGTCATAGTAAATTGCTTTAAAACTCTCTTGGCAACTATAGAGTGGCCCATCCGAGACGCCGGATTTAATTTTAATATGAAATACACGAAATAAGTATGAATTTGAGCAATTTTGATTGATTTATAAAGTAGACATGTTAAGATTAATTACGGTGTTAACCAGATGACCGCCGCGGCTGAATTGGCATACCCTGACTCCAGTGGCGTGCAGCGCATACAATCAAAAAAGCTGTGCTTTAGTAAAGATCCTGGGAAACAAATATTAATAAAATAATCCTTATCCAAAGAAAAAGTCGATTTAAAATTCTAGCTGTAATTCGTCCTACGGCTAGATGTTTTATTTCCGACGTTTTTGTATCCAACTTCATGTCGATTCATCATTTATCGTGTATAGGACAAAGCTGATACAATTCTTTACATCTCAACGAAATGGAAATGGTTAATAAATTTTTCTGTATTATTATTTTACCTTTTAACTATTATTATTTGTACCTTTAACTGTATTATTATTTTGTCTGTCTTATGTTATTTTTTTAATTTTATATTCTGTCATCATACAACCCTCGGTGGGTCTTGGCCTCCTCAATAATTTTCCTCCACTCATCTCGGTCTAGTGCCAGCTGTCTCCAGTTTCGAAGCTCTAAGGCAGAGATATCTTTGAGGACGTTGTCACTCCATCTTAGTTTCGGCCTTCCTAAGCTCCTTCGCCCTATTGGCCTTGAGTTCAGCAGGGACTTTGATGCTTGATGCTCGGACAATCTCTCCACATGACCCAGCCACCGAAGTCTTCCCAGTTTTATAAATTTTGTTAGGTTTGGCTCCTTAAATAGAGTATAGAGCTCATTGTTGTAACGCCTGCGCCAAAGTCCATTTTCTAAAACCGGTCCGAAGATACGCCTCAAAATTTTACGTGAGCACTGGCCTAATAAGCGTTTTATATCTTGGTGTTTCTGGACAGCAGTCTGGATTTTATCTACTTTTGTAGGCGGAAAAAACAGCGATTTGAGCTCACTATGCGCTTCAATTATATTCTGTATATTTGTGAAAGCCCATAAGGGCGTTAAAAAAAAAAAATTATCTCACTTGTTTGCACCAATGCAAATGTCAATAAATTTTCGGTTTCAAAATTTTGCCTCTCTCCCAATAAAAATGTTTTTTTTTTCATATAATAAAATTCCAGTGTTATTCTGCCAACGCATTTGTACTTGTGTAATTCGGCCCCGGCTCATATCTGACGTCACTTTTCGTGCACAGCACCCAGTAATGGCTAAGTGGTAACGTTGATTCTCAACTACCACCAAATTAAAGCACATCGATTAAATTCTACCAATAACCTAAATTAACGGCTAAAAAAATGACATTTTTAAATTGCCAGCATTACTGTTCGGCTTTTATACATTTATTATAAATTTATTCATAACGCTGAAAAATAATGTAAATTTTCAAGTCAGGAAAAGAATGTAACAAATTGACCAATCCAATCAATGACAAACTCAGACGACCCTGGTTACGTTTGCGACGTCCTCAATATTGTTACGAACATTACTCTTAAAATTTATTTATCTCAAGAAGTGTTCTATGTAATCACTTTTTCATCAAGATATTAAATACTTTCTACACTAATTTATTTATTTATCAAAGCCCTAGTGAGTTTTTACAATATATTGTAAAGTACAAGAATTTATACATGCTTAACGTAAAATATTTATTATAATTATAAACCAAAAAATTATTAAAAATAAAACATGTAGGTATGTTCTAAGAACACAGTTACTGGATTTCGTCCCCAGAGGGATGATAAATTAATTAATATAAATTATAGAAGTCGCTTAAAGATGAAGACGAAAATACTGATTTCAGGCGTATTCTAGTATACATACATATGTATTGGAATAATTTCTTAGAATTTCATGTATAAATTAAAAAATATATTTCTTATTACTTCACTTTTAAAAATATAGAAGTATAATTATTAGCTGCGAGTATCTATGTATAACTAGTTCATGAGAAAATACTACAGATATCTCTAGCATAGTCCATTCAAATAAACGAAAGGTTCTCAGATTTGAATATATATATATAGAACATTCAAAATTTGATAATGTGTAGATGTTCTTACGATGGAATTGGTGAATATTGCATTGTGTAGAGTGATCATTTAAGCTCATACAGATTGTAAGCCTTGGGCCATCGTATAAAAATACTTCCACACACACGTTGCTCAAATTCATAGTTTCGTCTCTGTGAGACTTCTATAATTTGTCTTAATTCAAATAAAACAGAAATAAAAAATTATTTACTCACAGTAAAACATATATGTAAATATATGAACAATGTTTAGTATAAAAGTAAACAGTAAACATTGAAACCTATAACAAAATAATAATAAAGAAAATAAATAATTGCAAGCAAATTCATAATGGTAGTAGGTACTGATTCAAGGACAAGAAAAAATAAATCAAAATTTAGTTCTGTCACACTAGGACCATCTATTGGGGTCAAAAAAGATTTTTGTATTGATTTTGGGTACAAAAAACAGAAATAACTTCTGGAACTATGTATGAAATCTTTCTTCTCTTTTTTCTCTAGATATTATTAAAAAAAATATATTTCTTTAAGAGTTACGAATCAGTACACTTGTATATGCTTGTAAGACTAATATATTGTTTTTTTAAGATATAAAAAAATTAATGAACCTTACCAAAATATGTTTTCTTAGAATTACGTCGAAACTTTCTGCTGGAAAAATGTTTCGAATAATAAATAAACAGAATTTCTTAACAAACATCTTTTCACAGGCCGTTAGGTTAAATTTGTTTTTCCTGATATTGACATAAGTTTTTAAGATTATTCCACAACAAAATGTTATTTTTTGTGATTACCTACACACCAAGAATAAAGGGTATAATACTGGTACAATAATAGTAATTGTATTTTATTGTTGCTAACCGTTATTCGAGATTTGATTGGTTCATTGATTAATGATTTTTCACAATTCGACGGGCTAAATAACAGTTATATTTCAGTAAGCAATCATCGATAGAACAGACAAATGCCGAGTAATAGTGCTGTGCGTAACTGTTAAAATAATAAACATTATCACCAAAACACTAAAAATTATTTGCTTTGCAGCTTGAAATGTGCTCGATTGATGTCGAGACTAACAAATGAGGGTTATAAAAGCAAAGGCAGCAATATTAAAAAAAATTGTGCTGTCACCGAGGTTTACTAATTTGTAATGTACTGAAATTTGTAATGTACTGAAACATAGCCTATAAATTTAAAGGAAACATGATTTCGGAAGGGATATAGATACATAAAATCTAGAATTCAATACATTTTATACAATACAATAAATACTAGCAAAATTCTCTGCAATTCAAGTTACTAGAAACAAAGTACCAATTGATTTCCATACTCTTTAAATAATGGCTTCTGACCAAGACATGTGATATTAAAGATCTCGGGATCAAATAAGATTAATTGTAATGTAATTGTAATAAGTGTAATAAAAGTGTCAAAATGGATATTAATAAAAAAGGGCAAAATACAGAATTAATGAATATGTTATTAAATAAATGAGACTTATTTTGATTTTGGTAATATTTGTATTTTTTCTTGTATTGTATTGTATTGTTGATTTGTATTTGAGTTTATAAGATCTATTGTAATTAATTAATATTAATGTATTTCTGGTAAATACAATTTATTTATATATATGTATTGATGCACCTACAGACAAATATCAGTGTGATGTTTTGTGGGTCTGAAATGTAAAAAAAAATAAAAAATTGATAAAAAAAAATAAAAAATAAAAAAAAGAGAAAAATACATTTCAAATACACTGAAAATGCTGGGTTGCGTCCAAAATGAAGACTCAAATTAGCGCTCTATGGTCGAATACGATTTCCAAGTTTGGAATTAAAAATAAAGCAGTAACATTGTCAGGACTGAAAATATACAAAATCGATTCCTAAAATCTCTTTATTTCTGTAAAATGTAAACCGTAACATTTTTCAACTCTAATCATACTATTTTTAACCCCATCCCTATTGCATCCCTATGGCGGCCCTCGTAGCGCAGCGGGAATAGGCTTCCCACACCGAGGGTTCCGGGTTCGATTCCTGGTGAGGTTATAATTTTAATCTATGTGATATTCTCAAGCCTGGGTGTTTTGTGATGTATTTCGCTTCTGTAACTGGGCCTGCTGGCCTGTTTAGGCGTAACATTTTTTATTAAAAACTTGCCAAATTAAAACTAAAAACTTGCATCTTCTCTCCTCTAATCTCGCTATCCCCTCTGGAATTCACTTCCATATTATTTTTTGCATTATTATTTTTCCGTTACTCATATTGTATATACTAGTAATTACTACAATTCTTACTAGTTTTCGCTAATTTCGTGGATTCTTGTACTTCCTTAGATCTTTCTCTACCCCATATTTCGTCCTACTTATTTCAAATAAGCTGTATGAATCCTATTGATTTTTTTTTTCAGAATGCTATCTTAAAATTAAATATTGTGTCAAATTAAATATTGTGTAAGACTAAACAATGTTTGTGCGAAGCCCTCTTTAGGTGAAATTTTTACAAAAATGGCGTTATTTAAATTATCCATTATTATAATTATTATTATTTTAAATATAAATCTATAAAAGATTTATATTCCGTTCTTCAGTTGAGTGTGTTTGAATCTCCACGGCAATAGTCAAAACGGAATACGTGTTATTTCATGCTCTTTGTCGCAATTTTAAGAATAAATAGTTGTACGTATTTATGATTAAAAGTGTTTCGATGTCGAATAGAACGTCGTGAACCAGGATTGATGTTTTATCCCTTTCTACCAAACTCTCTCTGATTACTGTTTTTGTCTAGAAAGTTTATATCTCAATTTGTGAACGTGGTACTGAGATTTACATCATCTAAACCTCTGAGATATATCTCACCGTGGACACAAGCTCTTAAAACATAAAATAATGAAAAGATATTATTGTTTTCCTCTGCGGCGGAATTTATAAAACATGAAACTCTTTTTTCATATTTCTTTCTTCAAAAGAAAAGTTATAAAATTCAACACTGGTAATCAAATAAAAAGAAAATACATATCTGTCACGGCCGAACTTGATATGTCAGAGATACAGGGGTAACTGCAGAGTGAAAAGGGACCCAGCGTAATATTCTATCTATAAAGGAGGATATTTTTGTGTGTAAAATCTCAACCATTTTACAATATACGAAATTTATGATATTTATTTTTTCATCCCATAGTGACGAGTATGTTTGGCGTCGAGTAAACTTCCGAAAAATGTTAACATATTAAAAGTGATGGTATTTGTAAAATGTAAAATTTAATAATAAAGAAGTGATTTTTTAATTTGACCTTTATTTTTATTTTTAATTGCTCCAATGTATTCTTTTACACGTGTTGATCGGGAATCGTATCCCTGATTGGACCGTAATCATAAGGTTTTATATTTATTTACTTAGCGCAATCCAGCAGGATACCATGCAGGTTAGGCAGGATTTGAATAGGGATCTGGCTTAATTGAATATCCTCGAGATTGGATACCAATATAGCACTCTCAAGAGTTTCGGTGACTTCTTCGGCGGCTTCTTTATTCTTTTCGTCAGTACGCAAAGCGTTAGAAAAAATCGAATGTATACACACGCGTTTAGAAGTTTTACAATAGTTGTTGACAGCTGTTGGTCAAATTTGTTATCTTGTGCGTCATTTTTCGTATTGCCGCGCCATCTATTATTCTCTTCATAATGACCGCCGCTCCAGCCGCTCACTGCTTTACCGACTCGTTTCAACGACTTGAGTCTCGTTCAGGTGGCAAAGTTGCTATGAGAACGTGCTTTCTACTCTTGAATACAAGGATATGCCAAAATGAACAAAGGCTGTATTAGTCAAGTTGCGCTTACAGTGCAGTGTGGAGTAAATAAACAGTACGTCCATTACATCCGCCCAAAAATGCTTTGTTTCAGTACCTAAATTTGTCGAGCAATCGTAATAATAAATATACAATATTTGGTTCTATAATACGACCCTTCTTCTTTCTGTACCTTATCAAATCCCTCCGATGTTGGCGATCACTTATGCGAAAACCTCTTTGTCCTGCCCTGCCAAATCGTCTACCTGTCTCATTCCGGTCCACTCTCTAAGCCAGGACGTTGATTTTTTATATACTCTCCGTCTTTCCTCTATCTTGCCTTTGAGTATTAGTCGGAGAAGAGGCGATATTTTTCCACACGTAGCTCCTAAAGAACACAGCCATTATTTCATTTTAAAATAGCTTTCAACTTTGGGTGGGTTTTTCTATTTAATTAACCAAATTTATTTTTAATATTATATAATAGGAGTAATGAAGACTGCTCCTGGGACCAGTATCCAGTTATTCAAGTTATCCACAAATTTTGTTCTTTAAAAATTTTAACGTATTCACAATCATTATATAAAAAACATGTCAAAATAGGAGTTAAAAATTGAAATAATTTTCAGGCGTACGTATGTTAATAATTTGGATAAATGTCGAAAGTTGAAAATATCTAAATTAAAAAAAGAATATTTATTACTGGCAACTGGCATCAATAGGCCAGGGCTTATTGATGCCAGATTGTTAATGTATTAATGACAGAACAATTAAATGTATTATTTTAAATCTGGAGTCAAGTAAGCCAGACATGGCTACCAAGTTACTGTTTTTCACTTGTCCAAACCTGCGTTGTATTTGTGGCACTACCCCATAATTTTACAGCTTTGGCGCTAGTTCTTTTCGGCAACTTAGTTTATTTAAAGTTTGGAAAAAAAAGTATTCGATACCTACCATTAAATACATACTCATTGAGTAAAAGCATCGATTGCAAAGTATCGAAATCGATTAAAATGTACTCAATACCCAAAAGTATCGATACATTTTTCATGTCCGTACGTAAGCCTTATAAATACCCAAAGACTTCCATATCTAATTTTTCATATAAATAGCTTTGTTTCTGTGAGATATCTATAATATAATATAATATTATCTTGATTAATAGAATTGTGTTTTTATTATAATTTAATTTTTTTTATTGATCTCATAACACTGTTTTTGATTTAAAAAGTAGTCATAGAGATGGAAGGGTAGATCGCAACCCTTCAAATGCGGAAGCATAATACGCGGTTAATAATACGTTATATATTTAGTTGGGTTTTCCGGGAAATGTTGTTCTATCCGGTAGATCACGTAACAAAGCCTGGATGAAATTTTATCTGAGATAGACCCTTAATAAGATATTTCCCTAGTTAGTCTGATTAGAAATCAAAAATTAAATTTGGATTATCTTCGTAGCGTGCTAGCGCAACGGAATTTTAACAGAGGATTAGGTTTCCTACGTAAAATGTTTAATAAAACTCCGTTACACAGAGCGTTTTATGAAAGTGTGCAATTTAGAATTTATTTATGGAAAACAAAACAAAATGAACGAAATCAAAAAATAAATCTAATTATGTAAAGATCACGTATATTTCAATATAATGTTACAGAAATTGTTTTGTAAATTTATTATTTCTCCTTATACAACAACACAAACATATTTTTTAAAATAACCTGCACAAATGTATACTTTATTACTACAAATAGGTAGGTACTTAATAATAAAAATATAATACTGTCATTAATAGAATATAAAATCGAAAAAAATCTGTCCACAATCGAACAAACATTAAGAATAATACTACAAATTAACTATAAATTAGTAGAAAACGCGACTATGTTCGAGAAGTTCAACTTCAGGATCCTATTAGTATATACTGGGCAGGTGCGAATGCCAGCATCGACTGAAGGCGATTCAGTGCAAATATGGGTAGCCAACGATAAAGTACGAGAGTTCCTATCTGCGTGCAGAATATTGGCAATAGCGAATCAGTGCGATAGAAATCTTGTAATAAAGTATTCTACAAGTGGAAGATTCTTGACTGAGGATTAGTGAGAATTACGGAATATAGTTCTCGTTAAGTTTGTATCCAGTGACCCTGAACTCAAACTCTCTGACTCCACCGCCACGAGACAATATATTTTTAAAATATTTATATTTTATATTTTTTTAATAATTAGCGGTGGTTCATTGTAATCAAATTCATTGTAATCATTGTCATCAAAATCAAATAAATATATACTCAAGTGATTACATAAATGGAATTGGAATCTGGTAAAAATATAATATTTCACAGATGACGCACGACACGGTAAAAATAATAATTAATAAAAAGGTTATATATAAAGTAAGGTTAAGTTAGGTTAGGTTGAAGTCCAGAGACTTTCTATTAAAAGTTGACTAGTTCAATAAGAAAATTTCAATATCTTTACAGTGGTATTCTCTAATTTGAGAGATTTTCTGATGATGATTGCTAAGCATTGATTGCACACAAAATATAGGCTGCAATGATTCATTCGCTTTGCTTCGCGCTCAACTCTTTACTCTCCTTTACGCGTTTCGAGATAAATCTCAAAAGTAATCATATTTATGTTTCATAAAATTTTAAAGAATATATGCAATGTACCCAAAAAAATATAATACATTTTTCAATTTCGATGTGCGATTTAAAAATATCTATCTTGTTCTGACAGCAGAACATTAGATTTTTTATATTCTCTCTTTGTTTTTTCAATTTAACACTCGCTGCTTGTGTTTTCTTTAGATAAGATGTATCTTGAACATAAAAGTTGTTGCGAATTTATACGTTCTTGTTTGACTGACAGAATGCCTGAGGAAATGTTCATCCCTTCAGCTAGAAAGATGCTTTGGAGGTTTGTAAACATCAGAGCCCGTCAGGCAAACTGAATCTAGCTAGTAGTAGAAGTGCGGAATTGAAATTGTAAAATTTTATTTATTTTTATTTTAGCAGCCTGCAAAACGAAAAATTCGGTATATCTCCAGATGCACCCTCACACATGCACATGCGCATGTAGAAATCATAATTTAAAAAAAAAGATTCATGCTTGAGGTAAATATCAAGCAGTTCAAATCATAGATTGATGAATTGAAAAGATCTCCGAATTGAGTGTTAAACAAATTGACGAGCGACATATATAAAATAAATTTGCTATTAAGTAGGTATTACAAAGTGAAAGGCTCAAGGTCTCAACCGATCTAGTGAATGGATGTATTTGACTTGTATTAGTGTGAGTGAATTTTTAATATTCGATATAAGCTACTTCCATGACAGTCCAAAGTCTAACAGATAAGTCAGACACTGAAAAAAATGCAAAGTTAGAATTTTCTTTTTTCCATTCATCGTTTATAATGACTGTCATACAGACACACATACTCTCATACAATCACAAACTTAAACATACACACTCACAGTACAACTCTGTAACATAATAAGTATAAATACGTTTATTGGTAAACCTTTTCCAGAAATCAATAAACATTCCGGCCCATTTTTTCTTTAATATCCAATTTCTGTAATGTTACAGCAACCTCAAACATTAGTCTGGTTTCGCACCCAACAATGGATTTCTGAGAAAGTGTACCAATTCAATTAACACGGCCGTAGTAAATTCTTTGATACGCACCCTTTAGCGAATATCACTTCCTTTTTGTACTCTATATAAACACAATTTCCAGAAAGGGGTTGTTTTTATTGGCGTAAAGAAATCCTAATATATTTGTTCGGTTAGGGCTGCCAAATATTGATAACATTCAAGTATCGCCTCTTTGTATCGGAGCCGTCCACTTGCGCGAGGGAAGAACAACGCATTTCATCCCTTGACGCGAATACAAGAGATAGTTTTGAAACTAGGCCCTTGTAGCCCAGTGGGCACGACTCTGAAGACTCACTGCGGGATTTATTTCCGGTGACGAAACTATAAATATATATAATTTACGCAAGTCTGGGTTTTTTTCTTATATGATTTGCTTAATTTGGACCTTTGTTAAAGAAGAATTGTTAAAAAAACATTGAAGCTCGATTAGCATTGCTAAGTTTGCTACTTCACAAGATGATCCACTTTTTTTCAAGATGTTGAAAAGCCTTAGAAGTGCAGCTGGCTTTCTTTGTGACAAAAAACATGTCTACATGAAATGTTATTCATTTAGTGAACACACAGACCATCAAACAGATCTTCTTCGTAGTTTTATTGTTATTTGTTATTGTAGAGTCATTATTAGGCCTTCGATATATGGTGCTACAGGTGCGTGGTGAGCTTCCATTGGTCAGAACATATCCGAAACGACGAGATGTTGAGCAGGGTTGGTTAAATAGGCGGCTCCTGAACAGAATCGCCCAACAACGAGCGAACTGGATAGGCCATACATAACACAAAGCGCCCAGGCCTGCTTTTTTCCATCATCGAGGGAGTATTAAAGGCAATGATCGTAGAGGCCGCCCAAGATCAAGCTACGTAGACTAGGTTATTGGAGATGTGCGTTGTAGCACCTACCAAGAAATGAAGAGGCTGGCAGGTGACAGAGAAGAATGGAGAGATTGAGTGCCAAGCACCTAAAAAAAAGTTATTCATATTTTTTTTTAAATAGAAATGCTAACACGGAATACGTGTAACATCAATATTCTTACTATTTTCAAACTAAGCTAAACGCTTGTGCTATGTAAATAGGACTAACTTGTTGGTCTGGAGTGAGGTTCGAACCCGCGACCTTTGAATCACGAGGCGAGAGTCCTAACCACAAGACCAACAAGCTACTCATATATATATATATATATATATATATGTACATATATATATGGATGGATTTCTTAAGACTTTGGGGATCTTTGATATAGTGTATAATGCAAAAAAAAAAAAATTCTTCAAAAATTAATGAATCTCAAATGATCTTCAAATTTTAAATTAAATATTTAAAATATTCATTTGACTTGGAGTGGGTTAAGTTAGGTTTCTACACATCCAAAACCAACATTACTTATTTTGAGAATTAACTTATTACATGGCGTCATGAATTTTATTTGCCTTCCACGAAGGTCAATAAAACACTTTATGTTTATGTAAGGGCAAATATAAGCTTATGAAATGAGCCAATTTAATATATGATTCTCTACCTTATAAAAGGGCAAAAGTCCCTTAAGGCTTCATTTTATCCTTAGTAATATATTTCTACGTGTACGATATCTGTTGATTGACTTGTTTTATCTTGATTTATAATTCTATTTTATGCGACACATTTTAATTAAATTTATACCATAATGCCAAATCTCAGAAATATTATGGAGCCAATGTTATCACATTCATCATTGCTGTACTCTACTTTTATCAAAAGTTGGCAATATGTTAATTTAATTTAAGAAATATATCAGATCTTGAGACTGTTTGAGTATTTCAGTCAAATGTACACATTCCATCCCAATATTATCTGTTGAATAAAAACAAAATTTTAGAGCTACTACGTACTACTTCTTATTGAATATATATTTATTTGTATTGAATCAGTGTTTTATATTAAATTTTATTTGTATTTTATTTAGATTAATGCATATTTATACATTATATTAATAAATTAATATAATTTAGCTATTTTATCATGAATTCATAACTGTACTCTTTCTCTACACACGAGTCTCTGACTCTCATACAGATAGTAGAAAAATTGTTTCTTTATTTCAAATGTTTTATTGTACCACTTTATATAAAAATAAACATTTAAGTTATATAATATCACCGGAATTTCGGACTTTGAGTCACTTTCTGGAGTTATACAGCTTTAATAATATATTATGTATACGAACACGATTTTTTTTCGGTGTATATGAATTATTGCAATCGAGTTATTTTCTAAGGTCGCACGGTTTTTGATTCGCAAATGAGTCAAAATTTCATTTTAATTTTTGGAAAAATTTGATAGAACACATATATTTTAAAGGAAACACATTCTTATTGTGAAGTTGTAATTTCATAACGAATTTCTGTGAATTATTGAACAATTTTTATTAATCAATTAGAAAAGACATACAGAAAAAATCAAATTAACGAAAAAATATTTAAATACCACCGGGACTCGAACCACGGTCCTCTAGCGATAAATACGCAAAGGTATTCGTGACTATTGCATTATAAAAAGTGTATTGCTTTAAAAATGGAATAAAAATGCTATTCAATTAAAAAGAGACTACATATAAGGTGGAAAATTTTTCTTTAACTTACCAGAGTGCCATGGCGAAATTGGATAACGCGCCATTCCCGGATAGAATATGAGGTCCGTGGTTCGAGTCCCGGTGGCATTTAAATATTTTTTTGTTAATCTGATTTTTTCTGTATGTCTTTTCTAATTGATTAATAAAAATTGTTAATAATTCACAGAACTTTGTTCTGAAATTACAACTTCACAATAAGAATGTGTTTGCTATATATATGGGTTGTATCAAATGTTTTCAAAAATTAAAATGAAATTAATTAATTTCTGGCATCCTCTAGCGATAGATACGCGAAGGTATTTGTGACTATTGTATTATAAAGAGTCAAAATTTATTACTGGCTTAATTTTTGGGTATTTTGAGTTTAAGAATTAACAGCCAACTGGCAGAAGACATGGAGTAGACTAATTGGATGACCAAAAATATGATGGTCGCCAGGGAGAATCTACGTAGCTAGTGAATTTTTGTTTCCAAACTTCCCAATATAATACCAGAGTCGCTCACCCTATGCGCAGCATCAGATGAATTTAGTCCGCTGTTGCATAGAGTCGATCAGTTATTCAAGAAGAATCATTCACTGACAATATAATATCGTTGTGAATCAAATGCATGTAGTACTCGGAAGAAATCCTAATTCCAAGAACAATTAGAATATGGCATAAGAAAAAAATATTTTGGAATAAATTTGAAACAGGTAAAGTGACTGCGAGTGGCTTACTTTATTTTAGTCCCGTAACATTTCCGTGATTCGATTCATCATAAAAAACGAGAAAATTCATTGTTTATTATTCCCCCATAAGAAAATTTACATACCACTTTTCTTTTTATGACATGTTTTTTTTGTTATTTTACCGTGATTCGGATTTCGTTTTACTACTTACTATATATATTTCAGCCAACATTAGGTGTTTTATGCCATTGGCCAACATTAGGTGTTTTATGCCAATGGCCAACATTAGGTGTTTTATACCAATGGTCACTATTAAGTGTTTTACGCCGATAGACATACAGGAAAATCAACGAAAACATATTTGGCTGCTACCGGGATTCGAACCATGGATTTCCTCCTATCCGGGGCAGATGCGTTAACCAATTACGCTATACCGGCGTCGTATATTTCCGTAAATATAACGACCTTATCTGTAAGTCTCATTTATTAATTGATTCACATATATTATCCATTTTTAGAGCAATCCACTTTTTCTGGTACGGTAGGCATAAATTACTTTGTTTAACTGCCGCTAGGGGACGCCAGAAAAATGAATGCTTTATTTTATTTTATTTCAATGTTTACTAAGTTCCATATTAAATATGAACCAGTACATGATTTTACAATTGATTTTATATTTTTAAAAAAAGTAGTGTGGTAACAATAGTCACTTTATGTTTTCATTAAACTTTTTGCACTGTTATTTTAATTTCTTTATTTTTACTAAATTTTGTTGTATCTTTGGAAAGGTGTCGAATATTTTAACTCCTTTGTACATTAAACAATTTAGTGAAGTATTTTTGTTTTTCTTCTATAGTTCTTTCCTGTCGCCAATTCTTGCATTGCATGAACAAAATTTGGGGCAAAAATCCACATCTAATATATAATATTTTTACCAAAACATTATAATTTATTCTCTGATTCATCATCACGATCATAATATCAACTCCACATTTTCTTGTGTTTTGAATCTGAGAAACAAGGAATAATTGGTTCTTCTTTACAAAAATTATTCGTAACAGTTATGTCCAGTCTGTTGGTCACCCTCCAGCAGCCTCTAGGATTTTTTTAGTTAAATGCAAAACATCTAAAGATCGAGGCCCTCTGTGAATTCTAGCCGCATGCATCGAGCGAATTCCACCAATAGGATGCTTGAAGCGGCAGCCGCCGTTCAAGAGATGCACCACTGTACTCCGCGACAACCTTTGCAACCTTTGTGTCAGTAAACCACCAATGTAAATCCATGAATAAAAATCACCACCATCACTCTACCCGTCCTGCTACTGCTGTCACAGCACACGTACACAAAACGCGCACTCATTTCAATACAATACATTAAAACGCCTTACGCGTCACGTGCCAACACAATTATGTGTCTTTTACGGGTGGACATATTCTTCATTTTCAAACACTCTCATCATACCACCTAATCCGCTAAACATCCATCCACCGTTGAGGCATACGTCCAGGTTTTTTTTTACAGAATGTTGTACCCAGGATAATCTCAATTTCTAATTTACACATAACACGATCAAAAAATTAGAAGAATCCCTTGTTCACTCCTACAGGAAGAGCTTGCTGTGATTGTATTGATTGAAGAATTTAAAACATTGGCCCTTCGCGCAAATGCTTTTATATTTCAGGAGACGAACAACTGCAATGTTTTTTGAGGAATGGACCATTATTATTCAGGCTGTGTCATTGTGAAACTATCAAATGTCCATTTGGAGAATTGTGTTTTGGATTTGGAATTTATTTGGATTTAATAGCGACGGGGATGACAACCCTGAATAGTCGCTTGCGGTCTGCAATAAGGGCGAAGAATGAATTTTTCACTTTAGGTTTCTTAAAATCTTATTCGTTTTCCCACTTCTTATCGAATTAAAGGCCTCTGAGATTAATACATGGACTTCTGCGATGTTATTTCGATGGCGTTACCCTAAATATTCAATTTATTATTACGTGGAGCAGTTTAATGAACTCCGCGCTTACACGGGTATTCATTCAATCTAAGCCCGGCTTCTGTGGGACCACTCTATTTACAAGTGAATTTTTTGAATTAATACCAATGAATTCTTTTTTTTTTAACAAATTGGTATTTTTCTTTTGACGTAAAAATTCACATTTCTTTACAATTACCATAAGAATTCCCCCATGTTTGTTTTTCCTAAATGAATTCTCCCACATTTATTTTTCACATGTAATTTTTTTTTTATCTTTATATTCCACGTATGAATTTTCCATTACTAAGTATTTTCCAAAGACATCTATCTAATTTTTTTACATTTTCAATTCTCCATCTTTGGTTTTCTTGTATGAATTCACCTACCTTTAGTTTTTTCGAACAAATATCCTGTTCTTTTTTTTATGGTATGACTTTTTTATCTTTATTTTTCAGGAATGAATTTACCCATCACGTTTTAACGTTCACTTTATTTTTCTTGAATGTATTCTTTCATTCCTATCTTTCTTTATCTCCTCGTATCACGAATAAAATATAAATAGGCGTTTGTTTTAAAGTGATCGCTTAAAATAATTCTGTAACGCAAAATAAATATTATTTTCGGAAAAGAAAATATTCAGTGCGCCAGTGCCAGGTTGACGTTTTCTTTTAATTTTCGCTGTCAAAGTAAATCAGGTTTACTTTATTTCCCGAATAGATTTCCCCAGCACATCCCTGGGGCGAGCAATCCTTTTATATGAGGGGTAGGCGATAGGGCAGGCTATGAGCTGACCTCGGTGGGTATATGGAGCAAAAACCACTTTGGAAATTTCCAGATGATTTTAGGAAAAGCCCCGACATATAGGATGTCCGGAGAAAACTGGAAAATAAGTGATCTGATAAAAAAAACAAATAATGTCTCCCAGATTTGGTTCGTTTAGGAAATATTGATTTAATATTTAATGAATATGCTATGAATAGACAGATTTTCAGGGCAATTTATACCTACAATATATACGTAGTTCATTTATATCAAATATGCACAAACGGAATTTCTGAAGAAATATATCAAATCTTGCAGTGCTTTCTTTCTTTATGTGACATAAATTTGCTAGTTCAACCCCGTATAAGAAACCCGGAATTCTTAATAATAATCGTTATTTTTCTCGTATCAAAAAAATCTGTCGTTTTTATAACATACATTTTTAGGGCATTTCAGCATACATATTATATGTATTTTGGTTTGCCGGAATTCTTGCAGATACCTAATTATCATTTAAAAAGTCACTTCTACACAATATTGCTAAGACATTTGTAATTGGATAGCGGTTTAAAATAAATAATGTATTTTCTTCAAATATAGAAAATTATTATTTTGTGGTGACATAATTATAATTTATATAAATTAACTTTGTAAACACCACATATTTATTGAAAAAATTCAACATGTTTTGAAACCAGTAGCTTCTTCGTCAGGATAACATTGGTTTCGAAACATGTTGAATTTTTTAGTAAATAAGTGTGTGATGAATCACCTGTTTCTATAGATTTTTTTTTTATTTTATTATTTTTATTTTGAACTCTAAGATGATTTAAATGCTACGCGGGAAAAATTGAGCTAAACCCACCTGGCGGAGTATTGGCGCTACAAAAATTTGGGGATGATGAAACGCTAGTATTGGGACGGAGTTAGTAGCGATTGATCGGATATAGGTTACGAGCAGTTAATATTCAATTCTTATAAAACATATTAATCTGGTGGTAAAGCCGCGTTTGGTACAAATGGTTGACGATCGGCGCGGTCCGAGCGGTCCACATGTGCTTCCCAAAAAAAATACTGAACACGGCTTTCGTAGATTTAGGTCGCGTTTATTGCAGTTTAAGCCGTTAAAAAACCGATTAACGTCTACTCTAAGGTGACGATGATATTGACAGTTCCACGAGGTTTCTGAATTATGGCCTTTTTTGCTGTGGTTTTGAAACCGCTTAAATGTCATTAATCGTGATCTCGAGTGGATCCCCGTGCAACAGAGAGGCAGAATATTGAGCAAAACTAAGGAAGGCAGGTCTAATCGGGGGATCGCGCGAGGAAAACGCCCATAAATAATTTATAAGAATTGGCCGTGAGGCACGGATAAAACGTACACTATGTACCAGAGGGGTGACCTTAACTGAGCGGATAATGATTTATTTTCGTTTCGCGGGAATCGGATAACGTAGGCAGATAGGAAAGTTAACTATAATTCCATTATATTTATCTGTAGACTAACGCTCTGTCGAGAAGCGAATAGTGATTCATTTTCGTTTCGCGGGAGTCGGATAACGTAGGCAGATAGGAAATTTAACTATAATTCCATTATATTTATCTGTAGACTGACGCTCTATCGAGGAGCGAATAATGATTCATTTTCGTTTCGCGGGAGTCGAATAACGTAGGCGGGTAGAGAAGTTAACTATAATTCTATTATATTTATCTGTAGACTAACGCTCTTCAGGCTTTTACAACAGATAGGTAATTGTGCAATGACGGTATATACAGTTAGGAAAGAGATAACGATAACGTGTAAGCATATTAATGGCACGACAAGAAAAAAAATATACTCGAATATAGATACAATATATTAACTATGTAATCACTACAAACCTGTCCGACGTTAGCGTAGTTTCAACAGGACGGGTAACGTGTATACGATTGGCTATTCTAGCTCAGATTTCGCCGGGTTTGGTAGTAATAACCACAAAACATAATTGGAACAAGTGTATCTAGATAAGAATATTGTAAATAAAATAATATGAATTTGCGGCCCATATACACATGAAATAAAAGGATAAAGCGTATGGGGGATCTTATAGATGGATGGATAAATGAAACAAATATAATTGGGAGTAAATGTAATATAACGCGAAGAAGCAAGCATATAAGTACCAAAAACATAGGAGAACATAGTGTGATAGAAATTCGAAGACGGGAGGAACAATAATGTGAAGTGGAACGGATATAGCAAGAGCATGTAACAATGATAAACGTACAAATACAGACAACTACTTGAGACCGATTCGACAGATACTAGCAATCTTTCAACACACCTCTAAGAACATGGTGAGCGGTATATAGTTATCAGCGGAGGCGTCCAGTGCCTTGGCAATAAATGAGCACTGAATTAATCCGACGCCTTGCCTGCGGCACTGGAGGTTTATTTACTTATTTGTTTTATTTGTTTTCATTTATTGGGTTTCTTACAGCCATATAATTAATCAATCTTTGAAGAAAAGACAATAATTGATGCACAGAGTTTTGGGCCAATTACGCGAAAACACATACATACAATCGATAAAAGAATAATAAAAACATGTCCAATAGTGGGTTGTGTGAGTGTGTATCTGTGTGTTTATTTATTTGTTTATTTATTTTGTTTTGGGAAAAAAATTAAAAGCAAAACGATCTTAAAAATCTTCCACTGAATTTAAAAATTTAATTTAACTTACATTAATAGTTTATTGTGTTATAGCGAATAGTACTCTTCCAGTATTATATTGTTCGAGAATATTCACTGTCTATGTAACATAGTTATTTTGTGGATCAATCTTACTGCCAATAAAAATAATAATAAATGGTTACAAATTATGTTTAAATTCCGCAACGGAGGGAGCTAATACGTCCCTGTGCGCGGAGAGTCGCGGGCAAAAAGACAGGATTCATTGGGTGACCCACGAGAAAAGATCGCCCAAAATTAATTTAAAATTAGGTATAGTACCTTTGGATGATTGTTATATCTAGGTATGCAGTGTGCACGTGGTGAATATATGGAAATTGATCCCATGATATAGCGGCCAAGAAACGTTAAATTTCCGATAAAGACGAGTGAAAATACGAGGGAACGGGGCATAATAATGGTAGATAATGAAGAAACATCAACTATGATTAGGGGAGTACCCGATAGATTGTAGTTACGGTTGATCAAACGACAATATGGACTGAACTTAGAAATTAAATATTAAAAATTAATTATCGCGCTTGTGAAGCGAGTTCAATTCGTCCGAAGCCACTGAGTCCGTCCCAAATAGGCACAGGGATGGAGACAGAGACGGCAACAGGAGGTGGGATCAACTGACATATCCGAGTGGAGATATGGTTTTTTTTTGCCAAATTGAATCTTAGGAACAAAGATTTAGGTTTCAAGGAAAGTAGGATATTGAAAATCCTGGAAACACACGACTTAGGACCTTTGGCTGCTAGGGGGGGTTTAAAATGTCAAGACACAGCAGAAATCAGGCAGTTGGTGTGAAGCGTCTACGGGACGTGAAATCCGCGTCGGTTGTTTTTTTGAGTGAAAGTTGCCGTCGACTTGGAGTGTCCAGTGGATATAGTGAAAATTATAGTTTGATTTCAAGTGAAAGTTGTGTACGGGTGTTTGTTTGCATGTTGGATCCGTACTGACCATAATAGGGGCGAATTAATTCGCCAAATAACCCTTCTCTGCATGTGTGTGAACTTCCAGGGATCGCGCGGCCCGTGTGCTCGACGCCGAATTTAATTATTCATTTCTATTTATTTATTTAATTGATGATTCATTAATACATTAGGTGTTTATTTGTCTATTCATATGCCGCGTCCCAGTTATATATAGTCAGGCGGCGTTTCGATAGCATCATCATCGGCCCGTGTGCTCGACGCCGAATTTAATTATTCATTTCTATTTATTTATTTAATTGATGATTCATTAATACATTAGGTGTTTATTTGTCTATTCATATGCCGCGTCCCAGTTATATATAGTCAGGCGGCGTTTCGATAGCATCATCATCGGCCCGTGTGCTCGACGCCGAACTTAATTATTCATCTCTATTTATTTATTTAATTGATGATTCATTAATTAATTAGGTATTTATTTGTCTATTCATATGCCGCGTCCCAGTTATATATAGTCAGGCGGCGTTTCGATAGCATCATCATCATCACCATCACCAGCAGTGTCCCAGTTATATATTGTCAGGAGACGTTTCAATAGTACCATCATCATCATCTTCATTAGCGGTGTTTCAGTCATATATAGTCAGGAGGCGTTCCGATAGTATCATCACCATCATTAGCAGTGTCCCAGTTGTATATCGTCAGGAGACGTTCCAATAGTATCATCATCATCATCTTCATTAGCGGTGTTCCAGTCATATATAGTCAGGAGGCGTTCCGATAGTATCATCACCATCACTAGCAGTGTCCCAGTTGTATATTGTCAGGAGACGTTTCAATAGTATCATCATCATCATCTTCATTAGCGGTGTTCCAGTCACATATCGTCAGGAGGTGTTTCAATAGTATTATCATCATCATCTTCATTAGCGGTGTTCCAGTCATATATAGTCAGGAGGCGTTCCGATAGTATCATCATCATCATTAGCAGTGTCCCAGTTGTATATCGTCAGGAGACGTTTCAATAGTATCATCATCATCATCTTCATTAGCGGTGTTCCAGTCACATATAGTCAGGAGGCGTTCTGATAGTATCATCATCATCACTAGCGGTGTTCCAGATATATATCGTCGGGAGGCGTTGCGATAGTATCATCATCATCATCGTCATCACTAGCGGTGGTTCAGCTTTATATCGTCAGGAGGCGTTTCGATAGTATCATCAACATCATCATCATTAGCAGTGTCCCAGTTCTATATATTGTCAGGAGACGTTTCAATAGCATCATCATCATCACCATCATTAGCAGCGTCCCAGTCGTATATCGTCAGGAGGTGTTTCAATAGTATCATCATCATCATCATCATTAGCAGTGTCTCAGTTATATATATAGTCAGGGGGCGTTTCGGTAGTATCATCAACATCATCATCATAGCAGTGTCCCAGTTATATATCGTCAGGAGGTGTTTCAATAGTATCATCATCATCATCATCATTAGCAGTGTCCCAGTTATATATAGTCAGGGGCGTTTCGATAGCATCATCATCATCATCATCATCATTAGCGGTGTTTCAGCTATATATCGTCAGGAGTCGTTACGATAGTATCATCATCATCATTAGCGGTGTTTCGGCTATATATAGTCAGGAGACGTTACGATACTATCATCATCATCATCATCATCACTAGCGGCGGTTCAGCTAAATATCATCAGGTGACGTTTCGATAGTGACAACATCATCTTCATCAGTGATGGCAGGGTTCCAGTTACACATCAGTCGGAGATAATTAGGCAGATCCCATCATCATCGATGGCAGGATTCTAGCTGTACACCATTTGGAGAAAATACACCGACATCCCTGGCCAGGGGCTAGGCATATCCCTACTGTCCAGATCCACCTTTCCATCTACTAATACGAGGGGTCATGGCCTCGTGAAACCACATGGCAACCAACCATTACAAGTATTTATTTATGTATTGTATATGTATGTATATGTATGTATATTATATTTTATTAGTATGTATCTATTCGTACGTAGTGTATGAGGGGGCTCTTCACGGGTGGCACAACACCCGTGCGGATGTCTTCCCTCGTCTGGAATGGATTGAACGTATTGATGCATATCAGATTATAATAAGTACTACCTGGGAGGGTGGTTGCAGTCACTGTAGTGTCGCGAATGGCCAATGGGCTGCAGTTGCTCACAGGCGAGGGTTGGGGAGCCTAGGAAACTCCCCTTCCCCACTCGCATATTTTTGACTTGACAGGTGGCCCGGGACCATCTTTACAGTAGCTTCAGTATATATACCGTAGTTTAACTTAGTTTAACCTGGAGGAGTTGGAATTCGGGGGGCAAACTGGCTCTGAGCCCGGACGCCAGACACTGACGCGAGGGATGGTGCGGTACTTTGCACAGAAGAGGCCCAACATGAAAAGGCGCATCCAGGCTCAGGTCAACGTATCCGGAACTCGTGTCGGGAGAAGGAAGATGGGATCAGTCACCGATGAGCCTTTGGGTACGGAGGGGCCGAATTTAAAGCAACCACATTTTCCGCGTACACATACATTTACACATACCTTCTACACCCCTTATCCATTAGAACCCAACGTACCACTAGAATGAGACATAGGGCCAGATACAGGTGACGGAACTTAGGCCGGCTAGTAAATAAACGTAACAATGTAATTGATATAAAGATAATGCAGAGTAAATATAAAAGATCGTAGGGAATAAGCACAGCGAGATAACGGCGGAAGATAAAATTATTAATCAGCGAGGGCGTCGAAGACGGAATCATCCATAGGAGCGGCTACGAAGGACTCGAGGGCTTTCAGAGGATCTATGTACTCTATATGTGCATGCGCATGTGATAACGGCACGTCACTAACCTTTCCAGTGGATGGCGGTCGATCCCATACAGGTAGGACAATGGGGGATCGAGCGGAGAGGGCATGGAAGCAGAGGATCGCGCACTCTGGAAGCGCAGCTACACCAGATGCAGTGGTTTCAGTCCGTAGGAATGATAGGTAAATAATATAGGGCCACGGAACATAGTATGTTTAGCAATTGCACCGTAGGGCTTAATTGGCGTGCTAGGCAGTTTTGTTTGCGTTTTCCATGAACATTCACGAACTTCATACCCCAGTATTTAATTTAAGTTTAGCTTGCGATAGGGTTACCACAAAACCAATTCATCCCCTATAGTTCGAAACAAAAAAATACACAACGTGAACTGGGGAGGTCTTGAATAAAACGAGGGTGTTTGGAAATACTACGTTAAAAACCGTAGAGCCTTCACCCGACGTAGATAGATAGCTTGTTTGCCTCTAACAAGGCGTAAACTCAGTTAGGAGTAGGATCGAGAAGAAGAGGAGCCATCACAAGTGTAAACAAAGTTTATTTCTATATGTTATTAGCAGACATAATCAATTGTGTCAAAGTAAAATAACCAGTTTAAAAATTTCCTTTTTCTCGTTTTATTGATGCATATTTTTGCCTAGCGCCTCCAAGTATTCCTCAAAGAATCCTTTTAAAAATGTTCAACATGGCAAAAGAAGAACTCTGAGTATATTAGTGTCGTCCATCCACAAATACTTTGGATCACCCCTTATGCTGTGGTTCAAGTGTTGCCTACTCTCGGAGAACAAATATGCAAATGTACATAATGTTATACGTATTTTTTGTACATTCGTAAAGGTTAAGTGGTGTATAAAAAGCCTACTTCAACCACCGTAAAGAGCCGATAGCCGGGGGATTTAAGTAGAACCTTTAACTGATCGGACCTATCTTTTGTATTGCTTGACCATCCCATACTTATGGTCTCCCAGATGTTTATCAATATCGTCCCACAATTCTATATCCGTCAAATATAATATTGATTACAGATCTTAGTGAAAATCTCTTCTATAAAGTATTACGTAACGAAATAAAAGTTAATAAAAGTTTTCAATTATGACGTTAATCAAAGATTGTTCGAGCGATAATTAACATAGAGTGGTTTTAGCTGCGTTAATTATTTAAAAAAGTAACCCACCCATACAAACCATGTTTTTATTATACTCCCTTTCATTGTAAAATATAACAACAATTAAAGACGAATTAAAACATATAACATAACACTAAACTTACAGTAATTTAATATATTTCTAAAATGTCAGATGTTTTGAGCTTTGATAAGACACTTCGTGCCTTGAAGGTTAAATTCTAAAAACATTTGTCAGTCAATTTAGATTTTCGACATTCGTAGTGAAGTACCTATTATGAATACCGACGGAGTAATTCAAATTTAGAAAATATTCCGCGACAATTTCTAAAAATCCGAAATTATACTATAATAGAGTAGCTTGTTGGTCTTGTGGATAGGACACTCGCCTCGTGATCCGAAGGTCGCGGGTTCGAATCTCAGTCCAGACTAGCAAGTTAGTCCTATTTTCATAGCACAAGCGTTTAGCTTAGTTTGAAAATAGTAAGAATATTGATGTGACACGTATTCCGTGTTCGCATCTCTATTAAAAAAAAATATATATATAATATAATTGATATGATATATATATATATATATATATATATATATATCATATATCTATATATATATATATATATATATTGTATATATATATCTATACATATATAAATATTAATTTTTTTAAACAAAAATTTGATAGATCTTCTTCATCGTCGCCACGAGTCTACTTGCCAAGTTTCAGCTCGATTGGATCACGGGTAAAGTGTCAAAAATCGATCCAAAGTTTTTGTTGACGGCAAGCCGGCAAGCAAGCAGATGCCACGAGTTAATATAAAGGGAGTAAAAATAAGAGTCAATTATTGAACGAAGACTTTTATTCGATCTCCATCCGATAACCGTTATTTTGTACGTTTTATGAGATATTCAGAGAATTATTAGATCTTGCATATTAGAATGCAGGAAAACATTTATGGAAATTCGTGCCATAGAAGAAGACGAACACCCGAGGCAATGGTTGGCCACTCCATTGTGCAGCTATTCCGAGGAATAAAAGTAAATGTTTTTTTAATTTTAATTTTAATTGCATTTTTCATAACGATGTTAATTACATATCATATATTTGCGTAACAGAATGAGAATATTAACGCTTACTCAACTTTACAGAGAATTAAATTCTCGTGTTTAAAAGTTGGGCATTTTCACGTATATATTCTTAATGTAATCATGAGTAGCATTATATTAGAATGGTGAAAAAATATACGATGTAATAAAAATGAAATATTTCTAGGAACATTATATTAAATTATTAAAATTAAGAAGGTTTTAATTACAATAGAATACTAAAAAAAATATAGCGTTGTCGAGTTTGATTTTTTGAGTAGATTTTTCAATTTCGTTTTGAGATTTTTATAATTGTTTTTCATCTTCATTGCATTGGAAAGAGTATTAAAAATGATACTCTACGATAGGTGAAATGGTGTTGAGATGTGCCAGTATAGCATTTAGTTAACAAAATATTTCCAGCTGATCTCGGCCTATTACTAAAACAGCTATATGCATTATTATTGCAGTACATTTTGTGAATTTTAAGTATTGCAAATTTTTTATTTAAATTTAGGACATTTTCGAAAAGTTTCCTGGTTGGGAATATATTAGGTTTCCTCAAAATCACTCTCATAATTACTCTCTGAACAATTACCAACTATACCTACATGTAAAATAATGTCATCTTGGTCAACTTTCGTTGAAAATTTAAGGCATGAGTATTTAAAAAAAAATGGATTATCGTTCATGGCTTAGTAAAAAAAAGTTCATTTTTTTTAAGGAATAGCTAAAGAATATTCAATGTTCATACCTCCATAATTCATACCTTTATAAATTCATAAATTTATTTAAAGTTCTTTCATACAAAATGAAAATTTATAAATTTTGAAAATTCGTTTGTGGTCACTAAATCGTTGGAAAATTTGTTTGTGGTCGTTTTATTTCGTAAATTTATTGTTCGTGGGCCTTTTTTCGTGGACCTTTTGCTGTATCACGCCAACGAAACTATAATTGTGTTTACTATAAACACGTACTACACGCTCGAGCGACCGTCAACTAAGTTTAGTAACGAAGAATATATATAAGTTGCCAATCTTTTTATAGCGATCGATCGATCATTCAAGATATGGGAGAGGAATGGCCTAGATTGATGTTATAGAACTTGGTGTGAAAAGGAGATCTCAGTGATATTTATGTATATTTGTGAGAGTATTGAGGAGGTGTCCAGATTACTATCAACTATTCCCTATAGTGTAAATGGGTCTGTACTGATTGGTTATTATTGTGAAGAGATTAGAGAAAATTCGATTATTTTTTTTTGTTAAAGATGTAAGGATGATTGTATGATGATGATGTAAAGATGTTTTATTCTCTTAGTTATGTTCAACCTCTTTCTTATTTAAATAGTCTATTTTGTGTCAAAAATAAATTACCGTTATTTACAGAACGGAAGCGTCAATCGAACCAACGCACCTTGCGTTCATTTGCGGTACCTGGTCCATTCGTGATTGATATGCGTGCCGTCTGTACAGCATTAGATTGAACGAAAATACTACGAATTTTGTTTTTCTCTATGGTTTCACACTCAACGATATAAAAAAATGGCAGGAAGGAATAACTTTTTTAGAAAAAGGAATGATACTCGTTATTGGTATAAATAGAAATCTAAAAAAACTTTAATTCAGAAAAGGCATTAATCAACAATATTTATTTTACAAACACTTCGTTTGTACTAACCATATTTCCAAGATATAAAAAAATTATCCCCAACGTCGCATATCCAATCGAAAATCATCTCATGACTGTATTTAATTAATGTTATCGTTTACACCTATCGATTTGTTCTTCCCGAAACTATTAATGAAACAATAATTCTTCTTCTTCTTTTCGTGCACTAGTTACTCGTTTAACGAATGTTCGCTATCATGTTGGCTATGAGAACTTTGTTTACTGCGGCCCGTAACAGCTCTACAGTAGGCTGGCCAAACCACTTTCTCTAGTTTTTCAGCCATGATGTTCTCCTCACCAACCATTACCATGATATTTTCAGGGAAGGTGTAAAGAGGTAGTTTTCCATTGCTTTTCTCATCGTAGTATTGCAACTTTTTAGATAAATATCACCAGCTGTAACTCGTCAAAAATGATGTTACTTTCACATGCCGGTTCCTAAAGAATAAGTTAAATAAAATAGCCGACAACGATGAAATAGTCATAACGACTTTTATCAAAATATTTGAACAATTTTTTTAATATTTCTCCGGCAGTTAATGGCACCTACTATTTTAATCCCTGGCGATTGTGCGTGCCTAAAACTAACGCGACAACATAAATAAATCTTAATATTATTATTAAATTATGTAATATTAAATGAATCATAATATTTTAAATAAAATACATATCAAAATAAAATCAAAAATAAAATGAGAAAAAAATCCGTTACGGGGAATCGAACCCGAATCCCCTGGGCGGGAGTCGGATTTCTCACCACTATACCACGGAGAAAATCTTTATAAGTAGTTAGTGTAGGTACACAATACATTTTAGAAAATATATTCGTGGTTCGCGTCTTTGCTAAGTTCCATATGTAGTCCCGCACACACGATGATGGCAACTTCAATAGGTCTCCGCGTTTTAGTTTGCTCGTCTGGGTTCAATTCCCATCTCCGGCCGTTTAATTTCGTTTTTTTAATCGTGAATTCAAATGAAATTACGAATGTCACACGAAGTTACGAGGACAGACAATGAAATTATTACAATTGGGATCGCTTACGAAAAGTTACTCTTCACCGTGTTGAGTCAATACTGCCAGGTACTGCTGTCTTCTAGCAGTAGATCTCCTTTATTATGACTCCTCACCTGTCTGGCTTGGAAAGCCCTTCTGGTAATTACGCTAACGCCAGCATTGCTCTCAAAGTTCTTGAAACACTCAAGTCTCCTCACCACGACAAAGTAAATAAAATAATAAAAACAATAATAACTCTGAAAAATTCTGTACGTGTTAAACAAAGTTAATGAAAAAAATATTTTAATTTTAAAATAATGTTTGTTTATTTGTTTAAACATTATCACAATAACACTTTTTATAGATTTAGCTTATAATGCCCCACTAGGTGAAACCTGTTCTGGGGCAGATATATTTCTTAAATTATTGCTTTTCTTATTATAGGTTAAATCACAATTATACCATATCTGAAAATGAGTTATAATACAAAAATAATAAAAATATAAAAGATTGATTAAAAAAAAAATAGAATTAAACGTATTAATTTTGTTTATCACCACTTAATTTTTGGTAAAACCAACCGGTTTTGGAAACAACGTTTCTTCGTCAGGGTATACTTAATACTAATTAAACTTTACAAAATTATGAACATAATGAATAACCACAAAGTAATAGCAAAATACAATAGTATAAAATTGGCAAGTACGGCCTTAAATGCTAAAATGTACAAAAACTTTACAGTAAAATACAGTAATGACTAACCACAAAGTAATAGCAAAATACAATAGTAAAAAAAATAGGTTCTTAAAATAACCAGATAGTCAAAAAGATGGATAGAAAAAAATATAATGTATAAGATTGATTAAGTTACAAAAATAAAAGGGTAGATAAAAAGACAGGAACATAAAAAATAGTAATATAAAAGATTGATTAAGTAATTGAATAAAGGGGGAATTAAAGATAAAATAACAGAAAATTAAATTACCTTAAATTATTATTTTTTGAATCTTTTAATACTGTAACCAGGCTAAAAAGAATTACGCACTCCTGTCACTGGTCACAACACTATCGAAGAATCAAGAATGGTCTACGGTATTCTACGGCTTTCGGGAGGCATCTGAAACATCTATAAGAATCTAGAAGTCACGAGAATTGTCTCCTAAACACTAGAAAAATCCAGAATGTACAAAGTACCCGCATCATTCAGATATAAATAGGGGGCCAAGCCGCGCGCGAGAGTTGTTGTTATTTAGCACGTTTGACAGCGAAACAAAGCGAAGACAGCCGCAGACCGCGAGGCCAGGGTGGCCAACCGTGCGGTAACTCAGATGAATATTCTAGCAAAGTTATTACTTAAGTAGCGAAATAAAACCGAAGCGATTAATACGTGCGAAATTGGACGGATTGTTCTAGTGAATGTTTAATAAAGTGTCACAAAGCGATAATAAAGTGTCTATTTACGAGCGAAAAATTACGAAATAGTTTAATTAATAAATCGCTATCTAATTTCCAGCGTATTCATTCATTCCTCCCGCAGTCACGACACGTAACATTTTCATTAGTAGTAGCTTGTTGGTCTTGTGGTTAGGACTCTCGCCTCGTGATCCAAAGGTCGCAGGTTCGAATCTCACTCCAGACACGCAAGTTAGTCCTATTTTCATAGCGCAAGCGTTTAGCTTTATTTGAAAAAAGTAAGAATATTGATGTGACACGAATTCCGTGTTCGCATCTCTATTTTTTAAAAAAAAAAAAAAATTTTTTTTTTTTTGTTATAATCATTTTTCTATCCCCTTCTCTGTCCCTGCGTACCCTTAGAGGGACATAGTGCGATGTTAAGTATTAGCTATGTTTAGAAGGTGCTCAAGTGTTATAATTGATCAAAGGTATTTTTTCTGGGAAGGTACAGTTAGGTGTGTACACAACGTATAAAAATAGCGCTCAGGCCTTCAGAGGAGCCCGTGTAAGAACATGGTCGAAAATTTGTTTACAGATGAAATGTTTCATGACCGCCGTTCGTTTAGATGAAGATCAAAATTATCGCACGCTGGAAAATTGACTCGGCGGTCCGTTGCGTCGAGCACCCCCGGGTTAACGGCATCAGAACAGAATCTTTTAGCTAAGGGTTGACTGCACAGGGTTGTAGAAAATTGTTTGGAATTCTATTAAATTCAATTCAAACAAGCAATTAAAAAAATATATGAGCACACGCTGTTATAAGCTTACCTCGCGTGTGAATAAAATTATAGCAATATCATATTATAAAAAAAATATTCACAATCTATTTTGTATTTTGATGTTTCTTACCAAGTTAAGAATTATAACAAAATGTTATTTATGATTGTATATAACCACTAAAAATTACTATTTTATTTATGGTTCTTCTGTTTTATTTGTAGAATTCCATATTGACTTTTAGCGCAATTTAAAATAAATTATGTTTGAATTATTGTTATTAATGATATTTAAAATGAATTAAATTTAATAAATATTATTATTACTGAAATTTTAAATAAATTAAATTTCAATAAATATTATTATTCAGTTCTGCGGGATAAGTGTGACAGCTGTTTCGGCTTGCAAGGCCATTATCAAACAGTGGATATACCACGTATAAATTAATACGGATAATTAAGCATAACATAGAATTTTGTAAACCTAGGCACCTTTAATGATAAGTGCCCGGAAAAAACGAACATTAATATAGGGCTTCACCACAAATATCTAATACCTGTTTCTTCGTCAAGACAACCACTACACTAGCATGTAAATATCAGTACACACCACAACCAAAGTATTATTTACACAGAATACTGTTCACATACGTGTTACTCTAACTAAACTTAGTTTCACTTAATAATCATCAGTCGAGCTCTTATTATGGGGAGTACAATGTCTTTAAAATGAAATAACATAGATTTAATTTATTATAATAAAGCAATTATTATGTATCTACTATATAAATATATAAATAAAATAAAATCTTTTTTTTAAATTTTGGAATTTTATAGTTTTGCACGCGAAAAACTGATCTGAAGTATCGATTTTTACCGAATTCATAAAGTGCCAATATCTCTAAAACTAAAGTAAACTTTTTGGCAGCTAAAGTAAAGCGCGGATTGTACTCCATTGGTAGTGCCGCTTAATAATGATATGTGTGGATACGACAGCGTATTTTACATATTCGATATTGTACATATTGATCCCTGCATGGAATTTCCATTATTATGCTTGTGCGGTATGATATTGCTAATTCCACCGTGACCCGGTCTGCTCTTGGGTGCGGAAACTCAGTGGCTTTTGTTCAAAGCTCCCAAAGGAATGTAATAAATGAAATTGCTGAAAGAACTGAGAAGAACGCTCCTGTGTATGTGCGATTCTATAATATTTCCAATAAGCTCATTTTATTTCCGTTTTAATATCGGAGTGCAAACACTTGAAGTAATACGCGCATGTTAAAAAAGAACTTTTTTTAAGCTCTTATATATTTAAAACGTGAATATTTTCATGCATACTAGATTAGTCTTTGCATTTACATCAGATATTTCTTAAAAATCTTAAGAAATTTGTGTTCTCTCTTTTGCGCCATTCTGTTTTTATTTTGAATATATCTGAATGTATCTGAACTTTTAATAGCGTAAAATATGATCAATTTCATCGACAAAATACGACCTATATGTAAAAAAACATGTTTATTTTGATCTTTTTATACAAATCATTATTTTTTTGTGTTTTAAATGAGACCTCTTTAATATTTATAGGACCTCTACATGGGTAGATATTAGTAAATTGACACAACTTTTCCGTTTCATTATGGCTGGAGAAAAATGACATATAGGGGGTGTTTTGTCGATGAAATTGATCATTTTATGCTATTAAAGGCTCCGACGCCGGTCACCGGACACACTGTATATTTGATATTTGAACAATATCGTAACAAGAATTTCCAATTATTACTGACACCTAAAACAAGAGCTGTGTATGGACATTATACTTTCCTGACACCAAAAATGTCGTAATATTCCTATGACAATTATTATTATACTTTCAGATTTTAGTACACCATAATATCTTGTCACATAAATATTTTGTTACACATGCCTACGCAAAAGTCATGCTTCAACTTACCCACAGATTGTTATATATATAACAATAATACTTACTTTTAATTTATTTATCATAAAAAGTGGTTTTTGTAACATATTTCTTAGGCTCCGAATTTACATAAAATGTTTTCCATTTGTACTCTAATATCACAATAGGATTTTATATCAGCCTCAAGAACTGTACGTTGACAATCCGTTTGTTAAAAATAAAAATAATTTGGCTATTTTAAGAAATTGGAAAAATTATCTGAATGAAAAAATATCAGAAAAGTCTGTTTAAATTTGTTTTTCTATTACACAAGTATAGACAATTTGTTGAGTGGCTTGCGACGAAAAAGAAAAAACAAATTACTTTCCTTAAAAGGAAATTAGAGAAGACCCACGAAACGGTCTCCATTTCTCACGGAGCCTCCTGATTGGTTGACAGATTGATTGATTGCCCGGGGGTACCACGTGGACAATGGCGGTCACGTGGCTGTATTTAGCGAAGTGTTATCGCTTTTCCATTGTTAATCAGGACAATAAGATAAAGTTTCGCCCGACAGGGGACAAATATACTTTCATTTCGTAATGATTCTACTCATCGGGAAACAGCTGATTGGATTGATTCCAAACAGTTGTCGCTGGTAGTCTTGTCAGTTAGTTGTTTTAGTAGTAGTTAGGCACATCCAATGATGTCCCCTCTGGGGATAAAATCCAGTTCTGAAAAATTGTAACATACACAAAATATTCTGAATATTTGTCTATTGGTCTAAATTGGTCTTAAAAAGTAACCAATAAAAACCAAGTTTTTACTATTACTCCCTTTCTTTGTAAAGTATAACAATAATTAAAGACGAATTAAAACATATAACATAACACTAAACTTACACAAATTTAATATATTTCTAAAATGTCAGATGTTTTAAGATTTCAAGATTTTGATAGATTCAATTATCATCAATATCGTACCTTATGAATTTCCAGCGTCAAATGATTTAGTCACAATCAGATTTGAGTAATGTAGAATTCTTCAAAACTAGGCAGAAATCTAAAAGAAATAAATTATTATTTGATTTTTTCCCAAAAAACCCAATTTTGCTGTCATCTGTGAACCAATTGTTTTGTAAATTTTCGAAATTCGTAGTGATGTACCTATTATACCGACGGAGTAACTCAAATTTAGAAAATATTCCGTGACGTTATCGGGCCGCCGCGCCGTTGCTAATCAAACTTTTCTAATGATTCCAATTTGAAAAAATCAATAAAATTTCTAAAAATCCGAAATTATACCATAATTATTATATTTTTTTAACGAAAATTGATAGATCTTCTTGATCGTCGCCACGAGTCTGCTTGCCAAGTTTCAGCAAGATTGGATCACGGGAAAAGGGTCAAAAATCGATCCAAAGTTTTTGTTGACGGTAAGCAAGCAGACGCCACGAGTATATAATATATAATAAAGGGAGTAAAAAGGAGTTAAAAATTGAAATAATTTTCAGGAGTACTCTAGTGCAGTGTAAATAATTTGGAAGAATGTCATGTATGAAGATACATATAAAAAGAATTTTGCTTCAAAAACTCCAATAAAAATCATTACCAACGACGACATCTGTATTGGTTTATGGGAATGAAAAATTCAAACAACGGTGGCAGTAGTAAAATAAACTCCATATTTTTAATCCCTTTATATTAACTCGTGGCGTCTGCTTGTCTTCTTGTCTGACGAAAAAACTTTGGATCCATTTTAAACCCCTTTCCCGTGATCCAATCGAGCTGCAACTTTGCAAGCAGACTCGTGGCGATGATCGAGAAGATCTATAAAATTTTCGTTAAAAAAAAAAAAATTTTGGATTTTTCAAATTTTGAATGGTTTTTTCATACAACTTATTGTATGATAATATTTCAACGCGTCTGGTAGACGCGAAACCTGATTATAGTATAATTTTGGATTTTCGGAAATTTTTTATTACTCCCTTTCGTAGCGTCGCCTGACCGAAGCCCAACGCGTAGGTTAAGCGAAAAAAAATGTTTCAACTAGTAAATGAGAAAGGGAGTATAAATAAAACTTGGTTTTTATGAGTTCCTTTTTATTATATGGAGTTTATTTTACTCCGCTCCATATAACTTCCATATTTTTGAGAAATGTGGTAGTCTATCATGAGTGGGATTGGTAAATGTTACATTGTGTAAAGTGATTACTTAAGCCAGTTCTATGATAGGTCGTAAGCTCCTTGGACACACAAAAAGACTTCCATACCTACTTTCGCATATAAAAAATAGCTTTGTCTCTATTACCGCACCCATCTTTTATTTGGAAAGTGATGCGAAAAAATTTTGGCCGAAAATTTGTTTCTTACTTTTTAGTACATACAATAAAATACAAGCGTATTTAAAAAAAATAATGTTGGATACTATTAATATCTAACCAGGAAGTGTCAATTTTATTTTTTTTGTTTAAAAAACAAATTATAATACATAATAACAAAGTATTAGTTAAATTAGTATAAACCACTACCAGATTTTTGGTCTACCGGCTTTGAGACGTACCCGTCTCTTCGTCAAGACCAACACTACACTACTATTTATTTATTTATTTATTTATTTATTTATTTAATGTTTATGGAAGACCAAAAGCACAAAAAAAAGCATAGAAAACATTGATACAATATAGATGGCCAATTACAGGTCTCCACATTTAGAAATATTTCAGTAATGATAAATATTTATGATATACTAAGCCATATTAATTATATAGAAAGAAAGAATAAAAAATTTAAACAAACAGAAATATGTCAGTAATGATAAATATTTATGATATACTAAGGCATATCAATTATATAGAAAGAAAGAATAAAAAATTTAAACAAACAGAAATATGTCAGTAATGATAAACATTTATGATATACTAAGGCATATTAATTATATAGAAAGAAAGAAAAAAAACTATGTTCACAATACTATATATGGTTTATACTAATTAAACTAACACTTTGTTATAATGTCTAACCACAAAGTTAATGCTTTAAATATTAAAAATATTCATAAGAATATAGAACACAACATCTTTAAATTAATTCCGCAACAACCCTTAAGTATACTTACCATCACGCCGTTTACCCGTGGAGGTAAACAGACAGGATAGAGCGCCACACTATTCTGTTCTGACATACAACTCTCGCCTCATCCATATTCATACATCTTCGTATGCAAGCTTAACGATTGTGGAGGTTTCTTACGGGACCATCTTCTAGTATCTGGTTAATCTGGTCGTGCCACGTATTCCGCGGTCGCCCTCTCTTTCTGGCACCGTCAATATATATCTTTCTTACCATTCTTTCCTCATTTGCTCAACGTGTCTAGTCCACCTGATCGACCCTTTTTTAATTCAATTTATTATGCTAAGATCAGCTAGACATTGATTGCTAATATCTTCATTCTTTACTCTATCATAAATGGATTTGGCACACATACGTCTAAGGGATGTCATCTCCACTGCATTCAGTCTACTTTTGTTCCTCTTCTGCCAGCTCAATACATCAGTGCTGGTAGCAGAATTCCATTATGTACCGCTAGTCTTGCCTCAGTAGACATATTTCTAGTAGACATATCTCCTCTAGATATCTTTCTCAAGCTTCCCTCTTCTATAGAACATACTTCCCAAGTGCTCGTCTATTTGTTTCAAACATTCATTGCCTACTAATATTTCACATGTTGTCTAACTTTCCTCCCTCTCGAATACCATCACTTTTGATTTGTTTACAATCATGATAAGGTCACTTTCCTTGCTTACATCATATATCCTGCTTACTAGACTCTGTAAGTCTTGCTCGCTCCGCGTACACTTACTTACAGTACGTTAAAGTTAAGTATACAGCTCTATAAAATAATTTATAACCGAAAAAAAATACGTAGAAAGTGTCGATGTGAAATTGAAAAAAAGCGTTTAAAATGCACAAAAGCTTCGGATACTGAAATTGGGTTGCGAAGCTTGAACGCGTCGAATTTCAATCCTGTTATAGTGGTACATGTCCGATTCATATATCCGTCGGACATGAAGCCCCATGGATCCAGCCCGGACGCGGAACCTAATTACTCGATGGAGTGACGTTTTTACCGTCCCCACACGGAGCGTCCAAATTGCTTCACTTTGACGGCGACTTCGTTTGAGTTATGACGCGACATATTGCATTGTTGCCAAATGAATTCGGAGGTGGGCACTCTACGGTTATTAAAAATGTTTCGTACGCAAAAAAATAAAATCCAATATTGCGCAAATCGCGCAGCGGTGCAAAGCATGGAACGAAAAGCCCGCCGTGAATTCAGTATTGGATTTTTTTATAAAGGCAATAATGAATATTATGCACAGTTATCATCATGTGCATATCGTGCACAGTATAAGACTTCATAAGGAAAAGAAAAACACATCCCAAAATATTAATTATATAATGTACAAAGGAAATCTTCAACAGCCTACCAAAAACCAAATACAGCATGTTCAGTGTTTGCATCGGCGTTTGATACGTGCGAATTTCAGGTCTGGCATTTACGTCACGATCCGCATACATTTCCCTTTCGTCCTTTCTCGCATACACCTCACATAATTAAAAACTACTGTTCGTAAGTGCAGTGTCATTTTTGTCGCCATAAATCCAACTGATTCTCGAAGTCAACCTTTTCAGAAGAATTTGTCGTGAAGTCACAGCAGTATATTTTTGAGTGCTCAGTTGACTAGTGTTGTGATCGGGATTGTGACTAGGAAGACTAGTGTTGTGATCATCGAATTCCTCGAACACAGAGTCGAAACAGACCTGGAGGAGGAATATTCTCAGAAGTAGTGAGTCGGTCATTTCATCCTTGTTCCTTTCTCCCCTTAAAATATAGTCCACAAACGTTTTGTAGTCCTCCACCCCCACTTTCCGTTTAACCCTAGATCACTAAACTTATTTTCGAGTAACACTGTCACTTAATATTAGTCCTACTAATAAATTGAAACCTCAGTATTTTTCAAAATTAAAGCATTTGTTTAGAAAAAATCTGCACAAAGTATGGAATGTCTACTAAATTAACACATAACTAAACAAAAAGTTCAAAAAAATATTCTTGGCAGTCGGCACATACTGGAACCGTATGTTCCCCGCAAATCGCCGTCTTGCAGCGGCGGCGAGCATGCTTGGTCATCCTGTACGGACAAAAAGAACATATTTTGCGCTTGTTTTGTTGTGCTTGAGATGTACTAGGAGAAGAATCTTCAATTTTTAAAATATCTTTAAAAAAAAATTAATGTCATAACTTACCTTTATTCACTTTTGTGGCGTAATCACTAAACATTAGCCTGAGGGACTAATATTTCGTAAAACTCCGGAACCAGGAAGCGTGCGAACGCAGTGCTTGTGCAAGCGTCACTGATTGGCCGAACCAGGAAGGTACTGAGCGGCTGAGGAGGGTGCGGTAACGGGAACATACCTAGACAGCCTGTATACTCAATGTCGTGTTGCTTGTGAGACTAATGTTTAGTGATCTAGGGTTAAGATTTCTACGACCCCCATTTTTTTCATGCTCCCAAAAATTTGCGTCGGGAACAGTAAATATAAAGGCGTTTTAGCTTGAGTGAAAAGGTCAACTACGACAACTTTTAAATGACTCATGATAATACGATGGGTAGGTTTTTTTAATATAAATTATGTAGATAAATAAACGGTGAAATAAAACGATTAAAAAAAGATAAGCAATATATTGAGTAAGAGACTTCGGTAATTATATTTAGTGGGCTCAAATAATACTGAACATTTATTTTTTTCCGTCCAAACTAAAGCATGGGAGTGTCCTTTGGTGGAGAAGTGTGGGGGACATTCATTCGCATGCACGAAGTTTTTCTCGCCCGCAGAAAAATCAGTCGCTGGCGTTCAACCTCTGAGTGAAGATGCGTCGTTTGTGCCCGGATTGTCAATTGTAAAATTGCCTTAAATTTTCCCATAAACTTGGCGACATCCAAGTGCCATTCACAAGATCCAACAGGCTTTCGGGGAAGATGCTGTGAGCACCTCACGAATAAAGGAGTGTTGCAAGGCCTTCAAAGATGACCGCATATCAATAATCAGCGCACCGCGTTTCACTCTCTCTGCCTAGTTAGTTGAATACCTATGTAAAAACTCGTGTGAAAAAATTTAAATAAAAAACCTTCCGGTGTTTACTTTGTACGATGCCATGTGAATATAATTTAATGTAATTCTATTCTACATATATGATAGTGCAGATATATAAACAATGTTTATTTTTTTAATGACATTTCTAGTGTAATCGTGACGTGAATTCCCGTCGAGATTGAATTCCAATCTTCTTTACTACTGTTTTTTTTTAACATTTCTTTTTTTAAACAATTTAAAGTTTTTATAAATTTAAACGAATTTCATTTGAGCACAACTATTTTATTCACACTATTTCGCAATTTAACCCTCGTCTGTGGAACACTTTATTATCGCTTGCTAGAATATACCCATACAGGTTCGAAGAGAATTAACGTTAATTCGCACGTACGTGGTTGCACTTATTTTCGAGTGCCAGTTAGGTACTTCGCTTAATTTATTATCACCCGCTCATTGCTTAACACACTTTATTAATACTGAATTTCTATGTCGTATGTCAAACGTCAAAACAATATACTCACTCCGGCTTACGTGCGCGAGGACTTTTATATGTGACACCGCTTTCTAGATGTTTGGATGAATTTTTCACACATCCAGTGGTCGCTCGACTTTTGCAGTGTTCAAAATATCCTAGATGATTCCAGAGTGTTCCATAGTGTTGATGTCTTAGGGAAATTTCGAGAGGCTTTGATAGTGCGTAATTCCTTTTGGCGTACAATATGTTGCAATATGTTATCATGTTATACAATATGTTGCAATATGTTATGTATACAATATGTTATATAATACAGCAATATGTTATACAATATGTTGCAATATGTTATGGCGTACAATATCGTTGCAATATGTTATCAAATTCCGAACAGCAAAATAGGAACAATTATTTTCTTTTGAGCACGTTGAAAGAGAAATTTAAGGATATTTATATTAATATATTAAAGTCACGACTCACCAATCAAAACCTAAGATGGCGGTTATTCAAGTGATAACAATAACAATTTTTATATGTCATGACATCGAGCCATAAAAATGATGTTAGGGAAATTGCATATGCTCCGTGCGCTGTTATTGACAAAATGATGTTATGAAAATCGCATATGTTCCGGGCGCTGTTTAAATTGTTCATTTTCTATTTGACTGTGTATTTTTCATAATACAAATTCTTAACACATTATGAGTGTGTTATTATGGTGGTTGAATAATGTGATTTCTGTTTCCTTTTCTCTTATTTAACTGTTGATTTTTTAACTGTTGATACAGAACTGTTGTTGTTGTAAGTACTATTTTGTGTTGTATCCTTGTGTACATATATTTGTACATGTTCCAACAAAAGGTAAACAACACAGTACATGGTTTGTTTATGCATGCCAAAGAAATATAACTTCTAAGGCGCGTACATATTAAAAAAAAATTAATCATTTGACGATGTGCTTGATGGTTAGTAGTGAAGAAACTCATCTAGTACTTCAGTGGTCAGAGTTTTGAGTCTCATTCCAGGAGATCAGCAAGTTAGTCCTATTTTCATAGCAAAAACGATGAGCTGCATTTGACAATAATAATAAAAATGATATGAAACGTATTTCATGTACAAATCAATAAATAAATATATATATAGAAGGTGTAACAGAGCTTTATGGGTGGATGTCTGCTTTAAATATGAGTCAAAAATATTTAAGTAACCATGACCTAATTACGGAGAAAACTTTGCACATTTTTTTTCGATATTTTGACTTATTTTTTGCAAAACGTTGAACTATCTCTACAGTAAATCATATCATTTATGAAAATTCACTAAATAAAGTGAATTTTCATTAGCTATTATCAATGGGGAGCTTATTGGTGCAGTGGTTATGACGCTCGCCTA
Source organism: Agrypnia vestita (assembly GCA_016648135.1). NCBI lineage: Eukaryota > Metazoa > Arthropoda > Insecta > Trichoptera > Phryganeidae > Agrypnia > Agrypnia vestita. The sequence goes on along the minus strand of JADDOH010000924.1, from coordinate 44,801 downwards.
GTGGTATTTTCTTAGTACAAGCGTTTAGTTTAGTTTGAAAATAGTAAAAATATTGATGCGACTCATATTCCGTGATGGTATCTCTATTTATTGAAAAGAAAACCTTAGAAATTAAGAGGAGATATTTTGGAGAATAATTTTTATCATTTGACCTGATTGATATAAAAGTAAAGGCATTAAAAAAAAATGTTCCGAATGCATTCACCGAGGATTATTAATTTAAAATGATCTGAATTCTATATTTAATATATCTATAAATTCCAAAAGCAGGTTTCCTATAAATTTATAGGCTATGTTTCCTATATAATCTTGAACCCGACAAGTAACTGTGATAATAATTCAATTTTTGCAAAAAATAAACCAGAAATACTGAAAAAAAGCAAACTTTGATGTTGCATATCTCCATTAATATTAATTAATATTAGATCATGATTGCTTGAACATTTTCGATACATAATCAAGGGAGAAATTAACTTGTAAAGCTCTCTTCCACCCCGTACATACACTTTAAATAAAAATATACATTAACAAAATTCGGTTGGGATGAAAAGGAACATTTTCAATAATATTTCACCCCAGTGGCGTTATGAGATTTTATGATTTTTTTTATATATTGGTATTTCTTAGGGTGTGCGAGTTGTATCAGTTTGCACCGAGTTAGGTCACCTTTTCAGTTAACCCCAGAGGGTTTCCGTGGTGCGAAAGGTCGTGAATAAATTTTGGAAGAAGCGAATGGCATGGAACGTTCAGGTCCGCAGAATTTTTTTTTTCTCACTACATTAAACATCAATCCAAGACGCAATTCTTTAGGGAGAAATACCCTCCTGCGAGGCGATTTATCTCAGCCAATGGGAGTGAAGGGATTTAAGAAGGCCGCGCGCCAAAGCCTTATAAATCAACATAAGCGGCAGAAAAATCCGCAGATTTTCTGGATTATAAATATACGCACTTCTGACCTCTCGGTCGATCTTGTGGGTCCATGGTGTATGTGGGGTAAATGTGCGAAATTGTTTTGAAAAGGAATCTTCTTCGCGATTTGTTTGGATTACCTCAACTCAGGTTAAAAAAAATAAATTAATCAATTAGAAAGATATACAGATAAAATCAACTAAAAATATTTGGCTGCTAACGGGACACGAACCTGGATCTCCTATCTATCTGAAAAGGTGCGATACCATTACGCTTTATCAACCTCGTATATTTTCATCAATATATTGACCTTATCTAAAGTCTCTTTTTAATAATTAATTAACATTGATGGTTTACGTTGATTTGATTTTTCTGAATGTCTTTCTAATCTATACTAATAAATATCCAATATCCAATAATTGTATTTATAGCAACTAATTTACTGACTAACTAACCGTCACACCGTTTCCACGCAGGGGTAGACAGAGATGATACTACGCCATATTTTCTATCTTGGCACAGCACATTTGCTTCGGCTACATTCAAACATTTTCTCTGCAAGCTCTACGGTTATTAAGGCTTTAAATAAGGCCATCCTCCAATATTTGTAGTATTTGATCATGCCAGGTCTTTCGCAGACGCCCTTTGTACCTGTCATCTTCAACACTCGTCCTATATATTTTCTTAACCGTCCTTTCCTCGCTCATACGTTCTACATGACCAAACCTTCTCAGCACTCCTTTCCTTAGTCTGTCTACCACACTACAGCCTCCTTTTAAAAATATTGTTAAATACATACATGTATGGCAGACACGAAATCCCGATTCTAATCTACCTGTTCCTGTTGAGACATCCAGTATAAGGGAGGACAATCCCCTTTAATTCATTTAGAAAAATACCCTATAAAATACATGACATTGCCATACAATGAACAAGCTGAAATAGGTACACTCAATTTGTATTGTTGGCACAGCACAAAAGCACTTTGTGGTATTATGGACGCTTATAAATAATGATCTGATCCAATTGAACGCTTTGTGTCCAGACAAAGCAAATGACTCAACGTATTCCAGGAACTGAAAGAACAGCTAATGATGCCGATTGTTTGCAAAATATTCTCAGCCATCAATAATAAAATAAACCACACTAATTACCTCCAGAGAACCGGATAGAAGCACTGAATCTTTTGCCGGAATATTTCTACAATGGATTCTGGCAACATTGCCGATTATTTGACTATTAATATAGTCAGCAGTGGCAAGTGATGACTCAAAAAATGCTTTTAGATTCAAAATTTACGTACATGCAATTTTTTTCAAATATTAACGCAATCAAACTATTGTATTGTTTTCTTGTTAGAATTGAATACATTTCATCGAGCCCTCATTACAATGCCCATATATATATATAATGATATTTTCCTTGTGATGACGACATGCTCAATTAGAGTTTCTCTGTAATGAAAGATTTATTTTGTCAATCTCACAAGATTTACATAATGAAAGTGTCTGATATTCGTCCTTACCTATATTAATTTAGCCACGGCAGCACAGAGAGCTGGACTCTGAACTTCAGGGCGATGTTTTCTGTGGGTCCACGAGATCTGCACTCTCATACGGGGAAAGGGTATCGATTTAAAAAGCGGCTTATGGTAAACGTAAGAAACATTTATTAATACTAGATAATTTTATATTATTGATCGATCGATCATAGGTGACAGAATTGAAATAGCTAAAAGAAATAACACACATAAACAATGAACAATTAGTATACACAGAAAAAGATGAGATAAAATATTTGCGGCCTCTGACGGCCGTCCGGGAGATGGGATATACACAAATTTTTAGCGGGGAAACACACCCCCTTGCAATCCTGATACCGAGGTTATCGATCTATCGACCCCAAAGTAAAAATGTCAGATGTCTCTATACCAAAATAAAGTTTTGCATGAACACAATATATATATAACGATGAATATACAAAGAAGATGGAACAGTCAAGCTTAAACTTAAAATTACACGAATTCACTGTGACACGACACTTGGAGAAAATAACACTACGAAGTACAGAATCTTACACTAAACATGGATTTAGCGTAAAAATTAGCCGGGGTAGGTTTCGCGCGGGGGCGCAAAACCTTGGAGATGCTGGTCGCAAATACACATGCAACCAGTAGCAGGAGGAAGAAAGGAGAGCCTTGTCAGTAGTCAGGGTAGAATGCTGGGGTACAAATAGTTTACCTTTAACATAAGCCGACAGAGCATCGAAGATGAATCGGCAAGTCGCTGACGTAAGCCTTGTAAGCTGCCTATCGTCCCGGGGATGGCTAGTCGAAAGCGATGTTGGTGTCGGTATTGAAGCCAGGGAACAAACGGTTTATGAACACAGCGTCCTTGGTTGTGAAAACACACACTGAACCACAATAATAACTATTTCCGTGCCGTTTCTTATATTACTCCACACTAGGAGATGCTAATAATACTAGTCCGGTAATTCTGCCATTACTTTTTAACGCACCGAAAGAGACCCGCCTGACGCCCGAGAGAACCAGCAAAAAACGCGCTGGGGGTTGTAAAAACACAGACAAAGCGGCTTGTATTCTACTTTTTCGCGCGGCAGAAATATTATATTTAATATAAACGTTGTTTTTTTTAAGTGGAGTCGTCGTAAGTAATAATTAAGTGGATGTTGTAAAAATTTGGATTGAAAAATAGAAACAATTTAAAGGCAGAACTAGAATTTTTTGATAATTATATTGGCGGGAATGACTTTTTGAGGGTTGAAGGCTAAAACAAATAGACAAACGGAGCGTTTTGTTCTTAAAGCGGTTGCGTTTACTTAGGCGAGAAAGTTTCAAACTCGCGTTGGGGGCAATTTCGAACATTAAAATTTAGATACTAAATGAGGTTTCATATGAAAGGCACGCTATTTGATTTTTTAATATAAGGGGAATTGGTGGTGAAAGAAAGACGGTTAGGGAAGGGCGCAGGCTGCTAATGGAACGATAGGCATGTCGTTACAAAAGGTATCTAGAAACAAAACATTACCTGTGATGAAAGAAACGACATTTAATATTACTAATTGTAATGTCGATTCCGTATTCACAATCACGATAGCAATTATCTTTTATTATCAATCATATCAGTTTTCTATTTCATCACTTATAGATTATTTTGACTATGGTTTCTACTAACCATAGATAATTAAGACCATAGACAGTCTACGCTACATAAAGCCACAATGACGAGTGAAGCTCGGCATTGTTTAAAAATAAAGAAAATTATATTTTTCTTTACATATATACACACTAGAATGCATCCAACATAAATTTTTACATTACATTAACTACATCGGTTTTAAGCCTATGAATGAATTGTTTTAAGTTTTCGCTTAGGAATATTCTTTGTGTCTACGAAAAAGTCTAGACCAAGAGAATTCTTGTATGTAAATGGTTTTACGGTTCTCTTCGTTTGTCGGATATTTTGGTACGGGCTCCGCTCAGTCACGCTACACCGCTGTAGGGTCCATCCACGGTATTGGCCCCTGATCACCACGTACATATTATTATCTTCGGTTCTAGATTATTTTTATCTATTTTTGCTATCTTTCGTATCTTTCTACCAATCTCAAGTTGATATGTGAGTTGTTTATTTATTTATTTCAATAAAGGTTATAAAAAGTACCTGTTCCAGTAACATAATTTACAAAAAAGAGGTGTGATATATAAGATTAAACAAAAAGATACAATAATTTGTTGGTAAATATATTATGGATTCAGGAAGGCAAGGTGTAGAGCTTTTATAGTGCGTTTTTATAATATGCTAAACTGTAGTTAAAAATAGGAGATATGTGCATAAGTGTTGTCAAAACTATGCAGTCTAGGTACAAGACAGTTAATATGCGAGAGGCAGGGTGTAGAGCTTTTAGTAGTGCGTTTTTATAATATGCTTAACTGTAGTTAAAAATAGAAGATATGTGCATAAGTGTTGTCAAAACTATGCAGTCTAGGTACAAGACAGTTAATATGCGAGAGGCAGGGTGTAGAGCTTTTAGTAGTGCGTTTTTATAATATGCTTAACTGTAGTTAAAAATAGAAGATATGTGCATAAGTGTTGCCAAAACTATGCAGCCTAGGTAAAAGACAGTAAAAATGCGAGTTAGTTGTTGCGTTGTCACAAAAAAATAGCGTAGGTATCAGAGTAGGACTTACGGGCGAATGAAACATAAACAAACACAGAATATCAGGGGTGTCAAAATGCGAGTTAATTATTTTGTAAAGTAAAATGAAATCAGATACAACTCTTCTGTTGGATAATGGCAATAATCCTGTAAATTTGTTTAATTCCGTGTAGTTGATATCTTCAATTGGGATATAAAGTCGGTAGTTAATATAACGTAGAAATTTAAGTTGGATGCGTTCTAGTGTGTATATATACGGACATATATGGGCATTTTAATAAGGACTCCAGACAGATGAGTTATATTCAATCTAAGTTCTAACAAGAGAACAGTACAATAGTTTGATTGTGTAAATATTTGAAAAAGAATTGTATGTACGCAAAACAAAACCGAGAGTCTTCATAGCCTTATTAGTTATATTGTCGATATGACTTACAATCTTTGGTCGATAGAGTAAGGAATGAACAAATTAGACGTGAATGCAATGCTGGCTGTAGTGTGGTAGATAGAATAAAGAAAGGTTTGGTCATGTGGAACGCATGAACGAGGAAAGGATGGTTAAGAAAATATATGAGGCGAATGTTGAAGGCAACAGGAATAGAAGGCGTTCGCGAAAGATCTGGCACGATCAGATGCAACAAATGATTGAGGATGGGCCCGTTAAAAGCCGTAACAACCGTAGAACTTGTATGAGAAGATGTATGAATGTGGCCGAAGCAAAAGTGGTGTGCCAGTATAGAAGAGTGTGGCGTACAATCCTCTCTGCCTACCCCTGGGGGGAAATGGCGTGATGGTTAGTTAGTTAGTTAGTTTACTTACAAATGATAACTTCTCGTCAAATAAAATTTAATTGAATTTTATTTATTTATTTTGTGTATTTCAATACATATAAATGAAGGTAGTTGCTTCACTAGACAACTACCTGTACAGATTTTTTTATAAGTTAATGCATTAGAAATACTACATATTAGAATTAAACTTAAATAAACTAGAAATGAATAAATATTAGAAATAAAGTACATTCGAAACTCTACACAGCTTCATGAATCTCAGTGTATATACTACGCACTCCGTCACAGTATTTTCAGTTACGCCAAGTGTGCATGGTGCGGCCCCAACCATATTAGACCATACTGGACCCCTCAATAAAGTCTCAGAATTGGGTTATAAACGTGTAACAGACAAGAAACCATTTAGATATAACTCCGAAGACCCACCCAGAGACCTCAAGCGTTTGACGCAAGACAGCTATACACCAGTTCAATACTAAATTTATTCTTTCAAAAAAAAAAAAAACTCTATCATGTACACTATCTGAATTCAGAAACACCAGAAGCACAACATTGGGAAATTTTTCAGCGCCGAAAAAGAAGGCAAAATTCGGCCAACTTCTCCTCATGTTCTGCGCTCCACGTATCCACAACATACCGTTATCCGACGCTCGGCCCGATTCTGAAAATAACAATGTCTGGATCTTTAAGATCTTTATCCCAACACTTAATAGACGATAATAAAAATTAAAAATGTCCAGAGCGGATTTTGTAATTCTACGGCTCAAATACACTGTATTAAAAAATGATATAGAAGGATTGTTTCTTACAAACGTATTAATTTCTTCATCCACAGCGTCAAGATGAAATATCATGGCTAAACTTGTCATGACCGCGTTTGGCGTTACCGCGTATTCAAATCTTCCCATCTTGACATTTTTTGACAGATATGTCTGGATCTTTAAGATCTTTATCCCAACACTTAATAAATGATAATAAAAAAATAATAAACGAGACATAGCTTTACGTCGGTGTTTGTTTCTGTAAGTTTCTACGTGAGATAGATATAGAGGGAGGGAGAAAGATGTAAATTGTTATCTGTCAAATGTCAAGATGGGAAGATTTGAATACGCGATAACGCGGTCATGACAAGTTTAGCCATGATATTTCATCTGGACGCTGTGGATGAAGAAATTAATACGTTTGTAAGAAACAATCTTTCTTATATCATATTTTAATACAGTGTATTTGAGCCGTAGAATTACAAAATCCGCTCTGGATATTTTTAATTTTTATTATCGTCTATTAAGTGTTGGGATAAAGATCTTAAAGATCCAGACATTGTTATTTTCAGAATACGGATGATTGTAGGTTAAAGGTGAAAGAATTGTTCAAACAGAAGCTAACCAAGCGGTTACCAAACATAGGTAAACTACACAACGAAAGCAACGTGTCATATGTGACAGCTTAGATTCCATTGCAAAACGATTTTGTGACTATTATGATTCCCGTAGTCTGTGTAAGCTATATTAATATGGATGAAACATTGCTCTCATTTTTTGTCCTACCTACACCAAAGAGCCATTTTGTTATTTCCTGCTTAAATTTTTTTAACACTTTAAGACCCTTTACATCTAATGGCAGGTTATTTTACATTCTTGGAGCACAAAATAAGAAAAATCTCTGTCCGAACTTTGTATTCATTTTCGGCACCGAGAAGTTTCCACTTATCTTGCTCCTTGTATCCCTGGCCTCTGAACGTGTATGTATAGATAGATGCCGAATCTCCATCTCCAGATATATCTCATTGTATCCTCATTTAGTTGATACAGGCTATACGGATCCACAATCCCCCTTAAACAAATATCGTATTACTAGGCTGTATAATTATCACATGTGAAACAATCCACATTTCAAACAAATGAAATTTTATTTATAGTAGGTAGGTTTTTTAAAAATCTTATATTTAATTTTTTTTCATACATTCATTACATAATATGTTATTTATAACCCTAGTTTCACTGAGTCCTGCTCGCAATGACTTACATGACTCGCAATACTTTAAAAATATATATAATATGGGTGCTAGTTTAAAATTTACCTACTCTTAAAATAAAAATTCATATTTTAATTTATAACAAATCAGAAAATGGTATACGGTCTGCCTCGTATCTAGTAACGAAAAAATTATGAGTAGTCTTCTTCATTCAATTTTAAAAAGGAAACTATTTTTAACACTTCGGATAAAATGTCGATAAGCGACATTAAAGTTTGCATTTTTTCAAATATTTCCTATAGATGATAGATTCTATAGATGTCCCATAGAGACGAAGCTATTTATATGGGAATGTAGGTATGGAAGTTTTTCTGGGTGTTTATAGGGCTTACGATCTATCGTACGGCTGGCATTAAATATAACTTTACACAATGTAACGTTCACCAATTCCACCCGTTAGTAATGAGATACCTATTTTTTATTAAGTCTGTTATGTTACATCCTGCGCCTACATTTAATTATAATTAAATTTATTTGAATTATTCATTGTTACGTGTTTGCAATTGACCAATTGTCCTGCAGGAATAATATTATTATGATTTAAATGACCTAATTAATAATTTGTCGTCAGTGCTGTTGCCTATATTGAATATTGACAACAATGCAATTATTCGCCATATAGTACAAAGAAACTCAACACACGGCGCCATCTGTGCGTGAAGTTGATCAATAATACTATTTCAGCTCGATATTCGGAACACAACTGTATTTAAATTTCATTTGATAAAAAATAGATAACATTTGCAGTCCGTATTATTACGGGCGAGTGCATTATGCGTTGTCATTATTTTATCCCCTTATTATATTTGTAATTATTTTATACAATTTTCGTACTAATTAAGCAAGTCCATAGAATCGAAAATGCTTTGTTCACGTCAGTCACCAAATAGCCATTGAATAAAACGGATTTCCCATCGCATTATTAGCGGAATATTCTTGTGCTAATATACAATTACTAGTTGAAGGCTCGTCAATAATGATTGAATTTTTTTATATATATTCAAGAACACATTCATATTTGTGAAGTTGTAATTTTTCAGAACAAAGTTTTGTGAAATATTTAATAACCAAATTAATTAATCAATTAGAAAAATCTAATTCACGAAAAAATATTAGGTTACTACTGGAATTCGAACCCAGGTCACCTCCTTTCCGGGGCCGCTGCTCTGACCACTAAGCTATAGCAACCCTCTATGTTTCCGTGAATATATCGACCTTATATGTAGTTCTTATTTTTTTATTAATTGATTAATTTTTATTTTTGTCCAGCGGTGGCATTGCAAAGTAATTTCAACTACCGTATCAAAAAAAAAAAAGTGGATTGGATTGAAAAGTGGAAAGGAGGTGACCTGGGTTCGAATCCCAGTAGTAACCTAATATTTTTTCATGAATTAGATTTTTCTGTATGTCTTTCTAATTGATTAATTAATTTGGTTATTGAATTTTTTTATCTCATTTCCACACTCATCTACTCTATTTTGGTATATTTTTATTTTGTCTTATTATAGTTTTATTCCTTTTCTGATTTATATTTCGTATGGTATTTTGATTAAGTATGTTTAACGCCATATTTAAAACTGAACCTCGTTAAGGAAAACAAACATTAAAATACGGATAATTAAAAAAAAAAATTCGAAGCGAAATTAATTTAATACTGATACGAATATTAAATAATAACACCAAACGAGAAAAATACAATTTTCATTAATTACGATAGGAAGATAGGAGCCGTAAGCCAGGTAGCTCGATCCCAGTATTATCCCGTACTTAGAAAAGCGGAGCTCAGCCAAGTTGGCAGTATACAAATCAGTTTTCAGGCCAACATTATATACAGGGTTATTTTTAAAACATTAAATAAAAATCTCACAAGACTATATTTCTGCTTTATTCTGATTATAGGTCGAAAATGTTCAAGCAACCATGACCTAATAACAATAGTTATTGAGATATTTGACATCAAAGTTTACATTCTTTTTTAAATATTTCTGATGAAATATTTCTCGAAAAATTCATTCGTTTTAATACAACTTAAGTAAACTGATATAATCTCTAGAATGTAAAGTCCTTTCCATGACATAGTATGCATAGATTTCTCAGCTGGTGATAACGCTATACTTTTTTATGTGGAAGATAAGAAATAATCTTTTTAATGTATGCATCATTAAATTCTTCCGATATCTTTAAAATATACATTAAATACGGCTGAAAATTATTATTTAAAATTATTTATTTTACCACAAAACGATTTTTTTTTCATTTTGACAGTATCTGCAATATTTAGATAGATTTCATACGTGAAGAAGTTTGCCTGCACGTTTTTGTTTGAAATATAACGTTAACCCTTTTTATCATTTCATCCCGATTTCCCGGAATTCCCGAACGGAGCCGGGCTCGGTGCTTGGCGGATGGAATATCCAGGATTTAAAGCTTACTTCTCAACGATAAAAAAATGATTACACAAAGGGCGGCTTATCGCAGTGAATCAGCCGAATATTGTGTATCACTTTCAGTAAACGAAAAACGTTAAATTCATATTTTCCTATGGTCCCAGTGGCGGCTTGCCTAATCTGTAATATTAATTTTCATTATTATTATTATTATTATTAAATATGACAATTAATTTTAATATTTTTCCGGTGAAAAAAACGTCCGAAACACCCAGCTAACGTAATATATCATTGAGATGATAGATGCCACTTAATTATTTAAATAAACTTTTTTAATATGAAAATCTAAACTCTGATCAATAGTCCTAGTAAGACATCAAAATAAAATTAGCAGTTTTTACCGATTGTTTGCTGCTTGGCCCTGCGGGCAGTTGTGCTGGCCTACGCGGCCGATAGAGAACGCTGTGCGACCATTAGTGCCTCCTACGCGGTCATTGGTGTCTACAATCGGCTATTGGCTGTACTGGCCCATAGCTGGTGGTGGGTCCGCTTTGCACTCACTACTACAATGTAGTACTACATTACATTGAAGTGCACACTTCGCACGTTTTGAAGCACACTACAATAGTACATTTCATTTCAAAGAGAACACTACAAAGTACATACACTTCAAAGTTATTGAAAGTATGAGAAATATACTTTAAATAGCGCATTTTTTACGTGAAATTTTTGGGAAGTAGATATATGAAGAAATCTGTGGAAACTGTAACAACCCCCCCCCCCCCCATGGTTTGAAAAATTTTGGGATCTATGAAGAAATTTTTGGGAAGTTGAAGTAGCTAAACGAAGAAACCTCTGGAAACTGTAACAACCCCCCCCCATGGTTTGATTCGATTCCAAAATTTTTTGGAATCGAATGAAGAAATCTGGCTGGCGACCTTTTTTCTTTTGCTCGCCAAATTTTTATTTGGGAAAAAAATACTTCACTATTTTTACTTCATTTAAAAATTTCCTTCACTAGTACTACAATTTTGTAATACAATTACTTCATTACTTCACTTCATTTACTTCACTTTATTTACTTCACTTCATTTACACTTCACTTCATTTCGTAGTACTACAATTACTTCTCTTCAAGTAGTTTTTACTACAATTGTAGTGTACACTTTGTAGTCTTCAGACTGGTGAACGTGTGTGTGTTGTAGTCTTCATTTTGAAATGTAGTTTTTCCCTTCGCTATCCATAGCCCATTGTAGCTAATAGTGGTCAGTAATGTTCGTGATGGGTTACCACTGCCTGCTCATTTAAATATGATTTAGTAGTTTTTTGACACTGGAAATGAAAATTTAGTTCACTTTATGCTAAAATAATCCAGAAATATTAAAAAAAAACGCAAATTTAATATTGCATCTATTGATATTAGGTCATGGTTGTTTGAACATTTTTGACTCATTATCAAGTGAGGAATCCACTTGTAAAGATTTTACTACTAGCTCTGAGACAACCTGTATAACTTGATTTTCTTAATCAATATTTTATTATATTTATCAGTGAAGGGTAAAGTTAGTTTTATTTTAAACATTATTTCCTTACTGATTTATCATAAATATTTTAGCTATTTAAAAATCGTAACTACATTTTTAACATAACTATGAACTTTAAGATCTCATCAGGGTTAATAATAATCTGCATTAATAATAATAGTAAGTCTGTTTTTTTTTTAAATAAAAATAATACAATACAAAATACTGATCCCAAAATTTCAGATATGCAAGTCGAGCGCTCAACTCCTCTCTTCCATTCTAATTCATTATTTCGGTAAATTTACGTGTCGACAATGCCGTCTAGCGTACTACGATCCATGTTTGTACAGACAAAACAAAGATAAGATAAACCTTTTTTGATATTATTTTATCCAGTAAAATCCGTCGGGAAATTTCGACAGGTGTCTCAGTGCTGAAAAGAGTTTTTCTAAATAAATTATTCTGTATTTTGTTCTCGAATTTAGTGCTGAGCTTCAGAAATGCCGGGCAGACAGGATACAAATAAATGAATTGTTAGTCTGGTGTCAAACTGACGTCAAACAAAGTTTTAAAAACTACAAAATACACCTATAATAATACCTAATATAATTCATACATTACTAGCTGTGCCCATGCGGCTTCACACGCGTAGATTTTTAGTAACTTTTAGTCATATTTTATCAATTTGTGTATAAACCTTAACATATGAATATATATCTTCTCGTACTTTTTTAATATAACTTTTTGAGTTCTACAAGTTCTCTATAGAAAGTATTTAAATATCTCTTACCGTTAAGGCACCGTTCGTAAAAAATGCATCGCTCGACCATTTTTTCGTCGACTTTATTTGTAAAATAGGTCACCACGAAAAGCCATTTTATTTTAATGGGATAATATATAATTTATGTCCACTCTGAAAGTTCATTCTAAATATTGGTGAAATAACTTTTGAAATCGGATGAGTTTCGGAGATAACCTCCTACATACAAATTAATAAACTAACAACCTTACCTCTTTGTATATTAGTATAGATTATAAAAATTAGATTAATTAAAAATATCTAGTTGAATAGATGAATAGGAATAAGCCGGGCTGCTTAAAGCAAATCAAAATATATTTTCTACAACAAAAAGATCCTAATATATTTTGTTTTCCTGATGAAGAAGCCATTGGCTTTTTTTTGGAATTTTTTTCAATAAAGAAGTGGTGTATACAAAGTTAATTTCTATAAATTATAGATCCTAATTAGCTTCATAAGAAATGCCTTTGAATCGTGCATACTGTCAGTGAGATGATGGTCCTTGCAAGAAAAATGTAGAAAAGCTTAAGGGGGGGTAAGGTTTTTAACTTTTTTTTTGCATTTTATTTTTAATTTTTCAAATGAATGTATAACATCGCAAAAATATTGTGTCAAAATTTCAAGTCAATTGGAGCAAAATTGACGAAATTATGAACATTTGAGCGATACTCAGACTGATTTTCTATACCTGCCTGGGCAGCTAAGAGACGCGCTCACCTACCGGACGTGCTATTGTATTGGAAGAGTTTTGCGTAGACAAGGACAAAAATATGCTGATGATGAAAGCTCTTTGCTGTATGAACATGGCATCGACGATTATGTGTAAGTATAAAATAAGTGTTGAGTTTTATTTTGAATTTTACAGTGTACAAAACTTTAAAGCGTTTTCCCCACATCTCACGTTTTCAAAGTCGGTGTCCATCATAACTACAAAACTACTGCACCAATCCTTTTGAAATTTTGAACACTATTTCTGTACATAATTTACGAGGTAACGCTGGAGACATTTTTTCAAATTTGTTATTAATTTTTATTTTTTAATAACAAATGAGTCTATATTTTTCGCAAAAACTCGCGTTTTTCCCTTCAAAGTGTTCCAAAAAATTTAAAAATTGAAATTTCAAAAAACCCTCCCAGCCTTACCTGGAAAAACCTATTATCTAACGAATGAACTTTGATTTTTTGATTTCAGATGATCTAGCACCAAGTTATGATGGACACCGCAATTCTACTTTTTTCCGAGACACGTCCGAATAATTGCTGCCATTGCCGTATTTTTTAATATTTCTTCTTGAAAATTTTACACAATATTCTTCAAATGTCGTTCTTTAATGAATCATTAGTTTTAATAAAGAAATTTTAACTGTGTCGTCACAAAAAATTCACAAAAACATGCCTTTTTTGTACGAATTAACCTTATACCCCCCCCCCCCCCCCCCTTAAATGCACGCAACGTGGAGATATCTATGCTTGGCGTAAGCCTAAGAGATTAAATTGATGAAAGTAGGCGCACAACTAGAGTAATGGATATCAGAGATTATGAAACAAAGCTATAGGCAGGGCATGTTACAAGGCAGGATGCTACAAAGTAGACTCCTAGATTTTTAAATTCCGAAGTGGAGACCCTGGGAGAATAAAAGAGGCGTTGGAAGACCTCAAAAGAGATGGGCCGACAATAAAGCCACTGTGGAGCGGAAGAAATGTCTACAACTAGCAAACAGCAAGGAAAGATGGAAAGGAATGAAAGAGGCCTATATCCAGTAGTGGAAAGATGAAGGCTAAAGAAGAAGAAGATAAGTTATACAATGTTTCTGTAATCAATATATATGTATAAAAAAAAAACGTGTTTCCCTACCCGCCAAGTTTTCTCCACAACCACCCACTAGTGGTTACGGTGGTGGATAGGCCTTGGTGTCACATCGAAAATATGCGAGTTTGGTGGGGGTGGCTGTGCGTGGTTGGGAGGGGGTAACGAAAATGTGATTTCTAGCACATTGTTTTGTTATGGGAAGGCCGCAAATGCTTCAGATTGTTTCAAAATAGGCGCGCCGACTGTGTCGGTGAGTCTAGAAGGTTTCGGAAAAACCTGCTCTAGAAATTTCTGGAAGGAGAAGGTTCTAGAAACTTCCCGAAAGTTCTATAAGATTCTAAACTGAGTGGCGGAATGTGTCGGCGTGTCTAGAAGGTTCCTGTACATTCGAAAAAATTCTTGAAAGTTCTGGAAGGAGAATGTTCTTGAAGGTTTGCGAAAGTTCTATGACGATCCAGTGTACTAAAAATCCACGCGTGTGAAGCCGCGCTGGCACAGCTAGTGTTTCTATAATATGATTCATAAATAGTCCGTGTTTCATAAAACTGATTCACAATGAAATAGTTAAATAGTCACAATGAAATGCGACTCGGTTTATATCGGACAAAGTGGGAGAAAAATAAAGGAAAGACTCGAGGAACATAAAAGAGCCGTAAAAAACTTTAGTTTAAATTCAGAAATGGCAGAGCATGCCAGAATGGAGGGACATAAGTTTGATTCGAAATTATTATATGAGTGCAATAAAGGAAGAAAAATGGACATCTTAGAGATTTTAGAAATAAATAATAATAAAATAAATAATAAAAATATAATTAACATCCAGATACCGCCCATAACCTCCCCACTCCTGTCCATTCTAACCCCGCCCCCAACCCCCACCACCATTACACTCACCCAATCCCTATAAATACTGTCTCGAATTATTTTTAATTTAGTTGTAAACGTGTTGTTATTGACAATGGGAGAAATCCCGAAAACGTTCTAACAATTCAAAATAAATATAGTGGAATAAAACAGTGTTGTTTACCCTCATTTTTTAAAATATTTGAAATAGTTCAGTTGTTTAATAATTAGTACAGTATATTTTTGAGAATACTTGTTATGCTGACGTAATAATATCACTTCGCTCCATCAATGCATGTTGTCTTGCTCTTGAAATTTCTAATATTTTCTTACCAAGGCTTCATTAAATTTTCCACTCGCTTCCGAAAATGTTTCAAAAGTTGCGAAATATCTACGTTTCCGAACCGACAGTAGCTGAAAATCGCTTAGCAACGTCTAACTGCTCTTGAATCAATATAAAAAAGATTATTAGGTTCGTTTCTTTTCTTATTATAGCACTCTGTTCCAAAGAACCCCGAGAAATTGAAAAAGTTTGAGGTAAGATCAAAAAGCAAAAGAGCCTTTTCTTATGTACACTAAATTAAATTTTGTAATAGGTACACTTGCGATGAGTGTTTTTTTATTAAGAGCTTTTTTCTATTTATTTATTCATGGAAAACTAACAGTACAAATTAAAATCAGGTTAAATATTAAACAATATAGAAACAATCTTACAAGTTTCCACAAAATTAACAAATTATGTATTAAAATATAACAAAAAAAAGATAGGTTTAAGTTAAGAACAAACCAAGAGAGTCAAAGAATTGAAGGTAAAAGGGAATCTGGAACGGGGAAGAAAGGACTGTTTTTATTTGTAAAAAGAGGAAAAGACGAGAAAGAAAAGAGGAAAATAAATATGGCATAAAGATATTTTAGAAATACATTTGCATATATGTACATATATGAGGTCTGAACAAAAAACTGAAAATGTATTAAAAAAAAAGATGTATGACTGAGGTGAATATCCAAGAATTTTAAAATCTGATAAATTTGATTAAATAATTCATCATCAATTTTGGCCTCCTCAAGAATATTCTTCCACTGATCTCGTGAAAGCTTCTTCTAGATCTGGAATTTCCAAGAAATATATGTTTTTGAGAATATTATCGCTCCGTTTAAATATTGATTTTTAACGCTGCAACTGCCTACGAGGGCCAATTAATGTAGCGAAATACTTTACATAGATGTAATGTGACCTCACCAGGAATTGAACCCTGAAAAAACGTTATGAGAAGCTAGTGTCATGCCTACTGGATTACAGGAGCCGTTTTGGCTTTTGGCCTTTCTAATCTCCTTCGCCTCGTAGGTCTTGAATTCAGCAGAAACTTCGGTGCTTATTGTTCAGATGTTCTCTTCACACCACCCAGACAACAAAATCTTCCTAATTTTATAAAGTTAGTGACGCTTAGCTCCTTAAAAAAATTGTAGGGCCAAAGTCCATTGTCTAGAACCAGTCTAAATATACTAGCCTCAAAATTTTCCTTTCAAAAACGTGCTCGTTCCTCTTAGTCAGTACTCATGTCTCAGCTGCGTATGTGAGCACTGGTCTGGTAAGGGTTTTATAAAGTGAACGGTACCCACCGCCCACGCAGGACCATTCTAAGAGCAAAATCTTGCATTTCGGTTCTACTCAATCGTCTCCAGGTTGACATTGTTTACAACTAAAATGCTAGGCTACCCCGCGCAGGCGTATAAACCATTGCGAGGCGGCGCGGCCGCAAGGAGGGTTTTGTTTGTACACTGAAATTTTAGAGATTCTGGACAGCAATCTGGATTTTATCTGATCAGCAATTAAAGATCACTATGCGCATCTGGATGTCTTCTGTAATGTTATTCTTATCTGATATCAAAAAGCCAAGGTACATGATGAATCTTGGTACTGTTTTGAAATTTTAGCATAATTAATTAATGCCGTGGAAATGCGATCACTGAAGCGCTTGTGTAGAAAATCTTTAGTCGATAGAGTGAGGAATGAACACACTACCAAATAATGTAATGCTGGCTGCAGCCCAACAGATAAAATAAAGAAAGAATCACTCAGATGGTCTGGTCATGTGGAACGTATGAGCGAGGAAAGAATGGTTAAGAAAATATATTAGCCGTGAAAGACCTGGCACGATCAGATTGGTACTATAGGGGTGTGGCCCTATTAAAGCCTCAATAATCGTAGAACATGCATGAGAAGATGTATAAAAAGAGCCGAAACAGAACTGGCGTGCTAAGATAGCAGAATATGGCGTTCTATCCTCTCTGCATACCCTTACGAGAAAACGCGTGATGATTAATTAGTTAATTTTAAAATTTAACTAAATGTGTGGGTGTTCGGAACTAATTTTTGTGATTTTACTGTACGGATTGTTACTTTCTGAACTACCCTCGTAATTAAAATTGTAAAATACACAACACTGATGTAGTCACATAACGAGGCTCTTAATTTTCTACATTTCTCATTTTCTGCGACGGGAGCAGATCTCCCCACTTAGCCTCATCTAACTAAGTCTTCTTTGACTTTATATTACTTTTTTCTTCCGCCTTGCTCACGTTCCTGTATGGTTTTGTAATCCTCTTAGTAAAATATGTCGCGTAATCTCTCTTGACTTCATTTTACGTTCAGCGGTTTTTGCAGCGATTGCAGCCTATTATTTTACAAATAAGATAATAATGAGCTTAAAATCGGTATAAGAAAACAGTATCTATCTTCATAATTAACCACAAAACATTATCATTATCATTTCCTCCCACTATAACCAATTTCTATATATATACAGTTATCTCGTAGCAAAATTTTTAGGACAGTTTTATTCATTAAATTTTGAATAGAAAATAATTTTTACTCTTTTTTGAAATGTCAACAGTTGATGAGATAAACGACATCAAAGTTTGGATTTTTTCTTTTGATATTTCTGGCCGATCTTTCGTAAAACGTCAGACTTTCATAAAAGTAATATATATTGAATATTAAAATTTCATGCGATTAAAATCTCTCAAAAAATGTTTGATTCAGGTTCAGTACCGTTTTAATAATTTAATTTGACTTGTATCAAAGCGAATAATTTTTTCATATTCGCTATAAGTTACTTTCGTGATAATGTAACGTTTTACAGAAGGTCGGAGATATTGAAAAAAAAATGTAAGCTTTGATGGCTGTCTGATGTTGTCTCATTTGTCAACTGTTGAAATTTCGCTCAAAGTCTAAAGAAATTATTTTTTATTCAAAATTGAATAAATAAGACTCCCTATAATTTATTTTTATGCCTTTCTGTCTGTCGGTCCGTAAATTCGTAACCTGCTAGAATTAAAACTTTGATAATTAGAGTATGATACGCAATCAGCGCGCAACACGCAATGATTCAGACAACTCGCAATCGTGACCTGCCCACCAAATAACCGTAATTTTTTCACATCCGTAATATGGAAAACAACATAAAAAGTTATTTGAAATACGCATTTGGTTATTTGAACTAAGAAATAATTGGCCATGAATGCCTGTTAGCTCTTAAAAAGAGCACTTAATTTTTTTTTACATAAAAAGAATATTAACAGATTCGACTTAAGACAGGATTATCATCATCTTCGTTGACCATTATCATATTGGGTATTAAGTAATATTAGTTACACCATCTTACACGTGTGTACATATAAAAATATTACATTGTCACGGGATCGTGTGTATTAGTCAAATGAAATAATATAAATCATTTAACCTTATACTTAAACCGCAAAGTCACTGGACACAAATTTAAATAAAATTCACTCTAAATTTTCTAGAATATTTCACACACTAATTCACTAAATTCTTTCTAGAATCACTCTTTAATAACTTGTCTCTCGTATAACTCATGCACTTACTTAAATCACTCAGGTTCGCACTAGAAAACTTCTCGCTTGTCGGTAGGCACTTTCTTGATTTGCTACCGCGGGAATTAACGCAAGTGCGCTGGCCAGTTAGTTGTTGCTTTGTGTGAGGCCTGTCACGCTTTAACTACAACTAAAAAAAACTACACGTTTGCACATTTTTGTATAACTAGATGTAACTCGTCAAAATGACGGAACAACAGTTCGCGTCTTTGCTAAGCCTTAGTATATATTTATAGCATCTTTTGGCGGTCTGCGGAGAGGCGACCATAGCCACATGCGTTTATCGGCCGGTTCAGGTTTGGCGGCCCGGAGTTCAAGTCCCATCTTCGTTCGTTTTTTAGCCGTGAATTTGAACGAAATTACGAACGTTACACGAAGTTACAGGGACAGACAGACACGGATGGACAGACAACGAAATTATTATGTTTGATTATCCAAGAATCCACATTCCACATTTTATAGAATTTTGTAATTGTGCAATGTGGAATTGTTTCACTTTCGCTTCAGATGATTTGTTTAGAATTTTTGAGACTCTATATGATATATTTATTAGATTCACTAACAGGATAATAGATACATGATATTCTAATAATAAAACATTATAAATGAAGACTATGCCCATCATCCCAATTACACGTGTCTTCGGTATGCTCTAGTCACATGTAATTTTGCATTTAGGTTTATTTTACATGTACATTTATGTGTAGTATATGTTTAGTGTTTGAATGTAGTGCGATCATATAAGAATATGTAAATAAATAGTTAATTTAATGAATCTATAAGTTCAGGTCATCGTTTAGAAAATGGATGTTGCGTATGAGTGAGTTTTTGAACGATGATAAGGTATATGCAAGAATATCAGCATCAATGTTAGGGTCAGCACAATACATATTATATGTGCGACACAACCTTGTGATGGAAGAAAAGTAACCAACATTATCAGTGTGCTGGCTTATTCTAAAGAACTCCGGGTTTCATATACAGGGTTTATTAACATGCAAATTTAAACGATAGAGAAAGAGAATCAATAGCTCCACTGAGAATCTTGTGTAGTACAACGAGATCGGATATTTTCCGTTGGGACTCAAGTTTGTGCATTTTGAAAAAGGCAAGTCGATCTTTGTAGCTGTGAAGGGTATTGTGTTGTCTAGCTTTGTATGACTACATATTTATTTATGTTATTTTATCTACCTCTTTATTCTTGTTACTTATTCAGTCTTTTATATTATTATTTTATATTTACCTTTTTATTTTTGTTATTTAATAAGCTTCTATATCATTATTTATTATCTACCTTTTTATTCTTGTTACTTAATCAATCTTTTACCTTATTATGTTTTATCAAGCTATCTTTTTAACTACCTGGTTAATTTATCTACCTCTTTTTTCTTTTTAAATCAATCTGTAATATAATTATCATTTTTGTATTGCAACTCATTTTTCTATGTTGTAAAATTGTGATTTAAACTACAATAAGAAATGTATTCAATTGAGAAATAAGCTAAATTTATAAAAAGCATTATTGTGATAGTATTTAAATAAACAAAATAAATAAAAAATTACCACCGTTTTATACTCACATGACAGTATTAATTTATACCTGTGAAATATTAAGCACATCTATCCAATATTTTGGTCTACAGGTGGACGAGTTCCATAGTCAAGCCATTCCAGTGGCGGTGTAGTCTGGACCACTAATGTCACCGACCTTAATCCATAGTCCTTATTAATTATGTGGTTACCCTGAAGCCTAGGACAGCGCTTCTCAAAGACGGAGGCCGGGAATTCATTCAGCTATTTTTCTTGGAAAAAAATTAAAATTAAAAAATGTTAATATTGGAATGTTCTTAGAACAAATATACAGGTATCATTACCAGCTGCGAAAATCTATACTAGTTCATGAGAATACTAACTAGTTCATGAGAAAAGACTACAGAGTTTCTAGCATAATCCATTCAAATAAACAATAGATTTTCAGATTTGAACATATATAGAACTTTCAAAATTTTCATTATGTATGGATGTTCTTAGGATGGAATTGGTTAACCTTGCATTTTGTAGAGTGAACACTTAAGCTAGCTCATACAGGTTGTAAGCCCTGTGCTATTGTAAAAAAAACTTCCAAATACGTTTCTCATTGTTATAGCTTCGTCTCTTTGAGACTTCTATAATTTATCTCAATTAATTAAAAAATGTAATTTTAATTTCAACTAAATGAAATTTTGAAGTTCACATACGTTGAGTAAAATTAATCACTCCAATAGTTTCAATGGAGCAGTCCCTCGCACCATCAGATGTAATTTATAACTGATGACGAGAGGGAATACTCCTCTCAAAACTCGTGTAGAGATATAATATTTAACTCAACGTGTGTCCATTATAAGTGTTTAATTTAGTTAAATTTAAAATAGTATTATTTATAAATGTAAACGTGTACCACAAAGTATCAACCATATCAATTAATAATACTAAAAAATGTTTTTACTGACCATTAGATTGGTGTCCCGATAATTGCACGTAAGACATCCGCGCGCCAAAAATAATACGCAAAACAGAAGAAAATAAAAACGTTAATTCCCATGTATTTCATTTTAAAGTGTTTCACGATGCTGAAAAGAAAATGAGAACTAAAATAAATAAATAAATATATTATATATGTCATGTAGAGACGAAGCGATTTTTTATATGAGAAATTAAGTCTTTTTGGTACTTTATGGGAATGACAAATTTTCAATCACAGAGGGCGGTAATAAAATACAACTCTCATATCGAACAATGTGTGCTAAGTAAACATACATACAACTTCCAAAAATTTAAAAGATTTTTCAGTCTCCACCCATGGAGTTGGCAAACGCTACATTGTATAAAGTGATCACTTAAGCCAGCCGTACGGTAGGTCCTAATCCTTATAAACACTCAAAAAGAGTTGCGTATCAAATTGCTCATTTAAAAAACAGGTTCGCCTTTACGAGTATGCATAATGTATATTGATAATTGATGTTCACTTGGGGATAAAATCCAGTATTGTTTTCTTGAGAATTTTGAACATATTCAAAATATTCTGAATAAATAACTATATGTTACACTATGGACATAAAAAAAAAATAATTTAATTTAGTTTATATTGGAAATAATCATTTTTGCACAATAAAGGTGAAATTGACAAAGAAAACATAACATAACCATTCTCTTCATGAAATTTTAATTAAACCTACGTACAGGTAGTTCATTAGTTCATATTTTCTACCCAATTTAACGATCATCGTGAATATGCATAGCGAATTGTTTTTAAAATTATCAAAATATGATCTGAAAATGGACGCGGACCATACTTTGATTAACACTGGTGTGGGTTTACGGCTGTATCTTGTGATCTGTTATACAGAGGTTACCCATGTCATTTATTTTCAATTCCACGACATAGGCAAACTAGCGGTACACAATGGAATTCTGGTACCAACACTGGTGTATGGAAGTGAAGCCTGGAGCTGGCAAAAGACGAACGATAGTAGATTGAATGCAGTGGAGATGAGATCCCTCAGACGTATGTGTGCCAAATCCATTTATGATAGAGGAAAAATGAAGATATTAGGAATGAGTGTAAAGCTGATCTTAGCATAATTAATAGAATTAAAAAAAGGATCGCTCAAACGGTTTGGGCATGCCGACCGAATGAATGAGGAAAGAATGGTAAGAGAAATATTTAATGTAAGTGTTAGAAGCCTCAACAACCGACGAGCTTGCATGCGAAGTGGCATATGAATGTGTATGAGGCGAGATTTGTATGTCAGGACAGAAGAGTGTGGCACCCTATCCTCTCTGAATGCCCCCCACGGGGAAATGGCGTGATGGTAAGTAAGTTGAGTAGAAATATTTGAAATAAATATAAATTTAAAAAGTGAAGCTTATACTTAAGTTCAAAGTTTTCTAGTATATTCTGCCGTATGTTTCCGATCTCCCTGACCGACGTTTCGGATCCTATTTCTGGATCCATCCAGTACTAATGTCACTAATGAAATATCTGATCTGTGAACTGAAAACGTCCTCCGATAGTCAAAATAGGTAGCATACGACTGGCCGACCATTTAATAACCGATCAGTTAAACCTGACTAAAAAAAATTTCAATTAAGTTTTGAGATTTTTATAATTGTTTTTCATCTTCATTTCATTGGGAAGAGCATTAAAGAATGATACTCCTTGATAGGTGAAATGGTGTCAGGCTATGCTAGAATTACATTTCGGTATCAAAATATTTCCAGCTGATCTCGGTCTATTACTAAAACATCCAAATGTATTATTATTGAAGTACATTTTGTGAATCTAAAGTATCGCAAATTTTTGATAGATTTGATTAACATAACGTTAAAAAGTTGAAGAGTTCCGCTGTTAAGAGTATTGAAAGTTTCCTCAAAATCTCTTTGATAATTATTTTCTGAACTATTTCCACTGGTAGTATATTAGACTTAAAGGTCCCACCCCAACTATACCGTACTGTAAAATGATCTAGGCAAACGCAAAGTATACCTACCACCTTCAGTATAGCGATACACATAAAATAAATAAAATATAAAATCAGTTACCAATTATACTATCGATACAAATCTCAAATAACCGGTTAAATTATAAACATTTTATGGAAATTTAAATCTCTCTTATTGATTCGTCTTTTTATTTTATGTACCTAAAACTTTATACGATCCATTTAAAATTTCTGGAGGTTTGAGGCGGAATATTTTTCGCTCTACCTTAAATCACTAATGAAAAAATTTAAAAAATATTATTTTATAATTTATTAAAATTAAAGACCGATTGCCAAAGCGATAACAGGTTTCCGGGAGGGGGTGGGTCCTGACCACCTCTATGTTGGCAGAACTATAATTCACCCTGCTTTTAATTAATCTCCTCTAAGCGTGGTACCTTTTGGATATTTTCATAATTTAGTGACCTAATTAATGGTGGTTCCGAAGAGCTTAAAATATTTTATGGTTCAGAAATATTTTTCATCCCTTATTTTTTATAACATCATACCACGCTCTACTGGAGGGAGGGCGAAGGGGAGGATCGCGTGGTAGGGAGAAAAATAAGGATCGAAAGGTTGGGAGAACATTACCAATACCTTTTTTCGTACTTGTTTTTTTTTATTCGTATGTTTTCGAGAGTTAAATCTTGAGTCTGATTTTTTTATATTTATTTATCAATAACAATTTAACATACATGCCCCACTGCATAGCGGTTAACGGCATGGTTGCTCATAATATATTTTTTAATAAATTACATTTTACGTATTTGTAATAAATATATAATAACTACTTAAAAAACAGCAAAATAATTTTGTGGTGACATTATTAATCTAATTAATAAAAATTAACTTTGTTTTCGCCACTTTTGTATCGAAAAATATCAACATGTTTTGCAGCCCATGGCCCCTTCATCAGGTCGACGCTGTATAACGACTCCAGTGAAACGTCGAGAATCGAATTTCAACACATCCATACGCTTCTTATAATTTTTTTCAGCTACAATATTTATCAATATATATATATATATATATATGTATTTTGTTCTCTCTCTATCTCTCTCTCTCTCCAGAAGTCCAGAAGTCGTCGGAGGCTTTGTATCGTCATGGTGGTATTTTAGAGGGAGAGGTTATTAGCCTCTCTCCTAACCACCGACCTGGAGGACCAGGGTTTTCTGTTGGGATTTTCCTTCCCTTAGCTGCATGGTTCCCGTTTTATGGCGCCGGAGATTCGCCATTCGCCCTCTCCTATCTGCTGTGATGTTATCATTTAACGCTTCTGCTCGGTCAAATGGACAAAGACGGAATGAATAAGCGAGCGAGAGACTACTTTCGACATCGTTTTCGCTTCGGTCTCTGATTGGCTGGTCCGCGTTAAAGTTAGGGCTGATCTGGACCGTAACCATGATCACCGCAAGCTTACAGCGCTCAGATGATTCTAGGGTGGGAAAATTCCTGGAATTTGTGTTGGCGAACCGTTTTAAAACGTCCCAGGTAAACGCTGTTGAGGTGGAAACAAGGAATTAATGCAACAGAACGTAGAAGTTATTAAATAAACGCTAACCCGAGACAAATATTACTTTGTTTACAGAGCCGCCATTATTAAATCTTCCGTCGTTTGTCATTTAATAAAGAATAAATGCGCTCGGACTTTGTCAGGGGGCGCTCTATTCTTTTGTCTGGGCCGACCGCCGCCTTAATGATGGCAATAATGTCTTTCCACACATTTGATTTCGTTACCATCGGCGAGGTCTTTTGGACAAAGTTGCCATACTTATTATAAATTGTGAAAAAACTCGGCAAATTCATATTTTTTGAGAATTTCTCTTTTAGGAGGTAATGGCCTGTAATCTTTAAATGGTTATTTTTTTCTAATTGAGTTTTAAGTGTCGTACCAGTTTCTGAAAGATCATCTTGATGAAATGTAGCTTGTTGGTGCAGTGGTCGCGACGCTCGCTTCGTGATCTGGTGGTCGGTGGTTCGAGCCCCATTCCAGGACACCAACAAGTTGGTCCGATTTTCATAGCTCAAGCGTTGATATTGATGCGACACGTATTCCGTTTTCCGGTCCCTATTTTATTAAAAAAGATAATAATTATAAAAAGTAAAACAAAACAGTTACATTTAAGATTCTCTAAATTTAAATATAGAGGGTGTCTCATAGCTAGTAGAAAAAACTTCCGAGAAGTCAGTCTTCTTCATTAAATTTTGAAAAGATGAAATTTCAGTAATTAAGGAGATAAAGGACAGTAAAGGGGGACACATACCCTGGGCAGTTTTATGAGCAATACTTCCCAAATCGGCCCTACACTTTCACCTCCCAACGCGGCATTTGTTTAATGCTAAAGTTATCATGCCACGGCACTTAAACTCATGTGAGCAAAAGGAAAGCGAAGAGAAACACGCAAGAAAGCGTCCATACGAAACCGCTTCACTGTCTACTATAGATAAGGGACATCAAAAAACTTTTTTTATATACCTACATTTATTTTATACGTTTTTACTATGAGAAGAAGGTAGCACAATCAGATAAACAAAATATTGGAAGATTGCTCTGTTTAAAGTTTCAACAAGAAAAGAGCGTGCATGAATATATGAATGAGTGTGACATTCTATCCTCCCTGTCCATTCCTGCTGAGAAAATGGCGTAATTACAACCACTATAAATAATATGCTAAAACTAGTGGCGTACGGTCATTACATTGAAATATAATCTTTTTAATTTGAATTTCTACGATAAATGAAAATGAAATATTTAGGATATTTTGAGTATGTTAAAAAATTTCAAGAGCACGATACTGAATTTTGTCCTCAGGGAACATCATTAAACAAAACATAGAAGTCTCAAAGAGACGAAATTAATTTTTATAAGGGAAAGTAGGTATGGAAGACTTTTTTTGGGCGTTTTAATTTATTTTATCATGGGTGGAATTGTGAACGTTACATTGTGTAAGGCGATCACTTAAGGCAGTCGTACAATAGGTCGTAAGTCCTATAAAACCCCAAAAAAAACCTACCACTTTCTCAAATAAAAAAAGCTCCGTCTCTATGAGACATCTAATAAATCATTTTGTAAATGAAATATTTATATCGTAATATTCCATAAAAATTATTACGTTAAGGCAACGAGCATTAGAGATATCATACCAAAAATAATTATTCGGAGTTTTCAAACCTCCCAATAGAATGTATTCATTCTTTCGATGCAAATACCAATTTCAATAATTTACATAGGAATACTAGAGGTTTTCATTTGGATAATCTAGAAATATTGGGAATAGTATTAATAGAAACTTAAACATTATAAATAATCAAATAAAATTTGTAAACAACCCTTTTCCCATAATAATTATTTTGTATATGCGTAATTGTAACCACGCCCCCTCCAACCCCTTCCCACCATAAGCAAATTAGTCTATATTTAATCATTAATTTCAGTAAATTCATTGTCCCGAAGAAGAGGAAAGCATTGCTCCCGAAACATATTAAATTTTTAAAAATAAAGTTTTCATTATTTTATTTATAAAATGGTGCCACAAAGTGAATTTTAAAATTTTGAAGGAACGAATTAAATGAATTTATGTAAATTATAAAATAAACATTTGCAAAATTATGGTCACTGTGTTCTCTTCAATCTACAATGTCCTTGAGCGTCTAATTCAATCTAGAGTCCCTCATAAATCTACATACAGATGCCTTTGTTAGTCCTTACGTATATTACGTAAGCATAAATTAAGAATTGGCGCTCGAATGTTACCGTCACGGTCGGAACCCGAGCGTGGTCGGAACTTGAATGGCCGGTCGCCGTCGGTATTACACGGGGGTTTTAGTCAATTCCCGAAATACTTAGCCTAAAACTTATCCACATTTGGCTGGGAGTCTTCTAAGATAATCCTTTATATTGGGAAGATTTATTTAACGATACACGAGCTTTTAAGTTTTAGGGTTACAACGTCAACGCGTTCAAGAAATAGTATTTCTTACCATGAAAATGTAAAAACAGACGACCGCTTTCAGACGTCACTAGCCAGGTTACATAGCCTTGGTGATAATAAATACGGTAAATTTATAAACAAAAGTATTTTACGTAGATTATGAATTATCTCTACATTAGTTTAATTATAATTTTATATTTTATTGCTATGAATAATCTCTACAAAATTAATGTCAAATATATCAATACTATATTTCATGAAAACTTCATCGTATTCAAGAGGATCCAGCTAACGATTTTAAGATGTTTAATTTTTTGGCGGTAACCAAATACAAATATCATTAACAAAATGTTGGTTCTTTTAGCATATGCCATATAGGGCTTATGAACTATCTTATGACTTGAGTAATCATTTTACAGAATATAACGTTCAAAAATTCCACCCATGACACACTGTGTAAAACGATCACTAAATCAGCCGTACGATAGGTCATAAGCCTAACGGACTAACGCACCGTTATATTCTAACATACTCGTAACTAATATTTTTTTAAATGTCTTATCACAAAGTTAATGCTTTTAATATTTAAAATATTAATAATACAAATATCTTCATTGAAAAATGACTTATTTAAATCGAAAGAACTTCTAGTTTTATAACGCTATATTCATTTTAAATACCAACAAGCCACAAAAAGTGGCTTGGTGGGATGTTAAAAATGTCATATTATATTGTTTGTATTTTTATATGTATGTTATTTTTATATGTAATAATAAAGAAAAGGTATTATTTATTATGATAGGGTTGGGAGGATGTATGATTTTTTTCTTAAATGGAATAACAACCAATTTTTTTGGACCACATAGAATTGATTAACCCTAAGAGGTAACTTTTTATCTAAAATAATTCAAAGTTATTCATTTGATAATATTATAAAAAAGTGGCTGTTTACTTTTTAGTAAAAAATGCTTTTGATATAATAGCATAGTGTACCTTATGCTCACTTCTTCCGAATTCATTATTTTTTATACCAACTTTGAGTTAAGTCTCAAAGTTGAAATTAATACGGAAGTAAGATACCATAAATTGCTTTTATGTGTGCAATATTCAATTTTTTTCTGGTCGCCAAGGGAGATAATGCAGATGAAATTTTGAAAAAAAAATCACTTTTCAAGAGAGTGCAATTTTTAAAAGGTAAACTACTCACTTTTGATATTTAATATAAAATAAGTTAACTTTAAATATAAACGCAAAATAATTGAGTCTGAAAAAGTGTTCTTTCTTTGAGAAATAATCCTACCATAATTTAATTTTGTTCATTCGCGTTCAATAACTTTGGCTACAAAGAGTACACGAACAAAAATAAATTTGGTAAGTTCATAGGCTGTTGATTTATAGACCTTAATGTAATGAATATACATAAATAATGCAGCTTATTTTATGTAAAAAATATAAAATAATATATCATAAATTGTAAACGTCAATATTATCACAAAAACTTTTCTGAAAATTTATTAACTTAACTTCTACAAATCTCTCCTACAGGTCAAAAAATTAAAATTACATTGATTTTAGAAATGTAAAAAACAGTCATCTATTTTTACTTGAAATTTGAAAGATGATTATCTTGACATCATGTAGTTTCGTGTTTGCTGAATGGAAATAATATCAGCATATTTCATCTATATTGCCTTGGTCGAAACATGTTCTGAAATTATCTTTTGTTATTAATCTAAGATATATTATTTAATTATGTTATTTCGTTAATGAAAACGTACAGTACCTGCACGGTTCTGAATTCTAAGTTTGATTTTTAAGTCAAATCTGCGTTAGTTTAACCAATTGAATTATCCTTCATCAAGATGATATAAAACTTCTCCAAAGCATAAAATTGTTATCTTTTATTTTCTTTAATTTTAAGTAATAATTCTGATAAATTTATAACAATTTAATTAAAAATGAGTTGATAAATTTGACCAGTTTAGGAAAAATCTACTTCCCTTCAGCAAGATGATAAAAAAATGCACCTTAGCATAAAATTGTTATTTTTTATTACATAATTTACTTTATTAAATTTAAAGTAAATAATTCTAATTAATTTATAAATGTATGAATATTAAAAAATGTAATATTTATGAATTTAATATTTTTTTCAAGTATTAATCATTCAAAGGATAATTATCACACAATTGATTAAAAAATCGTTTTATGTAATGTACGTATTTATAATTTAAGTAAAAAAACTGTATTATTTTGAGAAGTTAAGGCTAGTAAAGTAAGTAATATATAATTTAACCGCTGGTACTATTTCTCAAATATTTATAATGTCTTTTTTTATATCTTCTCATTATACTTTGCTTTAATTTTTACATAGTCAGAGACTAGCTACAGTTTAATAGTTACATAGTTTGCGCTCCACGCTTTTGATTTTTTGACATACGCACATTTAAATATATTTTAAAAAGGCTTTTGTAAACAGTGGAAAATTGATTAATTTTTTTGTACTAGCTCGATAAAAATTCTTTTTTAGGAAAATTTATTAAATTTAATTAATATAGTATTCATATTCTTCAGAGACGGAAATTATCGCATTCAAGTACCTATACGTTTTACAAAAACATGTTTCCACGATGGTCGATTTGTTTTATAAGAATATTGTCACGCGGTCTTAGATGCGGGAGGCAAATGAAACCATTGGAAATTAATAAACGATTTATAGATGAATTAATTATTCAATGTACAAAGTCACTTAACACGAATTAATTTTAACACATACTATTTTGCTTATCACTCGTCGATGAACACTTTATTATCATTGGGTAACATTTTATTTATGACTTTCTAGAGTATTCCTTTCAAACTATCGCATTAAAATCGCCAGTCAGTACTATTACACCCGATTATTTCGCCATCGTACCTGAGCGGACTTCGCACCGAAAGAAATGTCAAAACAAGTTTCTCACGCCGTAGTCCCGGTATTTATACGCAAATGCTGTTTCTTTAGAACTCTCGCAAAGATTTTTTTCATTTGTATTTGTGTTTAGGAGACGATTCCCGTCGCTTCTAGGCTGTTCTAGTTGTCTTCCAAAGGTATAGGTATATCATTGTATCATATCTCATTCTATTGTTTTGTATGTATGGTTTGCATTTGATGACAGCGGTTTTGTGCGGACGCCTCCGCACGCCGCTTGCACTCATGTGAGTTTTAAGTAGCGCGGGGAGGATGACAACTTTAGCATTTAAAAAATGCCAAATTGGGTGGAGAAAATTTAGGACCGATATGGGTGCTATTGCTCATAAAACTGCATTGAGTGGGTCCCTTTTTACTGTCTCCCGAAGGTTGTAGATAATTGTAGACTATTCTAGAGCCTACAGGCTGTTCTGGATCCTTCGATAGTGTTGTGATATATTACAAGGGATTCTAACAGTGCGTTATTCCTTCTACTTTCCATTTTGTTACAATATAATCTTTATTGACAACGCAGCATAACCTCAGTCCATGTACTATACACCATATGTCACTGTGTTATAGTTAAAATTCCTTGACTCCAAACACGGTTCAGTGAAATGTAATATTACATGTCTCCAACACTCGCGGGTCAGCACCGCAAATGGCGAATGTCGTGCAACTTACTACCCGCAATTGAATTTTGACCATAACATAAATACAGATTGCAGTCAAAACTCGAATTGGCACAGGGTGTTTCGGAAAGAGATGGGTTTTTCACTGCTCTTTGACCCAAAACAATAAAAAAACAGAACCGCTTTTGAACCTTTGATCGCGATACAGCCGTTTAAAACATGGTACATGTATACGGGTAGGTACTTGACATCTGAATAACATGTATGCCGCCTGAA
Source organism: Agrypnia vestita (assembly GCA_016648135.1). Classification (NCBI taxonomy): domain Eukaryota; kingdom Metazoa; phylum Arthropoda; class Insecta; order Trichoptera; family Phryganeidae; genus Agrypnia; species Agrypnia vestita. Next base: position 13,318 of record JADDOH010000924.1, on the reverse strand, counting down.
AGAGATGTTTTCAGTATGGATTGTGTGCTGACTGTGAATTTTTCGGAATATTATTTATCGATTTATCAACATTTTACTCGAACATATTCTAAAAAAATATAACATTACTTCTTAAATGAACGATTTATAAATTTGTGGTAACATATTTAATAATTAAATAAAACCCGACTTACATATATACATCACTAAATATTTATTTTCTTTATTCAATATGAATTAACACCTCTACAAGTTTCGGGAACGAAGTTTCCTTACTCAGGAGAATACAATGTATACTAATTAATGATATGTAACTATATAATGATCATTTAATTTAGTACACATAGTGTCCTCTTGAGGAAGGAACTTCGTTCCCGAAATTTGTAGAGGAAGAAAAGAAATATTTAGTGGTGTATATCGAGTCGTGTTTTTTTAATTAATAAAGATAAGATTGTTATTTTGTTGATTTTTACCCCAACACTGAAAAATAGACATCATAGATTTACGATGGTCCGCCTTATTTGAAGATAACTGCCCCAATACTCAAAAATAGAAGGGACATATTAACGTATTTCCGTATAATTACTTAATTAATTTACTATATTACGACTTATACATTTTTATATGAGACCTTAAGCCCAAGACAGGAAGCAGAAATTGCATCCTGAGTCTTTTGTCAGTAACAATACATTAAAGAATAGAGTTATGTCCCCAAGCATGAATGATCTTGAAAAATGAGGATTTGTTTGATTTTATATTTTTATTTAGTTGTAAAAAAGAAGTAAAAATGGTATTATAAGCTTTTTATTTTAAAATAAAAAGTAAAAAAATAAAAAATAAACTTTTTAAAAGCATAAAATAACATACAAAAGATAACACGATCATATATTGAACTTACATTTCGCATATTGCGCATTGAACCTACGAAAAGTTTGATATAAAACATGATCGATCAAGATTTATGTGATTGACAATGAGATAATAATAATAATAATAATATTGGATAATTTATATAGCGCCATTTTTGTGAAAATTTCACCTCAAGGGCGCTTTACACACAAAAAACTCTTACATATTAAAATCATAGAATCACAAAATGAAAAAGAAAAGAGAAAGAAAAACAGTTCAAAACATAAAATAGTAAAAAAAAAACAACGTTAAAAACAACAATATTAAAAAGGTTCTAGGAAAGATTTTGTAAACAAGTGCGTTTTAAGTCTTTTCTTAAATAAAGTCTATATCATGAGTGAACAGTTAAAATCGTATTTATATCTTGAGTTATCTATTCGTAGTTTATGTTAATAAATGTGTTTATACTTCTTTTATTTGTGCAGTAACTTCCAATAATACATGTTTTGCAATGGGCTCAATACTATAAATTTAGTATAAAAATATAGACGTAACTATACACAATACATTACATAAGAATATATTCATATGTGTAGAATTCAAATAGCTGTGTCCTTGTAGCAGAAATACTGGCTTTCATTCAATACTATCTGCAACCCATAAAAATGATGGTACTTTTACATGCCAGTTCCTAAAGAATAAGTATTTACTTATTTATAGCCGACACTCATGAAATAGTAATAACAACTTTTATCAAAATATTTGAACATTTTTTTTATATATCCCCTGCCGACTATTGGACGTAACATAAAATGGTTCGCATCTTTCCTAAGCCCTATTTGTAATATATTTTTGACGGGTAATGCAGACTCAGCGATGGCAACATCGCTGTTGTCGTCGTCTTCGGGTTTGGTAGCCCGGGGTTCAAGCCCCCATCTCCGGCTGTTTTTTAGCCGTGAATTCGAACGAAATTACGGACGTTCCCCAAAGTTACGGGGACAGACAGACCGACAGACAACGAAATCACTATGTATGATTTAGATCCTTTTAGGAAAAAATAGTAAATGTGTTAATAAATGTAAAAAAAATTGTAAAAATACAACCTGTAAAGAAACATTAGTATTTTACAATTCTGACGCGATAAATATAAAATTTAATCACCTCAGAATTGAAAATGTGCGCAATGTTATAAAATAGCGATCATTGTTATAATAACGCTATAAAGAATATCTTTATCTTTAGAATCATTTCCTCAAAAGAAGAATTTTCAAGAAATATGAATTTGTTCTCCTTTAGACATCTCCATTGAATATCTAATACGGTATTTATTTGTTTTATGCCGAAGCGTCTTTGAAGCATTGTTTATTTTATTGTTAGCTATTAATAAAATTACAACAGTGAGCCGCTTACTAATTCTGTAAATTGATATCGGAGTTTGCCAGAATATTCCGCCATTTAATTAAATTTCGTTCCATCCGCGTTTATTTGGCGTACAAAATATTGTTGCGATGTATGGAAATTGTTAACTACTGTCAATTTATCAAATAAATTGGTTCAAATATTGACTCGGTCATTAATTGTTATCCCAGTTACAATGTGGTGTAGTGTGATCATTAAAATTGTTACTAAACAAACTTTTTACTTCATACACGATGGGTTACTTTGTTACTACAACAGTTTTGGTATAAAATTTTATAATATTAATCGTACCAAATGATGTGACTATTCCTATCAATACTCTATATAGTGACAAAGCAACTCAATTTTTTATATATTTTTTTATTTGTTTATTTAATTGTTTATTTTACATCTGTTGTAATAAAAGTTACTAATAACTGACACACTAGGTAAAACCTGTTCTGTGGCAGTTATTCTCATTTGCTAGTTATGTAATAGTAACAAATAACAATAGTAAAGCAGTATAAACGTAAAATGAAAGAAAGAAAAGAAAATATACATATAAAATTATAATAAAAATTTAAGTGTATACAAAAATAAATACTATATTATAGTATACTTGAAATTATATAAAGCAGATTTTGCCTATATCTCTCAATATGTAAGTATTTCAATATTTCAAGTTTAATCATCTCCATCTCTGTTGGCTCTACAACTTTTTTTTATTAGTTAATGCATGTAGGTATATACAGTATTAATAATACAGTTCTTACAGTTTTTTTCACAAGGGTATTCCCTGTCTTGGCCTCCTCAAGAGTCTTCCTTCGTTCAATTGGAATTGCGTCAGCATCCTCAGTTCTGGATCTCCAAGACTTTAAATCATCATCAGTCCATCTCAGTTTTGGCCTTGCTAAGCTCCTTCTTCCTATTGGTTTTGTATTCAGCAGGGACATATTTGTTGTTCAGTCATTTTCTCAAAGTCACTCAACTACCATTCTCCCCAATTTTATAAATTTTGTGACGCTAACTCCTTAAAGAGAGCAAAAAGCTCATTTTTGAATCGCCTGTGCCAAAGCCCATCTAGAACCGGTCCAAAGATACGCCTCGAAATTTTTTTTAGGCAACATATTCATTATAATGACATAAATATTTGAATTTGATAAATGTATTGACGCTTCGAAATTTTTTTAGGCATATTCATCATAATGACATATTTTCATTTGATGGATGTCTTGACGCTTCGAAATTTTTTTAGGCATATTCATCATAATGACATATTTTCATTTGATGGATGTCTTGACGCTTCGAAATTTTTTTAGGCATATTCATCATAATGACATAAATATTTGCATTTGATGGATGTCTTGACGCCTCTAAATTTGTTTAGGCATATTCATCATAATGACATAAATATTTTCATTTGATAGATGTCTTGATGCCTCGAAATTTTTTTAGGCATATTCATCATAATGCCATAAATATTTGCATTTGATAGATGTCTTGATGTTTCTCTATTTTTGAGTGTTGGGATGACAATCACCAAAATAGCAATATTGTTATCTTAAAAATAGATCGGTTTGTCTAGAGTCAAAAATCTCTTCCATGGTCTTGGACCTTTACATATTTAAGTGTAAATTTAAAATCGATAGTTTGAAGGCAAGTCTTTCGTTTTGATTCAGCAGAGGTATTACGATTTTCGTATTTGATCAGCTCCAGGACGGTGGTCTGATTGATAATTGGGTAAAGGTTCGCGCACCCCGAGAAGGTGTTTAATTTACCCCAGCCTCGGGGACTGCCGTGGGAATTCATCTTCAGCGTGGCTTTAGCCAACTTCGGGAGTTCGCACGTACAACGCGAAACAGGCTAAGAGCCAGCGACCGGCGGACTTACGTTACAGTATCAAACCTTCAAATATTTTCTGTCGATGTACTATAGTAGATAAAAAAAGTTTGGTTATTATGACATTTGAGTTCGGGGGATTAGGGCAGATAAGCCACTACCTACATCGCTACGTATATTATAAATACCTGTACTAAGGTAGGTAGCTTTCAGGAGCGTGCGGTGGAAACATTGAAGCATGACTTTGTGAACGTATATTTTGGAAAAAATAGAAATCAAATACTATGACGACAATTGTGTTAGAAATATTACGAAATATATGTTGTACTCGGATTTTTTTCCCAAATAATTGGTTACGTAAAAGTCATGCTGCGATGTTCCCACTGCATGCCCCTGGTAGCTTTTGTTATTCATCATACAAAATATTTAATTTAGGAGTGAGAACAGTAAAAGTCATATGTCTATGTAAGTAAAATTTAAATTTAAAAAGTGGGAGCTAGAAATAATAACTAATTATAATAAATTTACGAAAATATACAAGTTCGGTGACTTGTATATTTTTGCAAATAAATAAGTAAATAAAGTATTTAGTAAAAAATAAAAAAAATATAAAAGCAATAATTAATCTTATTTTAAAAGAAAATTGGAAAAGAATCAGAAAACAGGAGTAAGCGTCTAATATGACTACCAATGCACTAACACAAAATCGTTGCGACCGGATATAAACAGCCCGCTTAAAAAATCCAACGATTTTTTGGTCAAATCTCTATGAACTCTGACATTTTGTATATTGAGCTATTTTTTGGAAGCTACGCCAAGATATCTGTTCTTTACCTCAGATGCCCTCTACCTTCCTCAGTACCTTAATCTCCCATCATGTTTCCTGTAGGCGAACCCTACAGAAAAAATTTTCAGAGAAATAGAAAACCCCATACACAAAATACATTTTTTACTAAGTGAAGGAATTCTATAATAATTGTATCGAAATTGACTTCTTCAATATTGGTCTCACTGCATTGAAAATAATGCTATAGATTATATATGTACTCTTTTCTAGCACCAATAAAATATTTCACCACAGCATTACCTGACTTACGGATTGAAAGCATCAATACTAAATCGACTTTGGCTGATCACTGAGTGTTTCTAATCTTGTCTTCCTTTTCACTTCAGCTTCGACTTCTACCTCCTCACCCTTTCTCTCCCATCCCTATTCCCGTGTTTCAATCAAAACTCATTAACTTAACCAATTTCTTCATTTATTACTACTATTTTACTTTAATATTGTTTTATCATTTGTGAATCTTTGTAATTGGTTCATGCGATGTACACTGGGTCTAACATTATAAAGATTGAAACTAAGTTTCAAGTTTTTCAGTTTAAGTTTCCTTTATTAAATAAATAAATCAAAATGAGTTAGTTGTGTATGATCACATTCCTCATTGTGGAGAATTTGAAGTATGCAGCTTTCCTTCGTTTGATAGTTGTTATTAGTTTCTTTCTCGTGCGTATTACTACCTCTTCAGTGAATTTCCATTTAACTGTCAAAAACATAAGATAAGATGCCGTTTTATTTGTTCCATATTTTTGAATAAGAAAAATATTTTGAAAACCGTGTTAAAATCTACTGAGAAGCAAATCTACCAAAATGTAAATTATTTGACGTTTTTGTTTGCGAAAAAATTGTGATGACTTGATTTGTTTCTTAATAACAATAATAATAATTGGATAATTTATATAGCGCCGTTTTCGCGAATATTCACCTCAAGGGCTCTACTTGCAATCATATATTTTTTTATTTAAGACAACTTATAAAAGTCTCACAAGGACGAAGCTGTTTATATGGGAAACGTGGAAAAAAATGGATGTCTTTATAGGGTGGCGCAGAACTTGTGACCTTGTGAGGTGGCTTACGTGATTCCTTCACACAATGCAACATTCAGCAATATTACCGTAAGTCCTTTCTATGACATGGTATACACAGATTTCGTACCTGGCAATGATACCTATTTATTTTTAATGTGGACATTCATCCGAATTATTTGACATATACACCTACACTAGAATATGCCTGAAAATAATTATTTAAAAATAATTAATTCCTATAATAGACCGGTGAATGGAATGGACACTGCTTTCCCAGGACCTTTTTATGAGCGAAAGCTCCCATATCGGTCCTACTCATACCCCACCAGGTTGACAATTTTTTACTCTAAAGGCCATCTCCGTGTCACGTCGTGTAAAGGGCGACGGGACCCGGAGAGGTCCGCAATAGTCCATTCACGATACCACCTCCACACATCACACTTTATTAGAAAATATGAAAGAAAAAAGCATGAAATAAAAATAAAAGAACAAAACGGTAGATAACATATAGCAAACAGAAATAGAAAGTTCATTTAAGAAAATAAATAACAATTGATCATGATAAAAAACTATATATGGGATTAGGGTGGGGTCATGGTAAAAGACACACTCCCTAATAGGGAAGGACAAATACAAGGATGACACTGAAAATATGAAAGAAAAAAGCATGAAATAAAGATAAAAGAACAAAACGGTAAGATAACATATAGCAAACAGAAATATAAAGTTCATTTAAGAAAAAAAAAATAACAATTGAACATGGTAAAAGACTATACATGGGATTAGGGTGGGTTCATGGTAAAAGACACACTCCCTAATAGGGAAGGACAAATACAAGGATCACACTGAATGACGGAGTTCAGGTCCGAGCACCACGTGTCCACAGTCTACAGAGAAATCACACACGAAGCAGCTCCCAGCGCGAGACCCACGTCCTGGCGAACTCACGGAAGAGTATGAGATTCTTCTCGTTCTTGATGAGGTCACTGTTCCGTACGGATCCGTGCCTCACTCCCTCCAGTCCTGCAATCATAGTCTCTCGCGCGTCTTTCATGAACTCACAAGCCCAGAGGATGTGCTCCGGCGTCTGAGCCACACGAGTGCAGGTACACCAGGGTGACGCAAAAATGATACATAGTATGGTCGTGGTCTGTAGTGTTATTTACATGATAGTATAGCGATTGTCCTGACGAAGAGACAAGTTACGTCTCGAAACCGGTAGACAAAAAAGTAATTTTTATTTAATTAGTGTATATTATAGATATCTCACAGAGACGAAACTGTATTAATTATGGGAAAGTAGGTATAGAAGTCATTTGGGTGTAACAGGACTTATGACCTGTCTTTTTATGGTTGGCTTAAGTGATCACTTTACACAATTGTAACATTCGCCATTTCCACCCATGATAGAATATACCATGCTTATTCATTTTTTTTGGAAGTTGTATATATGTTCAAATTGCGTGAAGCTTTCATATATGAGTTGTAAGCGCCTTTTCCATGCGGCCTGTACAAAGCCATTTTCATTCCCCTAAATCCCCACAGATGTCGCTAATGAGGAAATCTACAATTGATTTACGGAATTTGGGAGCAATATACTTTATTGTGTGTAAGATATATAATTTTTATTTGTTGAGTAACTAACATGAATAACATTATGTTTTAATTCCATTCATTGTAGAATTTCGTTTTGAGTACTTGAAAGGCCTTCTCGTGTTTCCATGTGATGTCGGCTAACTTTATTGGACATAACGAGTTGGTAATTACCAAATAGGTTCTGAGACGCTCCCGCTGCTGAGTGGCTAGACATTAATATTCCATGAAGACGTGGATTTACATGATAAACCCTTGTTTTGAATATGTATGGACTTCAAAACTTGCTTGATTATATTCAAATGTCCAGATATTTACAGCTCATTTGCATTATATTATCTCCTCCAATTTCAAACACTCGGTACTATTAACATTTTTATTACAAGTTTTTTAACACGAAAAAACACATTTAGTTAGATTCTGTTTATGTATCTAACGAGTCTATTCTTATTGGCTAAAATCCTGACTGCCACTATAATACAGCATTGAGTACGTGATTTGGTGTGCTTTTTATTTACGGAAAAAATGAACAATAATTCAATTAGTTATTTTATTTTATTCATTTATACGGTACGAACGTATCACAAGAATCTATAATATTTAAACTTTTACAAAAAAAAAAAATGTATACCATTGAACGTTATACATCATTAAACTTTTACAAAAACTTTTTTTATACAACATTGAGTACGTGTTCAGATTGCTTTTTATTTAAGGAAAAATTGAACAATAATTCGATTAGTTATTTTATTTTATTCAATTATTCTGTATGAAAGTACTATAAGAATGTATAACATTTAAACTTTTACAACAAACTTTTATTATCTTTACTAATATATAAAGAGGTAAAGTTTGTAAGTCTGAATGTAGTAAGTAATCTCCTAAACTACTCATCCGATTTCAAAAATTCTTTGACCAATATTTAATAATCATCAATATTTAACGGGATAACATATAATCTATTTCCACTTTCCAAGTGGAAATAGATTATATGTTATCCCGTTAAAATAAAAGGGATTTTCGTAGTGACTTATTTTACAACTAAAGTCGAAGAAAAAATGGTCGACTTTAGTTGTACAAAGGTCACGTTTTTACGAATGCTGCCTTAACGGTAAGAGATATTTATTATAAAAAAATTTCGCGACGATATATACCTGCATGGTGAAATTAATACACAAATTGATAAAATAGGACCTAAAGTTACTAAAAATATGGCACTGGAAAGTCTTGTTTGGTCTATTCTATCGACATGGTCCCTTCAAAAACGCCTTCTCTGCCTGCTCCATCATACAATGTCTTGTATGTCGCATGTTCTGCGGATTTCCGCATTGGATACTCTGTCTCTGAGGGTCTTTCCCGCAATGGGACTTGGGTCTTCATCTCAGTAGCTCTCAGAAGATATTTAGTTCTCACCGCGTCCGCTTTTGCTTCGATACAGAAGTCATAATAGGTCTGATGCATGTTTTATACATTCTGAATTTGCCCATACAATGCCTCTTAAGCATCCAAAGATAACCACTGTTTTGTTTATCTGCTCTTTGACTTCCTTATACAGATTGCTATAGTTAGATATCTCCACCCCAAGGTACTTAAATTTCGTGTGTTTGATCTTGGGTAGAATCATTCAACGTTGCATTGTGTAACGTTGATGCCCAATCAGAAAAAAAATGGAAAATATTATTAAAAATATTAATATTTCTTTCTGAGAACGAGGGTACAGAAGTTAATAGATTATATTTCCATAATTGCCTGTATTTTTATACCCTCAAAAACATGGCTTTATATAAAAAATACGGAAATTAAAAATCCGCCACGATCAAATTAATTTACTTCAATCTTCAAAAGATTTGTAGAGATTCCTTTTTATGACAAATTAATTTCACTTCGGATACGGTGAACTTTTCCAGTAACAAGAAATAAGTTACAATGTTCTTAATTAAATAAATTTCACTAACAGAAACGGGTGCTACCCTTCTGAAAGGGGATGAAAAAATAAAAAAATAATAAAAAATTGTAAAATGTAATTACAACGTCAAAATGATTTATGAGTTTGCAGATGAACATGCACAATAAAAAGAGTTATTTCTCCTTAATTAACATTTGATTCTTCGTCAACCTTGTGCTGGAAATAGTCGAATTAACAACGTTTCTTCAAGGAAATTGGATTATTCTACTTCCTTAAATTATATTTAAATTAGTTTAAAATTTGTGCTAAAGCAAATAATAATATTTTTAAAATGGCTTAAAACAAATTAACCTTAAAACCTCATGTTATATTTACATACATAATTCTTCTGTACGTGTGTATGTCACTAAACTCCTCCTAAACGTCTGGGCCGATTTTAATGATTTTTCTTGTGCGTTTTAGTAATCTTGGATGGTTTAGATTCACAACTGGACCCGGTAGGTGGCGCAGCAGTTTGGATCTAGGATTCGGTTTTAGGTTCGAGCATGATAAAGTCTATCGGGTCCGCTAGTTTTATATATATATATATATATAAAAGACCCGCAACCAAATATTATTTTCTTTGATTTGATTTTTCTGTAGATCTCTCCAGTTTAATAAATTTGGTCTTAAAATTCACAGACACCAATCAATCCAATCGAGCTGAAACTTTGCAAGCAGACTCGTGGTGACGATCAAGAAGATCTATCAAATTTTCGTTAAAAAAAAATAATTTTTTTTTGGAATTTTCAAATTTTTAATGGTTTTTTTCATACAACTTACTAAGTTGTATGAAAATATTTCAACGCGTCTGGTAGACACGGAATCTGATTATAGTATAATTTTGGATTTTTGGAATTTTTTTATTACTTCCTTTCTTTTAACTCGTGGCGTCTGCTTGCTTGCTTGACAAAAAACTTTGGATCGATTTTTAACCCTTTTCCCGTGATCCAATCGAGCTGAAACTTTGCAAGTAGACTCGTGGCGACGATCAAGAAGATCTATCAAATTTTCGTTATAAAAAAATAAATTTTAGTATAATTTTGGATTTTTCAAATTTTCAATGGTTTTTTCGTACAAGTTGTATGGCAATTCCGATGCATATGGTAGACACGAAACCCAAAAAAAGAAGGGGAGTTTTGTAAAAACTTGGTTTTTATGGGTTACTTTTTTAATTCAATTCTGATGAATTTTTTCCCATATAAAAAGCTTTATATATTAAAATAACTTACTAATTTTCACGCTGTTTCGACTCAGAGATAGTCAGAAAGGATAGAACGCCAAAACCTCCTTTCTTGGCACTCAACATTTACCTCAGCATCTTTCGTACGTCTTGTCAGGCACGTTTTTCGGTTTCTTAATCTCAATTTACGTCCAATATTACTTTTATCTTGTCACGCCAGGCCTTGCTACATATATTTTCTTTTCCATTTTTTCCTCGCTCCATTTCACGTGGCCAAACCATCTCAGCGATCCTTTCTTTATGGTATGGTAGTACTCTACACAGCCAGGTATCTGCATTATAATATACAGATGTTTATTTTCTTTCCACTTGAGTGATATTGAGGACGATTCTTGGGAATAATATTTAATTTAACACAGAAAGTCTTACAGAATAAATATTATCGTTCTCCACGGGCTTGAGAGGGGCGTGCTTCTATTTGAGAAATAACCTTCGCAAATATTAGATTTCATCTTCTCCATGGAGAAGCAGCGAATATTTCAATTTCTTGAGTCTATTTCGGGAATAAGCCCTTTTGTCCAGTGAAGAGTGATTCGGAGAATTTCGAGTAACTAACTCAATACTCTTTGTAATGTACAAAGTATTTTCATTTATTTATTCATACTAAGAATGTACATTCGGAAAAATATACTCTCTCTTATATTGACGACATAGAGAAGATGGGCCAACCACATACCCAGGGCCGTTCTTTGAGCAATAGCTCCCACACCGGCCCTACACTTTGGCCACCCATGATCGCCATTTTTTTAATGATAAAGTAAGTGTCCATACTCACCGCCCCGCTGACACTCATGAGAATGCGAATGCGGGACGGGGAGACGTCCACACAAAACCTCTTCTCTGCCCCCAAGGCGCAGAACAAATGACAATTGGAACGTACTTATCATTCATTAAGTGGAAATTTCATGTGACATATATACAAGAAGTGCTACAGTTTAATAAAATATAATTGCAATAAGTCCATAGTGTTCAAAGTAATAAGCATAAAGATATTAACACAACATGTTTAAATACAACATAGGAGCCAGATTAATTAAAATGAATACAGAATTGCACCTAAGAGACAGTTATTAGAGTAATTCACTCCCTTCAGGGAAGAATCAAAATAAAATAATAAGTACAAACAAGGGATTCACCATATTAAAGGCATGCCGACATATTGATTATTCAATAAATAATTATTCAATAAAGCGTGCATTATAACACCAACAATAGCGTGCATACAAGTACACGCCGAAAAAATTTAAATAATGAAATTTTTCTAACCTAATTAATAATGGTGAAAATTTTGTGAAATGATTCATGAAAAAGTTTATCGACAACAATAGAATATATTAATAATAAACACGCGTCCTGCTTCAAGGTGACCCAAAGCCTTACTAAATGAAGGAATACACGGATGTGAAGCATGCATAATCTTTTCGAAAACAACACTGCGACTTACACTCCGCGTACAGTTGTCCCACGTGACTCGATGTGGAATGTATATCCGAACTGCGGGTTTTAAAGTAAAGCATCTAGAAATTGATCGTGGAAATTTTTTTTATTTTAAAACCCTTATTAACACTAAATGACGTCTTCATGAAAAAAAATAAAAACATGATTAAAAAACGTCGAATTTCGTCAAGAGTGCAAGATATTTTTCCTTATCAATATTGTGTAAAATTATTTGATTCGAATATTGAAGAGATGAAATTATGTTTTTTTGTGTCCTTTATATTAAAAAGGATAACATTTGGTTTTTATTTACTTATCAATTTTTAAAACATTTTAAAATTAAATACATGGGGGTCAATGTCCTCGTTTACTTTTGTAGGTATTGCGTGTTATTTTTGGCGTGCAATTGTCATGCATGAAAACACAATATTTATTTTCTTCAATAAATGAAAAATATTATAAAAATTATTATAATATTAAGGAGTATACCATATTTACATCACTAACTTGTTGAAAATACCAACATGTTTCGGGGGCAATGGGTCCCGTCATCAGGATTTATTAAACATTTAAAATCAAAGAATAGACATTAACAAAATAAATATATTGGAGATGAATAAATAATTAATTACTCATATAAAGAAAAAAATATAACTTTTTACTAAAATGACCTGGTAATATTAAACTTGTAAGCCCTCATTAATATCAAAAGAATGATCCATTTTCCAAAAAATAATTTAAAAATTCGGAATAATTTTGACTATTAAATCACCTTAAGTGTTCCTTAACTCTAAAGCCATGTATTCACTAGGGGACAAATTGTCCCTCAACAGCATGCGCGGCATAGAGTCTACGTGACGTTGCAACGTCGTGCACTGTTCCGCGACCTCGCGCACAACATAGCGCGGCATTTCTACGTGCCGTGGCAACGTTGCCATGCGCACGGTACCCGAGCGTACTCACTGCAACATTCTGCGGAGCGTCAGTACCACGTGGTATGTTTACAAGTGAATACGCATGCGCTGTATCTGTCAAGATGACAATGCGGGGAAACGAAATCGTTCTCGAACTCATCGAGCTGTATCGATCGAAGATCGCATAGAATGTCCGTCCTTCTTTCTCTTTGCAGTTAATAATTTCGCATTCTCCTCTTTTTTCTCCTCTTACTT